>VYXH01009005.1:199327-219944 GCA_013397275.1 Burhinus bistriatus
TCCTCAACTAAGGGAAAGTCCTCCTTCCTCCAGACTTTCTCTGTTACCTCTAAAGTCTGGGGCTCCTGAGGGCTGGCCTGAGCAGTAAAGGCTGAAGCAAAGAAGGCATTCAGTAATTGTGCCTTCTCTGCATCACCTGTCACCATGGCCCCTGTCTCATTCAACAGCAAGCCCACATTTTGTCTAGGTTTCCTTTTGCCTCTGAAGTACTTGAAGAAACCCTTCCTGTTGACCTTGACATCCCTTGCCAGATTTAATTCCAAGGAGGCCTTGGCTTTCCTTGTTTCATCCCTGCATACTCTGGCAGCATTCTTTTAACCTTCCCAAGTGGTCAGTCCCTTCTTCTACTTAGTGTAAACTTCCTTCTTCCACTTGAGCTTTTTCAGAAGCTCCATGTTCAACCATGCAGGTCTCCTGCTTCCCTTGCCTGATTTCTTGCTCTTAGGGATGTAAGTAGTATTTGGTAATACTACAAGTCTGTTCCTCAGACTATGGTGACTGTAGAGACTGAAACACTTTATCTTCACCACAAGTCATGAGAAAAGTATTTAAATCTTTTCAGAAGGTTGTGGGAGAGCAAAGAGGAAATAAGGAACAATTTCTGGGCAATTCTGTTGGTTTGAGCTAGCCGACCTTCATGCAAGTTTGAAAGTGCTACTGTTGCTTGAAATAGGATGCAGAGAAAAAGGATGGGAAACTGTGATGCGTATTTTACAGCACATGGACTAACCTCACTCTAGTACAACATTTATTTCATTATGTGGTCCTCTGTTCCAGGGGCTTCTTGAGTTAGCAGTCACTCCATGGTGCCTCTTTCCCATTTCAAAAATGCCATTCACCACATTAACCCCTCAAGTGCACATACCTTTAGTCATATGGTAGGTCATATGATATCCTCTATCATGGGAGAATGTGGTCACCCATCACGTGATACAATTTGCTACTAATTTAGGGAAAAGTTTATACAACAGGCAATCTTCACTGAAGGCAACAGAATCAAAAGAGAGATTTCGGACTTCTGCAAGCAGAACATTCCTAAAGGGCAAGTACTGTGGGAATGAAGAACCCTGGCAAAGGCTGCGAAGCAAGCTTTAGACAAGCAACCTCAAATACCACAAGCTGTATAAACATGGTAGCAGAAGATCTGAGTAGCATTGTGTAGTGTAATGGCAGTCTACCTGGCTCTAGATCATACGGTGTGTTTGAATCCCATTGTGGAACTTTTAAGAAGGTGCTTCTCAGATCCTCAGCTAGAATAAAACACTTTAATCAAGGAGGCCATCCTCATCTGTATCTGCTGAAGAGCTGGTCTTTATATTCTTCTTATATTCCTCAAAAATGTTTTTCTCAGCTGCTGTAAGGTTTTCTTATCTGCTTTTTGTTAAACAAGCTACAGAACAAATGCAAAGATACCCATGTTATGACTAAAATTGCAAGCTTAGCTTTGCAGCAAACATACAAATGTTTAACATTCAATTTACTGAACCTTCTACAAACAATTTCATGCCTCATTTTCCAGCTCTAAGTTGCTACAATGGATATCTTCACAAAAACATGAAGTAAACCTCCAGTGTTAAGTATTCATTATATACACTCTCCTGCTAAATTTCTTTGACCATCACAATATTTCTTTGATGTCCCAGCATTTTTACATTTCAAAGACTAAGATAACAATGTGATTTTAAGAAGTCTGGAGGGGAATAAAAACAGAATACACATCTATAGTGTGCAGCAAAGAAACTGCATTTTCTAAGAGAGTTACAATACACTAGTTCAATTGTCCTGACTTAGTTTTGATTATGTTGGAAGGTTTTTTGGGTTTTGTCTTTTTAAATGGAGCAAAACAGGTCATGGAAATCCCTGTAATTAACAGTGAAAGAACAATGTTCCTGTAAATCATCAGTTGCCCTCCCATTTTTTTAAATAAAAATCACTGGAATTGTGATACTGTGAAGCAATTCTCTCACTTCACTTTCAATCCTCCACAGGCACGACGATGAAAGGAGCTCTTCTCACACAAGGGAGCCTCCTTTTTACTACACAATGCATAAATGGACAGTACACGGCTGGACTGAAGACCTCAAGAAAAGAAAACAACTGGGAATTGGAAAGATGTGAAAATTGATAATTGTTCAAAGAAATTCATATATTGTCACTGTGTAGAAATCCACTTACATACATGCAGCTTATGTTGCATATTGTCTCTCTGATGTATTTGATTAAAAAATAGAATCTCTAAAAATAGACATGTTAATTTTCTGTATTGATGTGCAAGTCACTTGTGTGGCTGATTTCCATATAATGATAGTGAAATACATCATTTAGTGAGAAAAAAATATGCTAAAATAAATATTTTATAGTTTTTTAGCACCTTGCTACCTGGTCATGCTACGTTTACATGTTTCCAACTCTGGAATCTGCTAGTGAAGAAGAAAGAGTAAGAAGTATATGGAAGGTCATATAAAACATGTATGTTTATTTAAGAAGAGCACCAAAAACTTCGCTTTATTTACAGATGCTGAAATCCCAAACTGTCATATGTTACTAATGTAATGATTTTGACTGCTTAAAATGAATTAAACTGTAATTGCAAGACACTGTTAGCACGGCAGTATATTGCTAGACATGTGGTACCAAACAGGTATGATTGTCTAGGTCTTATAATCTAAGGAATGATGAGAATTTTACATATGGCTAATGTTAAGCGTTATTTGACTAGACACATGAAGGGAAAAGTCAAAATACTCTACATGATGTAGCTGAAAAACTCTAGAGTTATCTTTTGACTACAATCTTCTAGCATAGACTAAACTAATCAAATACACATAGACTAACATTGCTTTTAAAAATGCACCGTAGTGAAGTTTGTGTATTTACAGAGACACTACTATAGCAATTTCTCAACATCTCCCACTCCGAGGGCCATGCAAGATCAAGATGCAAGGATTATTATTCTCCATGTTAGAGAATAAGTTTAAACATATACATATTTATAGCCTGATTCAGTTCAGCAAGATCTAGATACAATATGGTGTGTGACAGAGATAAGAGAATATCTCTCTGTACAATTTTATACCTTAAGATTTAATCTCAATGCATTCTAATTTCTCCGTATTTGGGATGTCCATGGAACTGGATTTTTTCTGTAGCAGTTCTGTGCCTGGAGGCTGCAGAACAGGGTCCAATATTTTAAGAACATTTTGAGCCAGAGATTTACTTCCTCAGATCTTGAGAAATTTGAGCTGAAGACATCTTGTTTTGTCTGCCAGAACTATATCATGACTTCTTCTTGTTGAAGCTTGTTCTTTTTAAATGTCTATTTCCATTCCCTTATAATTTTCTAAAAAAAAAAAAAAAAACCCAAGCAAAAAAAACCCCAACAAAACAAAAAAACACACCCAAAAAACACACCAGCATGGAATTTCTTTCAGGTTGTCATATTTCATCTCAACAATGTTTAGTAAAGTCTCTCAAGTATCATGAGGGTTTTTTTTTTTTTTTACTATATCCTGGGGGCAGGGGTGTGGGTGGTGAGGATGGAGAACTTTGATTCTTTTCTAATAATCAAAATATTCATGAATAAGTAGTTTTAAAACCATATATTTTCCTAGATTTATCTAATGTAGCTCTCCTGGGTGGGGGGAGGGGCGGAAATCACTGGAGTCTGAACAATACATTTTGCAGAAGGAACATAGTTTTAGGCTCTTCCTTCTAGATCTCCCCTGTTCAAAGATAAATCAAATGGGCATCTTCTCTTACTCCTAAAAACATACAGTGCATATACTTTGGAAAAAGAATGCACAAAACAAACATTATAGACTAAATCAGAGACATAAAAATCACAAGAAACAGGGACTGGATATTTTTTCTGACTTCTGTGAGAAAAATGTGTCAGTGAGAGGGAGGAAAAAAAATAAATGAGAATTCTTGTTCTAATTAACCTATCAAAACCAGAATTTGGTCTTTATTATACACAATGTTTATATTTAACACTTATGCTGTTTATTGTATCAGGGGAATGTAAAATAACGTATCTACCTAAAATTGTTAGAATTGTTTTTAAAATTTTTTTTAAGAGTGTGAACATACAAAATCTAAAATAGCTAACTAACAAAATATGTGTAATTTGGGAATCTTCAGTCTATAAGTCAGCAAATTGTTCTTGATTTAAACATATACTGGACTTTCACATATGGGCTACTTGCCTTAGCAGAAATCTTTGACATTTTGAGGAAGAAATCCAAAAAGATAAGATATTAACAGTATCAGCAGAGCTGATGTATACATACAAGTTTAAAATTTTGATCACTTTTTTGTGCTACAATTGTTTACATTGATAAACTATATTAGAATAACACATGAATTAGCAAAACATAACTTCTAGACTTCTCTCTATATCTAACTGCTATGTGTTCCTAGGTATATATTCCTCAGCTGTGTAGTTCTACTGGGTAGAATATACTGCTTGTATATTCAGAAACTTTTAATAGAGTAGAATGGTAAAGACAGAAACTGTTTAATTCAAACAAGCACTTTAATAATAAATTACAACTTAAAAAAAAAAACAAACAACCAAAAACAAATAAAATGTGCAGGAGAAGATATTTGACCAATGAAAGTTTTATCATGACAAAACAAACAAGACAAAAAACCTACAGAGTAAGTTTATAACTCAAAACAATATACCAAGAGAACGGCTTATGTCAACAATTCTGTGTTTCAAATGCAAATGATCCATGATAGATCTGTATAGGAGAGCAGTCCCTTTGAATGTTCATTTGTTTTTGGTCTATAAGCCCCATTTTTACGGACGAGGGGACAACGTTGTACTCCGGATTTCAGAACTCCCAGAACCTCTGATGGAAGGGAAGAATAAGCAGAGTACAAGATAACAAGGATGCATCCATTTGTGGACTGTTTATGGTTAGTAATGAATTATATTTGATGAAAATTACATTTTCCTCTTTTTCTGAGCATACTGATATATCACACATTGGTTTAAAAAAAAATAGCTCCCACACTTTGCTACAGTAGAACTACTGACTCATTTAGCTCAAGCTGAGAGGGGGTTTTTATTACTATTATATGACTTTTATATAAAGGGCTTATGAGCTGACGCAGCAATTATAAGATGAGAGAAGACAAGAGAAGACCCTGCTCATTAACCTTAATAGGTTTCAAACCAAAATAAAATCGAGAGTCATGTCTCAGTTTTTAAAATTATTTGCCAGTTTTGTGATGCAGTAATTCTACTGTCTCTGGTACTTCACTATATCTGGTTTACAAGCATCATTCAAAAATTATTTCAAAATCTATTTAATCTCAATCACACAAAAACATAAGGTGAAAGAAACAGAGGATGTGAAGTACTACATTACCACCGCATATCTCATACTGAACGATACTTAAGTGGCTGAAGATGATGAAAGAAGTTGAATGGAAGAGTTAACAGAAAACTGAGCTAGAATGAGCAGCACCTTTGGCCACACAACTGCTGTCAGGGTATTGGTTTTTCATCAGCCTATTTATTTTGCTGCTTTAAAAAAGGAATAGATACACAAACACAACATTTATGTAGAACAGAAACACAGCTAGGGCAATGTACGTTCTTTACCTACATTACCTGCAGTTTATACAACTTGACATTAGAAATAAACATTATCTTTCTGTAAATTATTTCATAAAGAAATTCTGCTTTGTGAATTCAAATTTTATTTCAGGAAGGCTTGCCTCCAAGGAATTTTTACTTATTTTGCATTAACTATTTTTGGCAGAAAGGTTTTGTTTAACTATTACTTATGGGATTTTTATAAATTCCTTGGTTTGGCACTATGTAAATACAAAGTAATATACAGCTAGTTACTTTGGCACCAGGTACAAGAAAAACATACTAGGAATAAACCAGTAGTGCACCTACCAATTTCTTGGTTTGGTCATCATTCTCCTAATTAACAGTGGGCAACAGAGACTTAATAACACATAGTATTTTGAAGCACAAAATTTAGAGTCCCTAAAAGCAACACCAAACCATCCCAGCCCTCCTGAGGAACAAAACAGCCTGAAAAATATGGTAAAAAACAACTCATGCCTCATTTCCAACTCCAGAGAAGTCTTCTACCCCCAAAGCAGTGAAGAGCTACACATTCAGCCCTCTCTTCAAACCATTACACGTCATACACATAATTGCCATGCATCCTGACTTAGAGGTGGCAGAAGATACTGAAGATTAGAAAAATCTTGAGCAAATTAACAGAAACTTCAAAAGTTAAAGCCTTTTAACCTCTACTACTCTCTCAACAGCTGCCTCTTACAATTTGAGGGAGTTACAGTGTGAACCCCTTTATTGTTGATGTTTAAAGCTGACACAGAGAGATAAGTTTCTCAAAAGACAACCAAAACGGTTAGATTTGTAGTTCAAACACAGAAATTCCAAAAGAAACAAACAGAAAGCCAAGCACTGAGCATTGGTGTCCTCTACTCAGTGGCATATCCCAGTATGACTATTTGGGGAATCTTTGTATGGATTTAATGATTCTGTTTGACTGCAAATTCTATTTTGTTTGAAAGGCTGGTTCTTGCCTTGACATTGTGTTTTACCTTTTTTCTCAGACTAAAGCACCTAGGAGATGCTTTGTAGAACTGACAATAAAAGTGTTGTAAAGTTAAAAATCTAGTTTATCTGAACAATGAACTCATCCATACCAGGTTGCTGCAGACATTGTGGAAGAGACAAAGGATTTCTTTGCCCCTTGGAATATTTTGGAGTAAACCTTTCAGACTGTATGTGATGTTTCTGTCTAGCTGTTTCCTGCACATCTCCGTGTACAGATATTATTTAACTGAGTTTACCTAAGAGAATGAAGGCACAAAATGGGAATCTAAGTGTTGCTCAAACAGTGATTCAGGAAAAGAAATCACTAGAAAGTGCTATCCCTCCAAAGTTATGTGTTCTCTTTGAACCTTTTTGAAATGTTTTGATTCAACAAACTTGCATTCTTGACCATCAAAAAGGACATTTCTTGCAGAAATTTTAAATATCCATGCTTCATAATAATAATAACAACAACAATAATCATAATAAAGCCATATATGACAAATGGACATTAAGGGGAACTGAATTCTATTCTGCAGCTCACAGTGCCCCTTCTGGTTGGTTGGTTGGTTAGGTGGTTCTTATTTGTAGAAGTAGTATGGGAGAATCTTTGTCCTCTGAACTGGCTATAAATATCTATATTACCTTTTCTCTGATAAAATATAACAAATACACAAACACAAGTCCTATTGATTACTGGTATGAGCAGGAGATACCTTGCACTTCAAGGTGACTATAAATTTGGGATTCTTTTCTTCTTGCTACAGCAGGTGATCCTTTTGAGTTACAAACACCATTAAGTGCTCATTAAGTAGTATTTACCATCATCATCTTCATGATGCATGCAAGGCTGCATTTTCCATATATATCTAAAATACCAATAGCTGATCTTCACCTGACAATTTATTCTGTTAAGAAATAGAAAATAAATATAACCAAGCTTAACAGTCTTATCCTTCCCTATCTCCTTCAATATCCCACAAGCGATGAAGATGTTCATACCCTTAAAACAAGATCCTCTTTAACATCTGTCTCTCCATATATGCCTTATCACTCCATGTATCAACACTGTTAACAGGTTCCTTCTGTATTCTTCAATTTAAAAGAATTCGACAAAGTAGAAGCACATGTGTAGTTCTCTAATCATATCACTGACACATTCGCCCAGATCAGCTTGTCAGCTATACTGTAAATCAGTTTTGATACAATACTTTCTATATTAACAAATCCAAATGAGTAAGTTTTAATGAACATTGTAGATTCATCCTGTAGAATCCTCAACAAGGGCATGCATTGAGTTATGCTGCCAGTCCTTAAATATGGGTCAGAATTGTTGACATATTCTTAGCCTAATTTTTCTGTTTCATGCAAAAACCAGAAGTTTCCTTCTCTTGTCCTGAAATAAATAGTCTGTTTGATACCAACAGATGAAAACCTCAAATACTTAAAAAAAAAAAAAAAAAGTGGAATATATTGGAAATTTAAATCTCCTGGCACAATACAGAGAGTCCCTCTCAGTGGAGTTTAATTCATGATTTTATAGATGCTTTCTGTTAAATATATGCAGACTCTTAAAAATCCAGGTTTATTTTCTTTTCAGGAATTTGAACCCATTCTTCCAACCACACAAAATTAATTTGAATTAAGACTTTTTCCCATTTTTTATTAATTTGTTCAAACTGTAGTTTTTCTTTCTCATTCCACTTAGGCTCTTGGTACATAAAACCTTTCTAAATGTTTTCACAGCTGCTCAGAAGGTGTTGATTCTTAGTGTCAACTCATTCACTCAACTTAACATAATTATTCCCTTTTAATAAAACAGTTAACAGGAGACTGACAACTATCATTTTACTGATGGGGTCCAATAGCTGGGAGAGTGAGAGGTGACAGTGGTGTAATTACCAGCCCTGACATACTTTGTTCACTTTTTCCCACCTTTTTAGGCAGATGAGGCAGTACTGTGCAATGTCAACAATCAAAATGGAAATGCAGGCAGTGTGAAGACCCGGGTGAGTAATTACCAGGGGCTGCAGACCTGTGACTACTCCCAGTGTGGCAGGGCTGACAAGGTGCAGATTGTTTTTTATCCCCTACTGTGAATTTGGCTGTCTTGGTGTTGATAGATCCAGGTGGTGGTATTAATTAATACACCAGCAGGAGCTAGTTCAGATCTTGACAATGCATTATCCTTATCTGAAGAGAAAAGAGAAGGCAGCAGTCTGCTGTTGAGAAAAAGTCATTCCTTTTGACTTCTTTCTATTAAGGTTGAAAAATACAGTACAGCTTGAGAAGGAAGAGCTTAACATGAGACATGGCTTATACTAACAGATCTAGTCTTACTGTATTTCTGTCTTTGAAAGTTGGATGAAGGAGGGCTGCATTATTTAATGAATTCATACTCAGAAATGTCAATTCCACTTAGGTAGTTCATATAAGAAATGTCCAGCTGACTAGTCCTGTATGTAGACATGAAGCTTGTCTTGTTCTGTTTAAATTTTTTTGACCTATGAACTTTACATCATCAGGTTCCTTCCATTTGACCTGCAAATAGATTCCAGTGGAAAATACTGCTACTGAATGGCAACTAACCGTAATGCAGACTCAGATTGTGGGTGTAGTTAGCACTCTAAGTTATCTAAATGTACAGTAACAGCTGTCAATGTTCTAATCACCTGTAAACTATTAGTTATACTATTATTTAGACCATTTGATATTTTACATTCAAAATTTAAATTTGAATATGTGTACCAATATATGCCCCACTGGGATGACTAACTCTTGTAGCAAGACTATTTCTTGGGGGGGGGGGGAAATCTGTAAGTCCAAATCCTATTTTCAATAGTGACTTTACAGTTTTTTAGGTGTCTAGTAAATCAAAGGTATTTTATGTCATGGGCATATGCAATCCTCCATCTTTGGCTGGGGTAGGTGAAGGGGTAATAAACTTGAGTCCTCAGCTCCTGAACACACTCTCATGCAAACTCTGTCCCCTCTGCTCCAACAGTGGCTTGCTCTT
This sequence comes from Burhinus bistriatus, assembly GCA_013397275.1. Taxonomy (NCBI): domain Eukaryota; kingdom Metazoa; phylum Chordata; class Aves; order Charadriiformes; family Burhinidae; genus Burhinus; species Burhinus bistriatus. The sequence continues at coordinate 208,936 of VYXH01009005.1, forward strand.
GGGAACACTCAATAACCAGTTTCAGCCAACATGAGTCAAGCTGGCAAAACCTTATTATTTAAGCTATTTAAAACCTATCTATTTATTTTTACTTCAGTAGGTTGGTAATGCTGGCAAGATGATGAGGTAATGCTGATGATGAGCCTCAGGAGCATGTTTTATGTAAAGTTAAAAAGAAAACATAGCTGTGATCTTAGATGTATAATGTTGGTTTTGAAAACAGGTCACTGGCTACTAAGTCACTGAGTGTTTTTTAAAAGTTTACAGCTTAAGTAGTAACTACTCATGTGAGCATATTTTATTAATACCATACTTGTAGCATAAAGTATGTAATTTTAAACTTTTCTTAATCACATACAAATAGGTTTTTTGCATTCAAATTTCAATGTCCAAGTGAAGTCAAGAACTTCAAACGTAGGGGGGGGNCTTGAAATGTAAAACTTCCAAACCACTACACATAGACCATGCCTTAAAATGGTCTTCTCTAAGAACACACAAAAAAAACCTAAAATGCACATACTCAAGAGGTATTATCCAAAACCGATACACAAATTTATTGCTGCTATGTCACACATGCAAAACCAATCTTATTGCAATAACACCCAGTATTAAACTTCATCCCTCAAAATTTTACACTCTATTGAAAGGAAATAATAGTGTTAAAGAAAAGCTAATCCTGTGATCTTTTCACATTTGGCTGCAGATGTTATGCCATTTTCAAGAGAAATATTTGCCTGATTTCCTTCTTACTCACTCAGATAGTCACTGGGCTAGACACACTGCAGTCTCCTTGAATAAAATAAAATACCCTGTTTAATTGAATGCCTGACACTCAGGATTGAACTGCTGAGACAAGCCTGCACATGCAGTAGTCAGAAGCAATATTAAAAATAGACTTTTCCAAATAGCAGAAAAGCAACATACAACAACAAAAGCTGGTAATCACTACTGAGAACTTCTGATGATGGATATGAAAGCATACTGGAAAAAATGCAAATTAAATCTATGCAGGAATGCAAAGAAAGAAAAATAATTCTACACCTACAGGCTATAATAAGATCTCTGATTGTTGGTATCACACCTGTAGACCTCTGAACTAGTATGGCAGAAATACAGGGGCATGACTCATTTACTGCAATAAACAGCTTGCTGACTGATGAGAAACAAAGTAATTTGTACCTTCTATTTAAAACTTCAGTGAGATGATAGGCAATTAGGCATCCTCTGCTGTGAGGTGGCAGTGCAGTCCCCTATGAGATGCTGAGTGCCCACAGCTTCATGGATTTCAATGGAAAAACCGCATCTGTATGGTTATTAATCTACATTTCCCGGAACTAATTTTCCTTGGCATCCTGAACACCTAGAATACGTTTTATCACTGATTTTATTGACTATAATTTGTTTCCCAAATTTAGTGTAAAAAGACACTTCAGGAGATTAATTTTCTTACATGTTAGCACCAAGCAATGTATATTCCTGCTTACATTCCTTACTTTAGTGATACTTTGGGCCTAATTGAATTTTCACATCAGTTTTACACAGGTCTGTGAACAAGTATAACCTATTGTAGAGCCTTTCAGACTTAGTCCTACTCCAGGGTAAATGACAGCACGACTAGCTGCTTTAATTTCTTGTTTATTATTCAAACTGTTGATACAACAACTGTGAAAAATTTATTAAATATTTTAGATGTCAACTTTCCTGGGTGCTACTTGTACACAGTGAGCTATGATCAACTATCCTCAGTCCTTTCTTGTGCCCTTAGTAAGACTAAATAAGAGTATGATCATTAGAAAAAGGTAATATGTGGACTGAGTGCAAGCTTTTGCATGCAAACAAGACAGAGTGCCAACAAATGCTCCATACCTCAGCCAGCATTCTCCTGTCCTGTGCTTTCCACAATAAATGTGAAATAATTCAAACCATGTAATCCCACAGTGAAACAGGCAGGGCTATTGTATAGCTACTACAAAAGTGCTGGAGGGCAAGGACATACACATAGGCATTAATTTAGGATACTTAATGTTTGTTAGTCCACAGAAACTTACCTGTCTGTCACAACTAAAGAGGTGACAGAATCTAACATACTACGCTGTAGGCATACATCAAACATAAGTTTCTTTCTGTGTTCTTCAGGACAGCATCCATCTCCAAGACCCTATTTCCAGTACTTCCAAAGCTACTGTTTCCATGAATTGCATCCCAGAAGTGGGGAACTGCATCTATATGAAGTGTAACAAGTTTGTTTCTGTGGTTTACACCCTTCATGGTTACTTTCAACTTTCTGCTTTACAAAGTGAAAATCAGTATGAAAAAGATATTTGTAACAAGCAATGACTTCCACTTGATTTTAAACGCTTACTTTGGGATGATAAGTGTATTTGTCTGCACCAGATGACTTATCATAAGACTTAGTTACTTTTCTTCTGAAACCAAAACAATGCATTTTGTAGCTCAGTTAAAACGTGTGCTTGTTTGGACACCACCAAATCTTTCACTTAGTGGTTCAGCTACAAGTTTTCCAAGCCATAATGCTGATTTCCACACACACACACATTCAAATTCCAAGTTTCTCAAAGTTTGGGTTTCACCCCATTTGTCAAATTTGTCAACATCTTTAGGATCTTCAGTGTCTCTGGAAACTCAGAAGAGCTTAACTTTGGCCAATAATAATATTTTTCAGATGAGAGATTGAAAACATTGCTGTGGTGGGTTATGCTAGAAAACTGGAATATGAAGTCAGAAGAGTTATCTAATTCCTAGGTTTCAGAGCAAGCAAACCAGAACCACAAAGAACAAATTTCCAAGTCTGGCTATAATGGAACTATTGTTTTCTTGGGAAAGGCATAAGTATATGGCTATGAGCCAGGCAATTCTACCTAACTGATGTCTGACAAAGATCACAGCCCTAATCATCACAATCAGAAATCTCTATTAAGAAGGAAACTGCAATGGTTTAGTAATTAAAGACAAGAACTGGGGACTTTGAATGGAAATACTCCAGTGGTCTTTGAAAGAGATTTAAGAGGTCAAGACAGTACCACTTTTATTTCTGAGTATGCCACTGCCACCTTGTCTTGCTTTTTAGAAGTCATTTAGAATTAAGCCCAGTCAAAGCCTATGGCACTGACAGTAGAATGGGCAGAATTTAGTTGTCTAAATGCAGTGTTCAGGTAGGGGACAAGAAACCCAAACAAAACCAACCGTCTCACAACTGTTTAACTCTGGGAATGCTTTAATTCAAAAAATGCATCTTTCTCTGGTTTTAAAACACTAGGACACTGCTTCATTGTCACCTATACCTTGCTTGAGCATGGCTTGGATACAGAAACTAGGTCTAACAGACAATTACAACAGAGCAAGCGTCCTCTGAGGTTCTAATAAACCTGGAAAGGATACTTAGAAAATGTATTTGTTCCTACTACTTTTCTTTTACAGTAGTGATGTGGTTGCACTCATCTTTTGATGTAAGTAGATTGGGCAGATAGATATGGAATGACAAAGACTTTTTCATACGAAATACAGAAACTGCTTTGGGACCATTAAGCTACAGGATCATGCTTTCTTTTACACTTTGTCTGTCCCAGCAGATCTCTTGTTCTTGCTAGTACAGCAAGAACAATTTCTGTGAGAAGCCTCTTCAACCCAGCCTGGAGCCCATTAAGTGTGGCACTGCCCTGAGACCAAAGACGTGAAGAACCTCAGACTGTAAAAGTAATTGACCTTAAGTTATCTTACTTTCCAGGGCAAGTGCCTCCCCTCATTTTTCTTCTCCTGAAAGGAAAGTGTATCTTATTCATTACAACTAAGAAAAAGCATAGGCATTTACCCTGAAGTTGGATAAATGGACAGGTATAACTCATTGCAGCCTCAACTGAGGTATCAAAGCCCTGAAGGAACGGCAAAATCTTAGACTTGCTAATTTTCTGCTCTGTGTTTGAGATCTGGAATCTCACTCCAATTTTTTTATTATTATTATTATTAAATAAAAAAAATCTAAATCTTTAACAGAAGGTTCAACATGGGAGCAAGGCACCTAAAACCCAGTACCGTACTGAGTTTAAACTTAATGTCTTTGTAGTTTGGGCTTAAATTATCCACGTAAAAAACATAACCTGGAATAAATATACCTATTATATCCAAAGGAATTTAATGAGCTTAAATAATTAATCCCCGTGAATCACTGATAACCCCCGAACAAAACAATATCATAGTCTAAAATGACAACATTAGTAATTAAAAAGTTCATAGACATTTTAGAAGTCATTCATAACGTGAAAGGGAAAACCCGGACATAGTAGAGAATGACAGAAAAAACATTAAGGATAAAAAACATTTTGGACAAAGACGACCAAAGATAACCACTAAAGTGGGTTAATGTCTAAATTGTGGGAATTGGCATAATTTACTTTATCCAGGACTTAGTTGCTCAATTTTTACATGTTGCTTTCTGCACCTATGAATCTGTAGGCAAGATTCTGATATCCTTTTTGAAAACTTGGATGGTGATGCAAAATAAACCTATGTTCTGCTTTGAATAGGGGACAAATTCGTTCCCACAAAACTTTTCCTGATGCATCGCTATTAAGAGTTCAAAAACTGGTAGAAATCATGATTTATTAGAACTATTCTGAAATCTGTATTTGCAAAAACTCTTCCAATCTTCACACTGACCTTTACGATGTAAGTATTAAGTATGGGCTGCAAACACAAAAGACAAAACCAAGTTCAAATAATTGTCTTAAAGTTGGAAGAAGAAATTGTCAATGCTAATAATACTCTGGTTGCAGTTTCATTTATACAGTCTTAAATGTATAGTAATAATGCATTTTTAACAGAGGAATAAAATCAAATGATTTATTAAGAAACTATGTTTATCATGCAATTCTATAAAACTGCAATTAATTCATGTTCAAGTAAACCTGTCAAACTGAAATACTCAGTCTGGCCTAGTATACGTATTTCGCTCACACTTTATGGATTTTCTTAAACCCTTGTCTCCATGCTTTTTCATTCATCTATATGATACTCTTCTGATTTGCCATCACTATGAGATCATTATGATTCGTTAATAATCAATTGACAGTAAAAAGTGGGAAGTAAGGAGCCAGTCTAGGTTTAAGAAGGTTCGTTGTACTCACACAGTTTCTCCCCCACGGTTAATTTACTTTATAAATGCCCTGGAACACAAAAAAGATCGTGTTTCTATTCCATGTGTATTAACAGTTAAATCGCTCATGTGTGTTAGTATAGTCACACAACAATAAAACATCTACCTTGAGAGTGTTCAGAGAAACGCTTTTTGCATTTTTAGATATCCCTTGCTGAAGTATATTTTTCTTATAATCTAGGGTTCAATTTCTGCAAATATAACATAGAATTTTCCAGAAAAATTGACAAATTAGACTCACCCCACCCCCCCCATTATATTATATACAATATATAAAAAGACATGTAACTTGCACATTATCATGCAAGCTTGAATCACTTTTTTCTGTAAAGGAAAATATAACACAATCGCTGGTGTACATGGACACATTACTAGTCTCTTTTAATTAGATGCTAATTAATGACTCACTGGCTTTAATCATATCAGTCTGGTAATACTATTTATGCCACACAGAATAATGATCTACTTTATAAGAAATCAACGTGGCACATGTTGACATAGGAGCGCATCCAGCCATAATTCACTCTGTGTAAATATATCCACCCATACTTGCATTCTGAACAATTTAGAAAAGATACATGAACTTAGCTGATGAGCATGGAAAGAGAGAGGAGGGAAAGAGAGGAAGGGAAAAAGAAAAAGCCCCCACCACCAAACCAAGAAACAAGCAAGCAATGTAGATTGTGTACTTTTCATTGAGTTAAAACAACAGGAAGTATTACTGCCATAGCTATACCAAGTGAGCTCTGAAGAATTAAAGTTTTACCTCCTAAAAAACATTGGTGCTTTTATATAATTACAATGCAGTATGTATAATGTTTCCACATCTGCTTATGTCAGGTTAGTTCTTATTGCATTATGCCATATAACTTAAGGTACCTTAATATACAAAGTGCATTGAGCGATACATTTTAAAACAGTGTGTAGTTTTAGCTGACAGAATAGAATAGGTTTCATAGACAGAAAAAAAACCATTTCTCTAGTTACAATCCTGGACAAACTGCAAACTTTGAAAGTGCCACTACCATAAATCTTTAGCTATCGGATACACTTTTTTTTATTCAATTGTCAATGCAAAGAACATACACAGAACCAATTGCCATGCAAGTGAATGAACAGTCAACCTCTCATGTATAATTTGCTTCATAACCAAAATCCTGTTAAGTATATTGTAGTTTTTCAAATTTAAAAGTAATCTTGAACAGCTACATAAAATATATTTCACATATTGAAGTATTTTAAAACACAATACTGTAAGAAAACAGTGATATGTGTGAGTCACTCTTTTTAATTTCCCTTTCAGCTGAAACAGAGAACATAACTGGACTACAGGAACATATATTTTTAGACAGACAACTGACTTATGTAGATACACTATATACATTCCCAACAATTTGACCATGGTTAAAGGGTATTTATATTCTGATGTGGCTAAAATTGAACATGTCAACACTAATGCATTTTTCGGGGAGAATCACTACTTTCGCCATAATTTCCATGGAAAATTTGTGTGCACATGCAGTAATAGACACATTTATAACATCAAAAGGATTCAATTTTCTTTTCAATCATACTACAGTATGAATAGCTTTTCCTATTGAATTTAACAATAAGGCACATTACCACAGTCTAAAGGATGGGGTACTTCTGCTTGCTCATATGAAAGTATGTCAAACAATATATAATATCTTTCACAATAGTTCTGGGTTAACTGCTCCTTTATATAGGTTCATTTCTAATACATTTATGTCAGCAGATTTTTTTTAATATTATTATTTAAATTTGTACGATCAGCAGCATTTCAAATTCTGTTTAACTCTCCATAATATTAACAGAGTATTTAAATATTATTTAAAGGTATGCAGTGACTTTGTATCAAGAAATTACTTTGCATTAAGAAATCAACTGAAAATCCATACTTAGATGTATAGGTTTGGCTTTGTAACACTGTCATTTTACCCACTCACAGACATCATAGTCTCTGTCACTGCAACTCATGAAAGAGAAAGGGAAGATTTTATGCATGAATTATTGTCTCAATCCTGCATGCCTTATGCATGGCAAGAAAGAAAAGGAAAAAAATTGAGCCCTAATACAGTTTTGTTTGAACTCCATATTTATTTTGCTGTCACGAAAGAGGATTCTTCAGAGCCTTCAAGTCAATGAAAACACCCAGCTTTGTGGGAGTCCAACTCTTACAGTCTAAACTGCCACAAAGTACTGTATTGCACATTTAATGATTTTAAAAAAAGACAGGTCCATACAAGACTGCAAGTTTCTCTAGTAATCAAAGATAATAACTGACATGTTTTTAAGATTCATGTTTAGGTTTTATTTATTTTATAGCCCATATGAGAGAGAACATGTAATAGGACTGTAAATCTCTTTGAAAGACCTCTTCTTATCATACAAGTGTTGGTCATGCCCAAAAAGTGACTGGCATTTGCAAATTTGAGAGCTAAGGAAGACATCTTACTCAAACAGTAAAGTGGAGAACCACAGAGTGTCCGTATCTGATAAGACATACTTCTCTTTCCATTTTCCACTATTAAACTTGCTTACTGCTTATGAGTAAAAAAACTGACCTGCTAAACACAATGCTACTTGCTCTCCTTTCTATTGCTGCTTTATTCTTTATTAGGGTTGAGGTCTGCTCTAACAGGATTAAAACAAACACACTGCCAAAAGCCTGTGCCTTTGAAAATCCCAAATTCATTTCAGATATTTAGACAAATACTCATCTTTGTGAACCATGGGATTTTGTGGAATTTTTTTCTTGCTTATTTGAAATAATTTGTGAGATCCTTCTTCAGTAGCTTTTTCAGACTTCCATTATTATAAAATGACAACATTTGACATGAATCACTGAGCCAAAACCAACCAAGTTCCCTTACAGTTAACCTAGTATTTAAGATTCTCACCTAGTCATTCACCCTGTACCGCAGGCTTCAGTTCTAGCTATCACTTCAGTCTTCCAGTTTTATACTTGAGTAAATCTGGATTGAGACAACGGTGAACTATGCCTTCGAATCTGGAGCCCAAAATTATTTTAGAGATCTCTTGCAGCTACTACTCTGTCATGGAAAATGAGATGTGAACCATTCAGTACAGAAAAGCCTGCAACGACTAAGAGCAACACTGTTGTACAATCCCTTCCAACTGTATTTTCTGCTTATTCTCACTGACCATTTCTTACCACTTTTGCACTATACTGTCCTTGCAGTCCCCATGTTACAGTAGGCATCTTCTTTCATTTCCCTCTCTGTATATATATCAGGACATCATTATATCAAGCTTTGAAATTCCTACCCCTCATTATTAGAACAGGGCATTGTAGTAACACAGCAGACTGTGGTATAAATCTGGGACTGATCTCAGTAGACTTTTGGCCACTCATTTCAGCGGGAGAAAGCTGGGGACTGAACTCTGTGTGGAACTCAGATGAATTTCCACTCACCTGAAGTTCCTAATGTTAATGATTGTTATAGCTTAGCTGTTTTCTCTGTTTTGCATTGGTATTTGTTATTCAAAAGAACACTAGTTCCAGTCTGATTACTCAAAAAGCAGTCGAACCTTGCAGCACAAACATTTCATGCTTTCAGTTCTGAGAGCTAATTAAATTAGAGGGAAAAAAAAAAAAAAAACAAACAGAACAAAAGAAAAAAGGCACAGTAAATTCCATACTGTAAACAAAGGCAACCAGCAAAAGTTTATTAAACATTCAAACTTAATGCAAACCTTTATGGAATAAAACAAGTATATTATGTCATTTATTGTGGTCTTGGAAGAGTTTTATCACAGTCATTCTCTGAAGGCTTCTGGGCAGATGGCTCTGCTTTTGAGATCACAGAACACAGATGGAAGGACTCTCTTCATGGTTGAGAGATTATCTGTCATTTCCCTGAGATTTTAGTATGTAGGGACATTAGATTCATAAAACAAGAAAGGCAACTCACAATCTACTGCTAGAAGTGCAAAAATTCCTAGAGATGACAGGAGGCGTATTTCCTAAGGGCAGGGAGAGTGGAAGTGCAAAGACAGCATAGACAAGGGACCAACAAAATGCACATGCCTCATCCAGTTTCTACAGCTCAGCAATACTTCTTCCTTCCACCGAGCTGCAATGAGTACCTAATATAGCAAAGAAACTAACCTCAGTCCTGAATGCATCAGAATTGTAGAGAAACAACAAAAGGAAAAAGCTAAAGGCCACAACTTTTAATAAGAGTTTGTCTCATGGGTACCGCAGGTTCTTCAGTTTCATCAGCCAAGCCTGAATTCACAAAGCCTATAATTTCTGTTGGAATTCTTATTCTTACCTTCTGTGCTATTCATTGCCAAACTATGCTAGCATGATTTTAACCATTTTTTTTTAATTTGATGTTGCAAGGGGGGCAGGGGGAGAAGAAAGAAAGAAGCTAAAACTCTGAGGTGTTATGGGTTTGTTTATGTTTTTTGTTTGGTTGCTGGTTTTTTCCCCCTAATTGGCTCTCCCAAAGGTGTAATTTTTCCTATGACCTTTTCCTTGTAGGCACTTCAGTTCTACTGCTGTTTGGTATTCACAAGATCTGGCCATAATCTGGCCCTTTACAATGAATCATATAATATAAATCACATGTTTAGTAAATTATTGTAAAAGCAGATTATTTTCCTGTTTCTCTGACACTGCTGAGTGAGATTCTAATCTGACTCAGACAATGTTCAATGCCTAAAAGCATAAGGCATGGGTATAACATGCATAGCACAAAAGTCAAAGTTATATGACAAAGAGATCAAATCTCCTTGTTAAACTGAAGGTAAGTTTCCTGTTAATTTAGCGCTTAAGAGCTGTGCTAACTTCTCCTTAGCAGAAAGTCATTCCCAAAACCAACAGTATTTGGAACACAAAATTTTGTATTTTCATTCATTTTTAACAGCAGTAGAAAACCCAAATATTCCTCCCCTGCACTCTAGCTCAACAAATCAACTCCCTACAACTTTAAGTCATAATCACACAGCAGGGATGTATGTTTATCATTCAGGAAAGGTATAGAGATGGGGTTTAGTAAAATAGTAAGATTACACGTATAGTCAAGGAGACATTCTGGTCTATTCTGGTGAATAAACAAACATTATCGATAATTTGGACATTAAGTCAAATATTCTTTCTGATTAGGACATTCATTTAATGAAAGAAATATTGTCACAGGAATATACAGCAAACAACAAACTAAGTATGTGAAAACCTTCAACAGCCCGAATAAAATACTGTAGAATTCACCCGGGAAACAAGTACCTATAAAGTCTCTCACAAAGGGGCTAAGTTTGGGAAGAATAATTACAGGACTCCCAGATTCACATTTCAAATATCTGTTTTGTTTTTCCATGGATTCAAGAGGATTATCCTGATCAGGATGCAGAAGTTGATGAGGCCTTCTACAGACAGCTGAGAGCCACCTCACAATCACAGGCCTTGGCTCTCATGGGGGACTTCAATCACCCTGATATCTGCTGGGAAGGCTACACAGCTAGGCAGGTACAGTCCAGGAGGTTCCTCCAGCGTCTTGATGATAACTTTTTGACTTAGGTGGTGGAGGAGCCAACAAGGAGAGGTGTACTAGTACTGACAAGCAAAGAGGGACTGGTGGAGGACATTAAGGTTGGGGGCAGCCTCGGCTGTAGTGATCGTGAGAAGATCAAGTTCAGGATTATGTGCAGTAGGCATAAAATGACAAGTAGGGTTGCAACCTTGGACTTCAGGAGGGCTAACATTGATCTCTTCAAGAAAATCCTTGGAGAAATCCCATGGGCTAGGACTCTAGAGGGTAGGGGGGCTCAAGGGAGCTGGTTGATATTCAAG
>VYXH01009006.1:0-13399 GCA_013397275.1 Burhinus bistriatus
GGTTGGAAACAGGTGGGCGCCGGGGCCGGGGGTGGAGCCGCCGCCGCTGCCTGGGCGGAGGGGGAGCCCCGCACGGCCTCTGAACGCACTGCGATGCCGGTTTCCCGAGGGTGGTAAAGGGCGACCTTTCTTATCAAATCGCCGACCTCATGGGCTTTACGACGAACTTCTCCCCAACAGTCAGGCGAACCGGGGGGAAATAAGTTAGGTTCCTTTTCGAGGTCCTGGATCAAAAGGATCATCAGGAGGTTCTGCATTTGCAGGTGCGTCAGGTGGGCCGGGGGTTGTTGCGGTTGTGGGCTCCGGTGGACAGAGCTCCTTTTCAGATTCCTCTGACTCCCGAGGTTCCCGAACGGCAGACCCCACATGACTCTTCAAGGATTCAAACACAGTCCGCCAAGGCCCTAACAAACGGGCAGCCATTTTGTCTGTCGATCCCACAGTCGGACTCCGACTTTGTCCCACAATTCAGGCTCGTAGATGGTATGGTAATTTAAGGAGGGTTCATTGTCTCGACTCCAGAGTAATAATCTTTTTAGCTCCGACACATCTAGAGTCCGCCCTTCCTTTGTTATAATACCTTGCAATACCTCTGTCACATTTCTCTGTTCTGCAGTGACAGAATTCCCCATCGGGTTCTCGGCTGCTTACCTTTTGTCCAGCAGAAAGGCAATTGCGGTGCACCTGAGCTTTCATTCAGCCCTCCGTTCAGCCGAGCTACGCCACTGGTACAGCGACTGAGCACCGTCTATTCGGTCCCTGTTCGGGCGCCATTTTTGGCGTATTAAGGCACAAACTCAGTTCGGCAGTGATACTGAGACAAGTTTATTTGCTACAGCGAAGCTATATATGCCAGAGCTTGTACCCTGTACAGATCCTCCTAGTACTTTTCCACTGTTCAACATTAAGCAATACACGCATCCCGTGTGCAGCTGTTCTTCTGCTACCTGATAATCCAGCGCCAACCCCAGATACCGCTGTCTATTGCTCCCACGTTTTGTTCAGTCCTAAGGCAGTCTGGCTTGATGCCCAAGGTCTTTTTATGCCTTCAAGACTCGCTTTCTCATAGTTGCTCGACTCACTCCCCACACTTGAACTGGTGTACTAATTAACAAGGACATGTGCTGGAAGAGAGTTGTGTCCTGGACCACTCTGGGTGGATGTCGTGGTTTAGTGCCAACTGGCAACTAAGTACCATGTGGCCACTCGCTCACTACTCCTCCCCCCAGTGGGATGGGGAGGAGAATCAGAAGAAAGAGGTGAAACTCGTCGGTTGGGGTAAAGACAGTTCAATAGAACAGCAAAGGAAGAGAAAAATAATAACAATAATGTTGATAAAAGAATATACAAAGTGAGTGATAACGCAGTGGAATTGCTCACCACCTGGAATGCAATACCCAGCCTATTCTTGAGCAGCGGTCCCTGCTCCCCCCCGCTAGCCAACTCCCCCAGTTATATACTGAGCATGAAGTCATATGGTATCGAATATCCCTTTGGCTAGTTTGGGTTAGCTGTTCTGGCTGTGCCCCCTCCCAGCTTCTTGTGAAAATTAACTGTATCCCAGCTGAAACCAGGACAGTGGAGAATAAATTTTCAACGTGGGCCTAAGTATGGTATTATTTTACTGCTAGTGGCACTTGTACCTTCCTGAGTCCACTGGTTTACAGGCTTAAATGGTCGGAGAAACAAAATCAGTATCAAAGGATGCTTTTCAGGGACCATCATGCTGGCTAGTATTTATGTTCAGTTGTCAATTGTAATTGTTAGCAATAACACATCAAAGTAGGAAAGGGGGAAGTTAAATATCATCTTATAAGATGTACTGTAGGTGTTACTCAGAGCACTGTGGAAACCCTTTCTTCTCAGAGTCTTGAGAATTGTTTTTTCTTCCTCATCCTGGAAGGCCGAAACTAAAATCCTGTTTTGGTTGGATTTTGAGTTACTTTTCAGAAACAGCAGTCAAGGCATTTCAAACATGACTGCAGAGTATGGGTAGATCAGGAAACAGTTTTAGGAGGGATTTTCAAAGCCATCTAAGGAATGAAGGCAACTTAAGTGACATGTGAGAAGTGAGTGGTTAGTTCCTTTCATCATCTGTGTTGGCAAGTGCTTTTAGCCTGGATGTAACTATGCATTGTATCCTTACAGTGACGGCTAGCTCTTATGACTTAAATAAGCTGTACCTGTCTAAGCATGTTTCAGCAGTCGGTGTTCTGAGGGTGTCTTCTGGCCTCTCACTGTGGGTAGCAATTGCACCTCCTCAGACCCCTGTTTCCGTAGCTGTGCTGACAGAAACTGGAGTCATAGGTCTGGTGATGGCTCACTAGGACCTACAAACTCACCGTTCTCTTCTTGGGTATGCTATTGTGTCTATGACAAGGCTGGGGGGACACAAGAATGGCTCTGTCAAGCTACCTGTGGGATTAGCTGCCTCCTGCATCATCTGTCTTTACTAGCCTTCCTCTCGGCTATATTAACACTGTAAGTACTGCTTTCAATAGAATATACATACACAGCCTTGGTTTTAAGTAACTCCTTTGAGATCTTGTAGTACCCTAGCCTCAGCTGGCCAGGGCTCACCGTAGACTGCAAAATACGTCTTGGAGGTAAGGGCAAGCTGAGCTCCACAACTACTACCTGTGTCTAAGCTGGCTGGCTTATAGCTGTCCTGCCACACACTGCTGTGATAATTAATACCTAAGCAGCGACAGTAACATAAACAAACTCCAGGAAAAAATTCGGTTTGGCACAAGTTATTCTTGTGATAAGACTTCTTGCTCCTGCAGATAGATGAAGGAGGGTGCCTGATGTCCAACAGGAGCCTTTCAAAACTGTCACCACTCCTGTCATTTCTCAGATGCTAGTGCGAGCACATGATGTTACAAAGACTCTGACTCCTGGGGGAAAGATAAAGTACTATAACTTAATAATTTCTCTCCCCTCCTCCCCTTTTTTATTTCAACCTTCAAAGGATTTTTTTTCAGGAGAGAAAGATAAAGTGATCTGGGGCTCAGTTCCCACTTCTGCTCTAGACTTCCTGAGCGACTGTGAGTAGTAGGTTGTGCTTTTCTGTACCTTACTTTCCTCTCTATTAAATTAGAATAGGCACAGTTTTAAAATCATTTGTGTAATTGTGCCAGCTGAGTATAGAGACAAGATCTGCAGACATAAGTCTGCCAAAAGGTACAGGAAATTGCAGAGGCCGGTTTTGAAAGACGCCAGTGTCAGACAGCCAAGTCTGTGAGTTTAGGGGCCTTACCTGTTTAAATGTTTTAGAAAATGTAATTTGGAACCAGGCTGCAGAGTGCCTAAGTGCCATGGAGATTGTAGCTCTAGGGTCTTTCGTGTCCAAACAGATTTTAAAATGGGGACTTGCATTCCTTATTTGCTGAACATATTTTCAAAATGCTACTAAGTCATAATGTTTCTGTTGTTGTTGTTTGTCTGTTTTGTCTAATTAGGCTCTAGCAGAACAATTGCAACCTCTTTCACTTTGTGTTTGTGCTGTGCGAGATACACATAACCCTGAATTTAGTTCTCCTGTAGATGCTAGTTCAATAAAAATAACAATACTTTTACTAATGAGAATAACTATGTGAAGCCAGGATTCATGCTCAGTTAGTATCCATTAGTGACTTAGATCTATAATGAAGGTTTCCCTGCTCTCTGTTGTGTGTCTCAATTCATTACAGAGCAGTCCATAATATTTTATTAACAACATTTTTATTTTTTTCTGGAACCGTTGCCCAAAACTATTGGAAGAATATGTGCTTTCCTGTAACATCAGAATGAGACAAATGCCACTGCTTGCTTTTAGTATTGTACAGAAGTGTCTTTCCTTTGGACTCAGATAGACTTGTAAATGGCAAGTAGCTGGAAACTAATGGAGCACATGCTTAAAAGCTTTCCATATAGTCCCTTGGTGAGCAAAACCAATATATTTTCTATGTTCTAATCAGTCCTCATTATAAAGAAAAGTACTTCTGCTCCAAGTTCACGGAGAAACTCTTACCTTTAGTCAGAGAGGGAGAGGGCAACAAGTACTATCCCTTTATGCATGTGCAGGAGAAAAATGAATGGGGTAAAAAGAAAAAATGAGGCAGAGTAATTCTGCGCTCTGAAACTGGATAGTGTACCTGTCAACAGGTATTTATTCTGGTGGCCTTCAGTGACAATTCCTAGTGACAGCAGAAGAGAGGCTAAAATTGTTTCAAGGAGACCCCGTATATACCAGTTGAGTGAGTGAAACCTATATTAATTTGAATGTGAACAAAGCTACTTAAATTAAGATCTCTTTTCTAATTTGTTACATTAGCATCTTCCTCAGAGCTCCTCCTCCAATCATCCCATCAAATAGTTCCTATTTATTCATTTATTTATTTTATATCTTCACATACATTCAGGAAGAAAAAGGAAGGAGATACTCCCCCCCCCCCCGCAATGGAGGCCATCTGCTCTTTTCTTATTGGGGGTAAAAAACCCTACAATTAGTGTCTTGTTCATCTTCTCGTTTTACCAAAAAAAGAGAGGGAAAGAAAAAGAACTATTATGCAAATACTCTGCAATTTGGTTTCAAATATTCTTTGTACTATGATGAGCAATTTCCTTTAATACAAACTCAGCCTACTTGCCAGGACTTTTTTTGCCTTATATAGGGAAAGAAAAAAAAAAACCAACTTTCATGAGTTGGGGGGGGCATGCTATGTTTCTCTGATGCCAACTTTTTCTCATCTTTTTTTTCTATCTTTCTTTCTTTGGCAGTATTACAGCTCTTATTCTTTTAAGTTGTCAGAAAGATATCATATATATATTTTTGAGAGAGAGAAGTAAAATAGCTTTACAAAGCCGCAGTTTCATCTCAGTTTTCATTGTTGCACTGCCATGATGAAGTGGTCTTGAAATGGAGGACTTAGCTTAGTGAATGAGAGACAAAAGCTTTCTCCCTGCCTTTTTTGAATGCCAGTTGCTTGTAATGGCAGCATTACCTCTAAGAACAGATAAGTAGGTTTTTTATAAGGAGCTCCTGTGCTATTTTTCAGTGGTACAAACTTCAGGGCTGACTAGCATAGCCAAGATTAAGCCCTTTTGGTCCTTGGTATTGGACAACGTAGCTAGCTGGCTGAAAACCTCTGAAAACTTATGATCTGAAAAAGATTAATAAAGTATAGAAGAAAGAAAGGAATATTGTCTCCTCTTTGTTGTGTGGGAGGCTGAGCCATGGAAAAAACAAAACAACTTGTGCAAGATCTATTGGTAGAGGACTTTGGAAGAATCACGAGCTGAGCTGAGAGGCTCAGATCTAGAAAGCTGCTGCTTTGAATAGTGGTCTACTTGTGGCAACATCAGGAGACAGGCAGGACTGCTACTGCAGCTGGGCTACTACTGTACTACTGTACCATCATGACTGCTAGTTTAGGCTATTGCTGTCATAGAGACGGTAGCATGGTCATATCCTAATGGCTTAACGAATCTGCTGTTTTTCAGTAGGACTTACAAGCATCAGACACTTCTGAAAAGCCCACACTAAACTTTCTGTTTTTGAACTCTTTGCAGCTTGAACTTTGGGAAAGCTTCAATAGACATATAAATGTTACATGCTTAAGCCTGTAAAATGCTAAGCATAAAATCTCTGATCCAGTAAGGCATTTTAGCACAGCTTGATCAAATATCTTGCCAAATGAGACCTAACTGGCCGTCTAACTATACACGAGTGGCATAGTTTGCTTGCATAAAAAAAAGCTGATGTCCAGTGGATTGGCCACAAATTGGGAAAATATATTAAAGAAACAAAATTAAGGGAAGTAAAACAAGACCAATGAGACCTGTAGGCAAGGTCAAGTGTGTCAGTCTTACATCTGCTTCTGTGGCTGTAATGGGGCAGGAAATATAGGGCAGGTCAGAATTTCTGATCTGAGCCTTCACTGGATCTGTTCAGATAGGCTGACTCATTGCTTGGGGCTCATTACATCAAATATACTTTACATCAGACTGGATTTTTCTTAGTGCTGGATAGACAACACAGGAATTCATGGTACTTAGGGACACTGATCCCCTTTAGATGTTCTATGGAAAATGGGAAATCTTCTATGCATAGAGTCTTCAAGCACACTGGAGTAACTGCATCACTTTTGTTGTTACAGGAAGCTCTTATCATGGCCAGCATGGACCACCCGCATCTGGTGAGACTCCTGGGTGTCTGCTTGAGCCCAACCATTCAGCTAGTCACTCAGCTGATGCCTCATGGCTGCCTGTTGGATTATGTTCATGAACATAAGGATAATATTGGCTCCCAGCTTCTGCTAAACTGGTGTGTCCAAATAGCTAAGGTATGTAGTTCATGCTGTTCTTTTTTTGTCATTTTCGTAACTAACTGAAAAACATGTCATGCGAAAAAAAAGATACAAAAAATTTGTTGTTTGGGTTTCTTGCGGGGTTTTTGTGGGTTTTTTTTTCAGTTGTGTTTTTGTTTTCAAGAAGGTTGTGTAGTTCTTGAAATACAGGCTATTTTGGCTGCTTACAGTATTACAGATTACTTGTTACTATGTAAACCAAAGTGTTTTTCTTGACTGTCTTTCCAACTTGGTGTTAATGGGGGGGTCTTTCGGGGGAAAAAGAAAAAAAAGTGGGGGAAGAAGCTCCCTGTGTGACATCTGGAGCTGAGCACAGAATGATTTTTCAGCCTCTCCTACTGTTCACTGTTCATAGATACTGATTTAACCTGATTGTAGTTTTCAGCCTTTCTGAATCTGCATTGCCAGTTAAATTCTGATAAATATTCACTTCATGTCACTCCTTTGGGAACCACCGTGGTTCTGCTGTTTTTAAGACGTATCACAACAGCTGAGGCTGGAGGGTAATATTGCTCATATCTGCAGAATGGGAAATCTCAAGGGGCTGGATCCTTCTTTGCTTGCCGTGGTGTAATGCTTTCTGCCTTCCTGTGGGGTTTTAGGAGCAAGAGCGAAGCCATTATAGTTCAGATACAGCCTGTACTTCAGCTGGGTAGAAAAGAGTATAGTGATAAATGCAGCCCTAACATAATCCTTGCACAATGTTTTACGTCTGTTTTAGGTGTGTTTGGTTGTACGGTGTTGTACTAAGACCAAGTTATTGGTAATCAGTTCCAAAGAGTAACAAGATCTGGGAGTGCAGGGGGCCATAGTTTTTATGCATTTTAAAGGCTGTTGCAAGGAGAGTTGTGTACAATCATGTTACTACAAATGAGAATCTGGAACCCACTTTTTATTTCAAATTATTTGAAGTTTTAGATTATTTTGGTGAAGATGCTTGTTAGGTACAAATGTATACCACAGACTGCCCTCATATTAAATCTGTAGCCTTAAGTGAATTTGCTACAATGTGTATTATGAAATCTTGATGCAAGTTGTAATGTTAAACTTCAAGCACTGGAGAGAAACCTGGGGATTTAGCAATTGTTTTGCTGGGCGAAAGAGCAGCCATCATGTAAACATCCACTTCTTTTGAAAACTTAAATGCAAAATACTTTCTTACAAAAGTAAGAAAACGGAGAAATAGCCCTGAGATTTTCTTCAAGGAGAGAAGGAGTTTGAAGTTCATCATTAATAAGGACTATTTTCTTACCAGGATCAGATCTGTTGTCAAACCTGCCTGAAGGTGACAGTAGATGAAACGAGCATAATGCTGGGTAGAGGGGTTGATCCATAGAAGGGGTGGGGAAATCCCAAACTCACTTGCTGATGTAGGTGATTCTGCTGTAGTGTGGTGGTAAAGCGTCCAGAGTTGCACAGAATATTGGAATGCACTGATGGGGATTGCCTGTATCTGGAGATTTGCAAGGGTTTATTCAGGGCTGTTACCAGACCAAGGAAGATGGGGGAAAAAATACATATTCCTGTTTGAGTCCTTTCTCTCAACACAACCTCCTTCCCATCTGTTCTCCACTCTCTTGATTGATAGTGACTGTTATTATTTATTACAAAACATTTACACAGTGGCATACGTGAAAAGATAATCCACCTTTATTTGCAGTTTGTGCATGCATGTGGCCATTGACTCATTGGACTAATGTAGTTGCTAATGGACAAGCTGTACTTGCTTTGCTATGAACTTTGTGTGGGCAGTTGATTTAGTGAAGCAAATAGCCCGATCCATACTAGAGGCTTACAGAGGTGACAGATCTCTGGGAGGGACTGTGGAGAGCAGGTTATCGTTTTTCCCATGGTGATTCTTATAAAAGTGAAACGGATTCTAAACTGATTTACATTGTAAATGGTTTCAGCATAATGTGGGGATTGGATTTAGGTATGCTCATTTGAAAATCACTGCCTGCTGGTTTGCTTGATCACCGTGTGATGTGGGAGGAGAAGATAAGGTATTACAGATATTTGAGTTCTGAGATGGTGGGTAACCAAGCAGTGCAAAGAAGTGAGATCATACACGTAATACTAACTGATGAAATGTCAGGAAGAGAAAAGGAGTTTCTTTGTAACAAAAGGTGGCCTATTATTGAGGGGAGGTTTAGTGAAGTTTAGTTATTTTTTTAAAGTTTAATTAAATTCATCTTCTCCTGCATCATAATAATCTTAAGGTTAATTTTGCCTTGGCCTCACGTTACAGCATGAAGCTCGTCCACTTGGCTACAGCTTGGGGACAGCAGCAAGTGACTGTTTTCTTGACAAAGTGCAGTAATTGGTACATACGGCTGATCTGTTAACTCTGGGCCATCACGGTTCGTCTGGATTATTTTCTCCTTGGACTCTTCATGTATCTCTTTCCCTTCTCGTATTTTTACTGCAGTGGTTGGTACTAGGCATGGAGAGAATCAGTATGTGTCTGACAGGGAGTTCTGCATTTTACTGCTTTTGCGTGCATGTCAGTGGTATTTAGTAGGGGATGGCGTGTTATAGTTGAGAAGGTCACCACAGGTACTGACTATTTGCATACCATGCCAGTATGGTGCAATCCTATTGTGGAAGTAGACTCCAAAGAATTAAAATATACCTTTAACTCTTCATTTTGTTTCTTGTCTTTGGAGACCTTGAATGACAGTTGTGTGTTGAAAATCTTCCCCGTGAGGTTGCATCTATGCATAAAGATACATATCTTAACTATTATATAGGAGGCTATCGGTGAAGACAGGAAAGACATAGGGACATATGAGGCTGTCCGCACCACATAAAGTGTAAGAGTAATGCAAATGCTGCACAGAATTTTCTGCTTTGCATTGTGCTTTCCCGTGGGATACAGGAATGCCTTTTCCCTTGCTATATCTCATACTGTAATGTTAATTGCGGTTAGAGGATGTACGTTAAGAAAATGTTTCAGAACTGGTAGGAAGAATAATCTTTGAGATCACCAGACAAGGAGTACCCTTATCCCAAAAAGTGGAATAAACGTGCTAGTCCCCTGCTAGCAGCAGGGGTGTAGTAATACGTGTTTTTCACTCATCTGTCATGTTTAACAGTGACTAGGAATCAGTCTGCAGCCTCCAAATAGGAAAGATTTAATTTGCTTACAAATAGACTGGTCTCCAGAGGACTGAATGCAGAAGGTGGCTTTTGCATCAACCACAAGTTTCCGTTCACTGCGGGAGAGGTCTGTGTCTCTCACGTACCTGTGCTCACACTTCAGGCTCTGCCATATGGCTTGAGGGTGTCTCTCCACATCTTGCTTTTCTAGACTTTTGGGAATGATTGGTTGTTTCTTTTTGAAAGCTACTAAAAATGTGATGAGCAACATAGTAAGAGGCAAAAACGATCAGTGACCACCCAGTCCTATTCTCTGCTCCCTGAACTGAAGCAGCCTCTGGTACCTTTTGTTAGATACATCTTTCTACCCATATCTTCCCTCTTTTTATGGTGTGAATTTTCCCCAACAAGAAGAGAACTAAAGGAATTGGAAATGCCTCGATTCTGATGTTCAGGCTGATTTTTACGAATCGTTTAAAATCAAGTTGCTGCTGCAATACAGTTCCTCCCTACTGCGCTTTTCTCCATCTGCCAACATGCAGGCATTTATTTATCGAAGTCATTGCTTCAGACTTCACTTGTTCTGCCAGGCTGTTCATTTCCATATGTCTCTACTTCTGTACAACTAGATGCAAAAACTAGTTAGGCGCTATGCCTGGTTGCCAACCTGCATATGGTTCTGGAGCTTGTTTCTGAAGGTTGACGATAGGGCAGTTATTAAAAGTATTATCTACTGCCAATTGAAAAAAGGCTTGGATGGTTTTTCTTTTTGCTTATACAGATTGTGTTGAGTTTATTCTGACTGTTATATCATTGCAGGGTAATTGTGTTCTCTTTCCAGAAGCTTTATCTTCTTTTTTTATGGATGAAAGTTATAAAAATAGAGTACCCCCCCCCCAATGTTCTGCATAAAACATGGTTGTTAGCAGCTGTGTCTAAGGGGGTTTTTCCCTTCTGCTTTGCAGATACACACGGCATTTCTTTGTGTCTCACTTCTATATGTAGTGTCTCACTTAGGGACTGGATGTTTAACCTTTTAGCCTGAGTTCAGCCTAGCAATTTTGTGTGGACTTTGATGTCCAGTAAAGCAGTAAACTGTGCTCCTCTGTCAAGATACTTCCTAGAGTGGAAGCAAGAGTGACAACCTTGGTGGCCTTAGGGTGTCAAAGGATGGAATAATGCTTCATGAACATCCATAGTGTTGGCTACTTGAGAAACAGATTGAGAATCAAATTTTGAAAGGTTAGCACAAGCCTAGAAGTGAATTCTCTGCAGGTGAATTACATCCTCGTCAGCCAGTGCATGACAGATACATGTAAATATGGAAGATTTAACAAAAAAAGGTACTGTGTGCATTAATATTTCAATGTGTCTGATCTAATTTCTCTTAGCAAGGGCTGCCCAAACACACTCCTTGACAACTCGAAGGTGTGGGGGTGAGGACATTCTTAGGGAAATGCATTCCAGAAGAGAAGAAATATCTTGAGGTTTCTAGTCAGAAAGAGTTGGTTACACTCTGCTACTAGGTGAGGTTAACTATAAGGCACCTGTATTTGAGGCCGTATCCTCTCACTGTTACTCTTGTGGAGAAATTAGCCTGCGTCCTGTTGGAATTATTTGTGCTATGCTAGGCTCTGTCTCTCTTAAGGGCATATAGAAATGCATTTTTGTTTCTGTAACTTTGCATGCAACACTTGCTAAATTCAACATAGAAGTTCAACCCAGGCAGCTCCATCTACTGTTTTACTATTTTTTCTGGTATAATTATGGTTTCATTCGGCTGTTGTTGATTTGTGTTACATCTGCACCAAGTTTGTTGAGCAGTGTTTGAATGCAGAGGAATTTGTCCTGCCCCGTAGAAGACAAGGCAGGGGAAGAGTGAGAAAGGAAGCAATCTTCCTAAAACAAAGCAGCTTGCCTGTGATCACCTAGCCTGTGGAGGAGAGCTCAGCTCTCCTGGGTCTTATCCAGTGTCCCATTCTGTTCTGCCCTGTATTCCCCAGGGGCTACCAGACCTGTTTTTTGCATTCTGAACTATAATAATTCATTCACAACCCCTCAGAATGCTAACGAGGTAAAGCAGAAGTAGGTTGATACAGTGGAATGTCATGGAAGGAAAATCAAGTACTTCAGGGGATTACTTTTTATACTTTTTCAATATAAAAGAATTCTCAAATTACCTTAACTAAAGCCCTGTACAGCATCGGTTATCCAGGTATGCAGGAAAACAACGTTTGAAAACACGCTAGGAAAGAAAAAGAGAGAGGAACTTGGGGATAGAATTTTAATGAAACAGATGCACATCTTCAAGTCTGTTGAGTATTATTCCAGCACACTTGCAGTCATTGCTCTAAGGATTCACTGCCAGCAGTGCAGATGTGCAGTTGGGAGTCTCCAGGAGCAATCAAGTCAAAAGCTCTTGCAAAGCTTCCTTATCACTTGTTTCTGCTGCCCTGTTGTCTCTCCCATTTACCTGGTTCACGTTACAGGGCTCAGTGCCCTTCTGCAGTTCTCTTGGCAAAAAGGAGGGCCTGTCTGCTGCCTGCTCCTGAAGCCTCTCTCCATGCCAGGCTTTTAGAAAGACGTATTTTATTACTGCTCAGGGCAGTGCTTCTCAACTGGATGTAAATACACAGTCTGTGTGAAATTCAAAGGATCTATGTTGATTTATGCCACTGAGAAGCTGACCCAGAAGCTGGTACAGTGCTCGCCTCACATCCTAAATTTAAATGCGTTTCAGCCTGCGCTCCTCGTGTGGAGTGAGGGAGGCTCTGAGCAGGGACGGCTGGAGGCAAGTGAGGTCCTCTTGGCTGCACTGTGAGATGAGGAGCCTTTCTCCTCCATCAAGGCTTGATGGATTAGGAATGACTTGTTAGAGACAGCTTTTGTTATTCTGCTGCAGATGGGATGAGAGAGAAGCTGTGTAAAGTGGGAGGAAACAGGGGTGGCTGGACAGGTTGGGAAGAGGTGGAGGATAGTGGCTGTGGTTCAAGGTCTTTCTTTTTCATTAAAGAAGCCTACCCTACAGCTCAGTGACTATTCCATCATGGAGTGAACAAAGGCACTTAATGACAGTCATCTATCAGCTGTCCACATTTTAAGCTTCAAGATGTCTCTATTCCCAGAGCTCTCTGCCACGACAAGGCTAATTGTAGAGTTATAATGCTATACCAACCCCTCCTGACGTGCTCACACTGGCAAGGACCAGGGCTAAGGCTGTGATAATTATCACTGCGAGCAAGTACATTAGCATAAATGTAGTTTACTAATGGGGATGCTGTATTAGGAAGTGCAGTGTGTAGAAGAGTAGGATCTAAACCAAGGACTATGAAATCAAAGCCATATTGAAAGAAAGGTTTAATTGTGTGGAGGATCAAAATAGGTAGGGAAAGTATAATTTTACTCTCTTGAATCCCTCTGTGCAGTTTTCTTTTCTTATTCATCATGACTATTTTTCTCACCCTGCTGGAAAGCTTGGATATCCACAGATAACAGATTGAAATGAAGGACCCTTTTTCTGGTTGATATTCAAGTATCACTTCCTCCAAGCTCAGGATCGGTATATCCCTAAGAGCAAGAAATCAGGCAAGGGAAGCAGGAGACCTGCATGGTTGAGCAGGGAGCTTCTGAAAAAGCTCAAGTGGAAGAAGGAAGTTTACACTAAGTGGAAGAAGGGACTGACCACTTGGGAAGATTAAAAGAATGCTGTCAGAGTATGCAGAGATGAGACAAGGAAAGCCAAGGCCTCCTTGGAATTACATCTGGCAAGGGATGTCGAGGTCAACAGGAAGGGTTTCTTCAAGTACATCGGAGGCAAAAGGAAAACTAGAGAAAATGTGGGCCTGCTATTGAATGAGACAGGGGCCATGGTGACAGATGATGCAGAGAAGGCGGAATTACTGAATGCTGCCTTTGCTTCAGTCTTTACTGCTCAGGCCAGCCCTCAGGAG
>VYXH01009006.1:13915-34097 GCA_013397275.1 Burhinus bistriatus
CCCCTCTACTCTGCCCTGGTGAGGCCACATCTGAAGTACTGTATCCAGTTCTGGGCTCCCCGGTTCAAGAAGGACAGGGAACTGCTGGAGAGGGTACAGCAGAGGGCTACAAAGATGATTAGGGGGCTGGAACTCTTTCTGATGACGAAGGGCTGAGGGACTTGGGTCTTTTTAGTCTGGAGAAGAGAAGGCTCAGAGGGGGGATCTCATCAATGCCTATAAATACTTAAAGGGAGGGTGCCAGGTGGATGGCACCAGTCTTTTTGCAGTGGTCCCTAGTGATAGGACAAGAGGTAATGGGCACAAACTTGACCATAGGAAGTTCCATCTAAACATGAGGAGGAACTTCTTTCCTTTGAGGGTGGCAGAGCACTGGAACAGGCTGCCCAGAGGGGTGGTAGAGTATCTGACTCTGGAGACATTCAAAACCCGCCTGGACGCTGTCCTGTGCAGCCTGCTCTAGGTGAACCTGCTCTGGCAGGGGGGTTGGACTAGATGATCTCCAGAGGTCCCTTCCAACCCCTGTGATTCTGTGGTGTCACTGGAGAGCTCTCACTGAAAGAGGGTATACCATCAAGTCTCAGAGAGGAATTACCTCATCTTGCCCATACCCAGGGACTTTTTTGGTACCCTGCTGGGCAGCTCCCTGGGTTACAAAAGTTCATACAAACTTTAGAAGCCCTCGCAACAAAATTCAGGTGGATCTTGCAAAATTCTGCATCTTAGCTTTTAATTGGTGGAAGGGCACAGATTTCTTTCTTGCTGTGGTTAACTGGTCTGTCTTGGGCTTTATGAGACACTGAAGGAGTTTCTTTTGGTCCTCTTGGATATTAAGATTTTATTTTTTTTCCATCCAAGGCAGGGAAGGAGATCGATGTTAGGACTTTGGTCATTGTGTCTGATCTGCCATGCTCAGATGAATGTGGGCACATTTTGTGCAGCTATTGCTGGTATGTTGAGACATGGGATCAGGGCCTGGCGACTCTTCCCTTGACTGTTAGTTGCAGTGGCTGGAAATAATTCTCCAAATAAATCAGGGAATTGGATCCTATTAAAAATAATTCCAGCATATCTGTGCTTTGCGTGTTTCCTTGTAAGGCACAGTATTCCATGTTTTTGTGTATAGTTACGTATCTATTTATGGAGATTTTCAAGCAGTTTCCCCCCCTTTCTTCACCAGTCATTTCATCTGGAATATTGAACTGATTTAGTAACTCCTTTATCTTTTCTACCAAACTCAGTTGTCTACAGGAGAAGTGTGTGGTGAAAAGCATTAAAATGAAGGAACGCGTGATAAAATTCATCAACTTAAATGCTGAACAAGTTTTTTTCCTTTCTTTCATTTCTTTCTGCTTTCATCTCACACTGACTGTCTGCTCAGCAAATTCACGCTCTTTCTTTCTCTGTAATTTTGTCCTTTGCTTTCTTTATTTCTGTCTTTCCCCTACTTTAATAGTGTTTTGTGTTAACCTCTGTTGCCTGTTGCTCTTTCTTTGGTGTCATAATTTCTCCTTCATTCTTATTCTCTGGCTGCTTGGCTCCCTCTAGCTGGTACCCATTCAGTGCTCTGAAAGAGCACAGGAGCATCATGCTGGCCACCCGCCGGAGTTTTTATGTTCTTGTGTCTCATTACAGGGTTTGGAGAGGACCTCAGTTTCCTCATTTCTCTCATAATAAGGCATTTGATTTTGAGGGTTTTAATACCAGCTGACTGATGACTGCATGAACCCCATATGCTGGGGTTTGTGGAGGAGGGATATTTGAATCTGGAAGATTGCATCAGAACCACAGGAACAAAAATGTAAGATTGGGTTTATGTAAAAATTACAGAGTTACCTTTCTTCCAGCTTTGTGTCCTGACCTCTGATTCTCTAAGGCTCTTCTGGATGCTGTAATAACTTCAGTATTTGAGTTGTTTTTAGTGTTTTCTTTGTGTGTGTGTGTATATATATATTTGGTCATTAGCTCTAGAGCTGGGTGGAATGACTCAACCTTTGATGGTGACTATCTCTCTCCACTGACTACGCTGTCTAGAAGACAAGTGTAGGCTAACCTTATAGCTTTCTGACAGCTTAATTTACAGGGGGATAAATGTGGAGGGTGCAGGTGATGACAGGAACACACAGGGAATCTGGGACAAAGCAGGTACTGGAGGACTAAAGTAAGGTTGAAACTACACAACCACACACAAGTGTGGTTGGATTTCTTTTCTGCACAGTAGGGTACATACTGTGTTAGCAAGCTGACCCTTCTCTACTGTGTACGGTCCTGTGAGTAGGGATGTTAACTTGCTTTCAGCTTGTCAGTGACCGGGAGAGGTTTATAGTGGGTAGTAATCATTCTTTCTCCCATCTTAATCTGACTCCTTCTGGATTATCTAGACTTCCTCTTCCCTTCCCCCCAGAAATCCAGTGTTCCCATGGTTCTGTTTTGTTCCATGATTCATGGTTGCAAGAAAAATAGCGGAGAGGCAGATTTTTCAGCCATTTACAAATCACATAGGCCTTTGCAAAAGCACGGAAATGATCAATTTATTGCACAGAGATAGTCAATTTATTGTTTTGTTAAATTAAAGGTGCACTTAGCACTGACATTTATAGGGTCTCTGATATTGGGGACCTGACAGCCACAGGCTAGAAAAGCCCCGAAGGCTGGCTTTGCCTGAACGTACCAGCATTCTCATCAAATACACTGAGCTGCACTGGGGCAGGGGGGACACACCACATTAGATTTTTCCTAGCAGTCCCCAACAGACTGGCTTGGGAAAGCATTATTGAAAACCACTTCTAAATCAAATTCAAGGTATTATAGGAGCACCTACTAGGGTCTGTCAGGATTTCCATTATAAGCCCATATTTTTCAGTTTTATAACTCGACCATAAAATTCTACTCTGGACTGTGACTTGGCATAAAATGTCTCAGCCCAAAGCATTTTTTTTATTATTATTCAAGAAATATATGTATTTGGCTATTGTTAAGTTGCTGGAGTTCAGAAACAAAAGCTGGGTTTCTCTATATATAGACCCATAAATTAAAATGCTTTTTCCCCCTAGTGAATGCCTTTCTTTCAATATTGTATTTTAGAACACAACTTACCCTGCCTGGATAACTACAAAAAAATTATGGCCAAGGCATTGATGTTTAAAGTTAGGACCCCCCCACATTTTTGCAGAGTACGGGAGTATGCACATGCCCCACAAAAACCTGCTCCTAAAACCATGTAAGTCTTCAGGAAACTCTGCAAGGCCATTTGCAAAAGGTCCTGAAGCTCTAAAGGATGTGCCCATATTTGAATAAAGCTTAGGGTTCACAATTAGCTAGATCTCCAAGTTCTCCTGTGTAGTCCCATGCTCGGACATAAATCCAGTAACCTTTTGTACAAGAAAAAAGAACTGGCCTGTTGAAATGGAAAGGAGATGCTGAGCAGAAACTGTTCCAGATGAGGGCTGTGGTCCTTAAGTATGAGATCAAACTTAGCAGATGTCTATTAGCAGAAGAGGTACTGACCATGTCCCAAGTCCAGATGTATGTTAAAAAACCCAAAACTGTCCACTCTTCGTGTATAACTGCTTCTATGTCCAAGCGGGAGCCAGGAGTACCAGTGGACTGAAGCCTGTTGTCTCCCTGTCCTAGCATGACTTGCTGTATCGGGGGGCCATGAAGAAAGTATGAAAACAGCAGTCACCTGGTATCCTTTTATGAAACCTTGCTGAGGTATATCTCAAGCCATAAGTGAGACCTGAAGATAGCACCTTACATCCTGGTACTTCGCTGATACATTCCTTCCATCACAAAGTAAAGTTTTACAGAAACACCAGAATGGGATATGTGACACAGAAAATCTACTGAAACTGAGTTCCCCTGAGACACAGCAAAGAATGCACCTGCAGCAGTGAACAGCAGTCAGTTAAACACCTCCTTGATAAACTGAGGATAGAAGGGCAGTGTAGCTGAAAGAATACGCTTCCTGGGGATGCTGTGTAATCTCTGCTTGTGCTGCTGTGCGATGTAGAAGACCAAGGTGAATCTGCTTAATGAAACGTGAGAGGGGAGAGGGCAGTTCCAAGTGGCTGCTGGCACCGTTTCAGGTGCCATGCCAGCCCTCAAACCTACAGGGTCATCTGGCAGTCAGGTATCATTAGTCAATACTCTCCCGCTTTCCCACATCCCATCTGTTTTTGTCTAGCCTGTTTGTGCAAATTAGCTCTCAGTATGCAGCAATTCTCACTGTAGTTTGGTTTTCTTTCTTCATCCTGTGACCTTCATGCTTCCTTAAACTTTACCATTGTCTGTGGGCCAGAGTAAAATCCTCACTGCTTCTATTTTAATTTACTAACTGTCCATGTTAGCAAACAGAGGAGATCATATTCTGCACGTGCATGACTTAAACCTGAAGTCCTGCAACATGTGAATATCTTCTGATGATAGGGGAAAGAGGATTGGGTTATGTAAATGAAGCAGTTCTGTATTTTCCAAATGGAGACTCTTTCCAAGACCTTAGAAATGTCTTTGGATATATACCATGGTGTTTTGTTTTGTTTTTAAATAATTTTAAAACAAATTGTTTTGAAACAAAAAAATACAGCTCATTTTCATAAACATTTCTCTTCAAAATGGTATTTTGTCAGCTTTTTTCACACGTATAACCAAAGTCAGTGTTACAGAAGGCAACGTAATTTTTCAAAAAAAATTGTTTTGACCAACATTTCCTAGGAACCTGTGTATATAACTAAAATGCTACACTGTAATACAATTGTTTTGTGTGTTTAGGCTCAACTTGCATTACTTACCTCATGAATTCCTTTATGTAGGGACTTGCCTACAGCAATGTCTCCCATGTCAGCATTCAGTAAACCGATCCAAATTGCATGACAGCATGATATAGCAGACAGGGAGAAAGAAATAAAACATAAGCTATCAGAAGGGGACGTGAAAAGGCTGAAAGTACATTAATTTCCCTATGTTTGGGAGTGGAGATAGGTTAAGAGCTAGGTGTCACTGAAGGAGGAGTTTGATGTTGTGAGTGGACGGGAACAGTACAATGTGACAGTGAATGATAGATGACAGTGATTTTAAGTAAAGGCTTTTGGAGGTGGCACAGATAAGAGTATGCTGCTATGTTTTACTGACTCCTGGGAATTAGTGTCAACTCAGGCTGCTGGCATGCATGGTATAGCACATGGTACTACATCTTCGGTGCTCCCTGAGAGTGAGTGATGCTGGGATCCCTGTGCATTACCTTTATGTGCACCACTGGTTCTGTTGGTGAGAAAGCTTGACATGGAGTGCCCCAGGGGTCAATACTCGGCCCGATCTTGTTCCATATATTCATCAGTGACCTGGATGAGGGGACAGAGTGTATCCTCAGCAAGTTCGCTGATGATACCAAACTGGGAGGGGTGGCTGACACTCCAGAGGGCCGCGCTGCCATCCAGCATGACCTGGACAGGCTGGAGTGCTGGGCAGAGAAGAACCTTATGAGGTTCAACAAGAGCAAGCGTAGAGTCCTGCACCTGGGGAAGAAGACTGCTAGGCACCAATATAGGTTAGGGGTGGACCTGCTGGAAAGCAGTTCTGAGGAGAAGGATCTGGGGGTCCTGGTAGATAGTAAATTATCCATGAGCCAGCGATGTGCCCTTGTTGCCAGGAAGGCCAATGGAACCCTGGGCTGCATAGGGAAGAGTGTGGCCAGTAGATGGAGGGAGGTCATTCTCCCCCTCTACTCAGCACTGGTGAGGCCACACCTGGAATACTGTGTCCAGTTCTGGGCTCCCCAGTTCAAGCAGGACAGGTATCTTCTGGAGAGGGTCCAACGTAGGGCAACAAAGAGCACCTCCCTTATGATGAAAGGCTGAGAGAGCTGGGGCTCTTTAGCCTGGAGAAGAGAAGGCTGAGGGGAGACCTTATTCTTGCTTCTAAGTATCTAAAGGGTGGGTTGAAGGAGGATGGAGGCAGACTCTTTTCAGTGGTTCCCCGTGACAGGACAAGGGCCAACGGGTACAAGTTGGAACATAGGAAGTTCCATTCAAACAGAAGGAAAAACTTCTTTACGGTGAGGGTGACAGAGCACTGGAACAGGCTGCCCAGGGAGGTTGTGGAGTCGCCTTCTCTGGAGATTTTCAAGACCCACTTGGATGCAGTCCTGAGTAATGTGCTCTAGGCATTCTTGCATCAGCAGGGGAGTTGGACTAGATGATCTCTAGAGGTCCCTTCCAAGTCTAAAAATTCCGTGTTTCCGTGAGTCCTGTTTTGTGTTTGCTGGCATGTTGCTGCCTGCACTCACATGCGTGTTAAGTCATAAAAGAAGTTTACAGGTCTGTGATGTGAAGCTGCTGGGATGTGGCTGCAAGCATTTCTGAATGTTGTATTTAAAGCAGCTTAACTTGGAATCATCTCATCCTGTGCAACATTATCATTGTTGCACTCCCCTATCATACTTGGGCACCCTCAAAATGGTACTGTCTTCCCACCTTGCAGTCCGTTTGTCTACTAAGTGGGGGAACATCATTGTCCTAGTAGATGAGGAACTGCAGAGTCAAAAGACCAGGTGAAGTCTCAGGACTCTGAGGTTGGAGCCAATGTCTTTATTTTCCAGAATTTAGGATTCATTTCATAACCTTTGAACAATCTTTTCTTTCCACAAGGCATAAATGCTATTTATATACACAAGATGAATAGAGGATTTGGTGTTTCTGGATTGGAAGTAACATAGATGACTCTTTCTGCAATTGGTTGTTTTGGTGGGTTTTTTTGCCCATTTTCAGATTTAAATACAAACTCTGGAGTCCCACAGAAAGATAAGAATAAGTCTTCATCCTGAGTGCACGCACAGGGCATGTGAAGGACAACCAGGGGATCAGGCCCAGCCAGCATGGGTTCATGAAAGGCAGGTCCTGTTTGACCAACTTGATCTCCTTTTATGACCAGGTGAGCCGCCTGGTGGATGAAGGAAAGGCTGTGGATGTTGTCTACCTGGACTTTAGTAAGGCCTTTGACACAGCCTCCCACAGCATTCTGCTAGAGAAGCTGGCAGGCCATGGCTTAGACAGGTGTAGTCTTCGCTGGATTAAAAACTGTCTGGACGGCCGAGCCCAGAGAGTTGTGGTGAATGGCATTAAATCCCACTGGCGGAAGGTCTCGAGCGGTGTTCCTCAGGGCTCAGTTTTGGGGCCAGCCTTGTTTAATATCTTTATTGATGATCTGGACGAGGGGATTGAGTGCACCCTCAGTAAGTTTGCAGATGACACCAAATTAAGCGGGAGTGTTGATCTGCTTGAGGGTAGGAAGGCTCTGCAGAGAGATCTGGACAGACTGGATTGCTGGGCTGAAGCCAATTGCATGAGGTTTAACAAGGCCAAGTGCCGGGTCCTGCACTTGGGTCACAACAACCCCAGGCAACGCTACAGGCTTAGGGAGGAGTGGCTGGAAAGCTGCCTGGCAGAAAAGGATCTGGGGTCCTGGTGGACAGCCGGCTGAACATGAGCCAGCAGTGTGCCCAGGTAGCCAAGAAGATCAATGGCATCTTGGCCTGTATCAAGAATAGTGTGGCCAGCAGGAGTAGGGAAGTGATCGTGCCCCTGTACTCAGCGCTGGTGAGGCTGCAGCTTGAGTACTGTGTTCAGTTTTGTGCGCCACAGTCTAGGAGGGACATTGAGGTGCTGGAGCATGTCCAGAGAAGGGCAACAAAGCTGGTGAGGGGTCTGGAGAACATGTCTTATGAGGAGTGGCTGAAGGAATTAGGATTGTTTAGCCCGGAGAAAAGGAGGCTGAGAGGAGACCTTATTGCTCTCTACAACTACCTGAAAGGAGGTTGTAGTGAGATGGGCGCTGGTCTCTTCTCCCAAGTAACTAGCGATAGGACAAGAGGAAATGGGTTCAAGTTGTGTCAGGAGAGGTTTAGGCTGGACATTAGGAAAAAATTTTTCACTGAAAGAGTTATCAAGCATTGGAATAGGCTACCCAGGGAGGTGGTTGAGTCACCATCCCTAGATGTGTTTAAAAGTCGTGTAGATGTGGTACTTGGAGACATGGTTTAGTGGCAGACCTGGTAGACTACGGTCAATGGTTGGACTAGATGATCTTAAAGGTCTTTTCCAACCTAAATGATTCTATGATTCCAGGAAATACACCAGCCAGGTCAACTTCAACAGAGACAGGATGTGTCGTTATCACTATAGGAAGCTCTGACTTTATCTCCTCTAGTTAACACTGAAAAGCATCCACTTCTACCCAAAAGTGAAATCAAATTGCAACAGATGTAGTGGTTTTGGGGTATGCAAAGTTCATCATAGGAGAAGAGATTAAATGCTTGGGTATATTTAGTTTAGCTAAATGAAGTTTTGTATGCTGAATGTTAGCTATAAATTTAGCATGGTTAAATACCCAAGAGGAAAACAAGTACATAAGGTAAAGGACAACACTGGCATGAGAATGAATGAGTCTTAACTGGCTACAAATAAATTTAGAGTGGAGATTAGTAGGAGGTTATTAGCCACTATAAGTGGTAAGGTTCTCAAACCTTCTAGTAGAAATAATAGAGGCAAAATAATGCATGACATTTAAGATGGAGCTTGATAAGTTTATGAAGCAGATTTGGACTGAATGATATGGTTGCTTTCAAGGGGAAGAATTTGATGACACGCTTGCTTTTAGTTCCCTGTTTCAAAGCTAAGTAGTAATGGGGCAAGAATAAACAATGAAAGGAAGCATTCTCACGCTTTGCTGGGAGACAGCCCAGGTCTGAAATTTGGAGCTTCCGGAGATAGAGATCAAGTTGCGTTTTGCACTTTGGGTTGTTTCTTGTTTTTCTGTTTCTCACTTGCTCACCTTACTCATTATTAATTCAAATTAAATCAGTTTCTGATTCCATTAGCTGAGCTGAATAATGCATTACTCTGAGTTTTCATTGAAATCAGTAAGCCTATTCATGCAATGATGATGCTATTCTTGTGAGTAAACATATCAGAATCAATCTTGTGTATGTTCAGCCTGCTTCACCCTAGGAAAAAAAAATGAAGCTTTCACTTCAATTCTCTTTTTTCCTTTTGCCTTTGCCTAGGGCTTGCTATCAGTAATTCATGGTATGTGTACAGTAGGTGGAAAACACACATAACGGAATTATTTAATGAAGACTTTATTACATTTAAACGTAAGTGTTCTAGTGTGTGTTGGAGACTAATGACCCACAACATTTCTTTTGCAAAACTGGCGGTTCAGGGAAAAGATGAAATGACAGTGTCTTTGATTTTGGGTACATTTAAAAATACTTCATTGTAGTTCAGAGCTCACCCACCTGGAAAATATTTCATTGATGAGGGAATTTATTCCACGTTCTCCTGGTCTTTTCCTATCTATGTTGCCTTCAAACTTTCTCTGTTTCTTGTGAGATATTCAGACCTACACGTCTTTAGGACTACCAGTTTTGACAGAATAACGTCTCATATTTTGTCTGCCACAGTTCTTGTGTCCCTCCCATTAGTTATGAATTCATTTCTACTCTGCTTCTTACAAGTAGAGCTTGTTACCTCCTCCTCTGTAGTCTTTCCAATTTTGCTCTTACTTGACTTTCTTTGCCATATACTGTTCTGTCTTGTTAAAAGTAAAATCTTAATAATGGTGTTATGCTCTGAACAATTCTGTGTATCTTGAATTGTAAGACTAATAATAATTCTTTTTACTTCTCATTTTAAAACCATAAATGTCAGAAAGAAAGGAAATTTAGTCATAGAAACAGTAGAAGAACTTTGTTTTGACAGCTCTATATTGGTGCTATGTTGTGGGGTTTTTTTGCTTTGCCTCCCAAATTGAGCATAGATTTAATCTGTGGCTTTTTTTCATAGAAAATTGCAAAGGCACTTATAGCCATCACTGTAGAACAACCTACTTCTTTGAATCGAGTCCTGTGCTTCTGAAGCAGATCTTAACAGTTGAGAAGATATTTCAGATCCTTCAGTACCTTATGGTGACTTGGTCCTGTTACTTGATGTTGCTGCCGAGGGGCTAGATTCAGGTATTTGTATGGATCATGTCTGGGCCACTGACGTGTGTTGTATTTAGTAGTGTCCCAGGCAGTTGAGCGGTGCACAGCTGTTACTGTACTTCAGAGGTGCTCTCTCTTTTCTGGCCAGCAAGCCCATGAGGTGAGTAGAGCCAAACAGCTGTCGTTGACCAGCCTTCTCCTTCCTCCTCCCCGTCAGTGTTCCCAGTGGCGGCAATGTTGCTCACAGCCCTGTGTTCTCTTACGCATGGAGGTTTCAATTCTTGGCAACCCTTACACAAGATTATGCTTCTGTGCAAGGTGGGATGTCCAAAATAGGCTTCCTAAACCTGAGGGGGGGGGTCTTTGTTTTGGGATGGGTTTATGTGCTCGTTGCTCCTCTTCATTGCTTTCGTCTTCCATGCTGTTCTGAACAGGCTTTTAGCTGGGGCAAATTGGCTTTGAAGTCAATGGAGCCACACTGAGTGATGCTACCTGAAGGGCTAGGATTCAGGTTTTTGCCATGCATGTTAGTTAACTGAGTTACTTTTTCTTTAAATCTGTTTCCTAGAAACGTAAAGAAAAAAAAAAAAAAAAAAAAAAAAAAAAAAAAAAAAAAAAAAAAAAGCAGAAGGACATTAACGAACACAAAGGAATGTTTGGTACCTGTGCATTAAGCAAAGCCTTATTTAGGAGCACATTCCAACTTGAATCGGAGACTTGTGACAGATTAAGAAGCTTTTTCTCATGAACTTCTGTTCTGTTATAAATCAGGCATTGTGAGATCTTCAGCCTCTTTTAAGCTCTTCTACATTACCAAGTTGATCGTGCATCGAGCAACAGTGCATTTATTAAAAAAGCGTTAAGTCTTGTTATTTTAATTTTATTCATTTTAATTTGTCATTTTAATTTCATTCATTTCTTTCATTATTCTGTTAGTTAAATCACAGTCTCCATTTTAGTGTGTTAGTTAAATCATATTAATTTCTTTTCAGTCTTTACCTACCTTTGAATCACTTCTTAGTGTAGTCTTTCTTACTGTGTTTTAACTAGTCTTGAGGTGACAGTTTTGGGGAAATTTTTATTTTGTCTTCATGGAAAACTGTTGTAATACAGTCCTTCAGAAGCAAGCTGAGGAAAACGTTCAGTTACCCATTAAGAGCCTGTCTTTGCATCATCAGACTCTTCTTTTTACACTAGGAAAGAGTTGTTTGGGTTTTAATCGCTGTGTAAATCCCAGGCCCACCAGCACTCACAACTCCTTGTTGTT
Organism: Burhinus bistriatus; assembly: GCA_013397275.1. Classification (NCBI taxonomy): domain Eukaryota; kingdom Metazoa; phylum Chordata; class Aves; order Charadriiformes; family Burhinidae; genus Burhinus; species Burhinus bistriatus. Next base: position 25,162 of record VYXH01009006.1, read on the forward strand.
GTCCTCTGAAGAGGCAGGATTTTACTTGGGAGTGGTTCTCCTTCATGTTCAGCTCTGGTTCCTTTCCCATCTCACATCCTCGCTTTCCTCCCCTTCTTTGTCAAAATTTCAGGGTAAAATACACCTTTGGCGTAGTCACAACCTTTTCCAATGTGCTGCAGTCCCTTGGCCCCCAACTGTCATGGTGGAGACCCAGAATTCACTTTGTTAGGATAAGGCTTTCAACTGCTGCTCTGTGGTTGAAAAGACTGACTTTTGTTTAGAACTCTTCTTCCTCAGGGACCATGACAGAGCTAAGTGATGGTCAGCCAGTGATTTCATGAAACACACTTATTTTAGGATTAAATTGCAGAAAATGATAATAAATAAGCAATCTGTAAAGCAGGCAGGCTTTTGACCCTTTGTCTAGTGCAGTCCTACCTGACGCCCATTTTCTGTGTTCTCTGTCTCTTACAAATGAGTTAGAAAGGCTTCCTCTACAGAATAGAATCATGTCTAAGATTTGGGATGTTTTTTAAGTAGCTTGTGGTTTTGTCCAGTTCAGCTGGTGATTTGTGTTTTTGTAAAAATCTGAAGGGTGGTTTGCGTATAGTTTGACCTTAGGAGCTGGTTTTGATTTGACTTCCAGTCTTTACCTTGGCTGCTGCATGAATGGGTTTAAAGAACTGATGAAAAACATGAGGAAGCTCCTTTTGTCTGACAGCGCTGGCCAGTTATCAGAATTTCAACATTTGAATAGTGAACAAAATTATACTTTCAAAAAGAAGCTGCAAAAATGCACTTGGCATATTTCATCTTGAAATAAACTCAAGCAAGTTCATTTTAAATAAATTTATCTCATATGTTTACTTTATTTCCTGGACAGTATACTGTGGTATCTCAAGTGTATCCTATGATAACATACCTGATTCTGATATAATGTAATATATAATAATGTATTATATATTATAATAATAAAAAAAATATAATTGAAAAACTTTTAAAGATATGTTTTATTAGCACTTATTTCAGTGCAACACAAACAAGGAGATGCTTTTAACAAAGAAATAAGCTGTTGCAGTTTTCTTTAAGTAGTAGCTGCTTTTAATACTTGTTAATATTGTAAAATTTTATAAAAAAGTTGATACTTCCACTATGTATTTTATCATGATATGGTGTCACATTATGATTACAGGAGTAGATGTATCATAACAATATAACATAATATACAATTATTTGAGAAAAGGGAGAGAAATAAAAAAAAATGTCAAAAGCTCTTAACTGTATGAAGGATTAATATCAGGATTTTACCACTGATGTAACATGTGCCAGAATAGTGATAATTACATCAAAAGCTGCTTGCAGAAAAAAACTGACCTGCATTTGTCTTTTGTGGGAGTCTGAAGCCCTCAAATACTGTACAGACTGATGCTTTGCAGTGCTAGCTCATCTCCAGGTTCTAGAAGACTAGAAATCCTGCACCTGTGCACGTGCAGACTGTGCAGCTTGCCCAAAGCTGCAACACGTTAAGGATGCATCAAACCAATGATCTGAGCATTCACAGATTATGCACAATTCATGTCAGACACATTGGATTTACCATGTACTGCTCCAGAGCACACTTGCCTGTATTTTTGTCCTGGAAATCCTGATGGACACATGGGAGTCCAAGCGTATTGGAATGCTCACAGTAGATTCCAGTGGCTAATTTGATATAGCTTATCTTCATATCCTCTTTTAACTTTCTAATTAGCTGTACATATCAACCTGTGGGGCTCTTTTCTGGTGCATTCATTTACCTTTTTCTTTTCCTTTTTAAGTGCATGTACATGCATATTTCCGTATTGGCCACAAAGCGTTAGGCCTCTTGGTCTTTAGCCCAGCAGACAAAGAAGGAAATTATACATGACATTCTTGAATTTATTTTCTTGGTAAGGTCCAATGTTCTGTTGATTGATATGATGACTATATCTAAACCGGAAATCTGCAAAATGAGAAGCAGAAAAGCAGGCACATTGCAGAGAATTTTGCATGAGTGCCAAGTGTGTGCTCCCTGTTATGCAGCGTAGGGATTATGCTAAATGGATAGTGGCTTGCAACTGAAGAGTCAACCACGTGAAATCATCTGGCACTTACAATGAAGGTAACCTCAGACCATTTTTTATTTCATAGTTTGTGTGCAGAACTTGTCAGGAGGTACTTTCTAGTTCCTTATCATTTTCATGAATGATAATCTTTCACTCCATCCAGGCTGCACGCAGTGAGAAGAGATACAACTTTTAATCTTGAATGTTTGACCCAGAACAAATCAAGGTGAAGAAAAGATCAGTTACATTTTAAAGCAGCAGACAAAATGCCATTGATTTTTAAGCAAAAACCTACTCTAGCATTCTTTCTTCAGTGGCGCCTGCACTCAGTGTTAGTTTGGAAGGAAATGATTCAAATGGGAGTCCCTGTTTTTATGGTAAAAGACAAGATGCAAGGTTAGAAAGGGCTGGATTGTATTCCTGGCTGTTTCATAGAATTTTTAATTTTTTAAATGAGGTTTTGACAGATCAGTTCAAACTCTTTTCAGCAAATGGGCTTGCAGCCCTCAATGAAATAAAGCATTTGGAGGTCCTCTAATGAAAGGCGCTATAAAAGTGCCAAGTGTTACTGCTGAACTGCTTCAAATTGAGAGAATTTAATAAGATTACATACGCCAGACCTGTCACAGGTTTGTGTAGTTATGTTAACCTGAAGATAATTGCAATAGTTAGATTCCAGTTTTCAGACAAAGCATTCACCTTTCTGGTTACCTGAAAGTATTTGAATTGGCGTATCTTAATAAATTTCCACCTGTCAGCTGACATACAGTAACCAACTGTGTGTTACAGCTTTCTTTACTTGCACAACAATGTGATTATGTGAGGTCCCTTTTAGGTAAACTTTTTAGATAAAGCTGGTTTATGTTAACCAGTTTTACTGTGCATTCTCAGTGGGTTGTAGCATGCACACACAATGTTTTATCAAATCAGAAATGACAGGTGGTAGGTCTGAGATGTGATAATACCTGTCTAAATAAATGTGAAATATGCATAAAAGCCAGGATGAAATCTTTGTGTTGAATATGCCACATAGCTAGTTTTCTCAAGTTCCATGGGCACACTTTTATTTCCATCTCAACCATTTTTAAAAATCTCATTATCCCTCTGTTTCCACCAGGAACATTGCTTGGCAAAGTCAAAAGCATTTGATCCGGTTACGATACTCACAAATACTGTGAGTAAGAATGAATAGGAACACAGATCTGTGGAGCTGCACCATCTAATTTAAATCTTCAGCTTTCCAGGTGCAGTTGGCACAGACAACACCACATCATTTATGGCCTATTGTTGGTTTATGAAGCCAAAGAAACGTACTTACCAGAAATGGATAGCAGAGACTCATAAGCAGTCTGCTTTATAATCGATAATCTAATTTTTCACTGCCCTGAAGAGAGACAGCTAATGGGTATTTTGAGCCCAACATCAATTTGGAGATTGTTAGGAACAGCGGATATTTCAGCTTCAGCAGATCTGTAACACCCTACTTTTTCTAAAGTTTCTAATAGTCAATACAGGTTCAATATCGGAAAACATCTCTCTGTGTAGGTGTTGTCTGTACAGTTTCTAAAACAGAATCCCTGGCTTATTGCCAAATACTTTTTGTGATTCTTTAGGAAGAAATTAAAAAAAACAAGCAAAAACCCAAAGAAAAGACAGCCCTTCGTTTCAAACATCAGCAATCTCCAGAAGAGTCACACTTTTTGCTATGCCTGGTAATCCTACTTCAAGACTGCTGATGTACTTGGATACTATATGGAGCTGGATGGCACTTTCTTCTTTCTAGTTAGCAGTCGGAGGAAAACTTATTCTGAACATTTGTATATCCAAAGCTTTTCCTATTCCAGGAAGCAGATTTTCCTGGCCAGCTTCAGTCTTTTGAAGGTGTCTGGACTTAAGTATAGTGATTTAATAGCAGGACTGGAACATAAGAGATCAGGTAAATGTTCTTTAATTGAATCTGTATATACTGATGTCTGTCCACAGCGCACATTCCTTTTTTCATCCATCACCTTGCTGATGCTCATTTACCTTGGCATTTGGAGAGGCTTCTTCTCAGACAACATCACAATTAAAGAATGGATTCTGAAATTGAACTAGCCTTAGTGGAAACTGGTAAAAGGCATGTAAAACCATTTCATTTATTAGTACAGCATGCCATTTAAAAGGAAAGCTGTAGATGGCTTTCCAAAGCTTGCCATTTCTAATTAGGTTCAGTGTGATTCAGACTTCAGTCTCTTGGCTTGTATTGTCATAGAAACCTGAACTGAAATTACAGGCCCATAATACCCCCACAGGGACTAATTTATCTTTTCTGCAGTTACTGGCTGTATTAATGCTGCCTAAGTGTATTATTATTGGCCATTGGCATGCGGAGGTGGTGCTGGTGAGTTAGTGGCACTTCTCTAACACAGTTGTTCAGATTTCAACAAAGTTTTCATGCCTAAATAGCTTAGACTTTCATAAAAAAAACGAGCCTAGAGTAACAGAAAATGTGGCGTTCTGAATTTAAATGTTGCTCTGTCGTCTTGGTGCAACCAGTTGTTTCAGTCCTCAGTTTTATTTTGAGCAGGCTTTCGTAGAAATAACATGACTGAAAATGGGAGTGTTGTTTTTCATAGAAATAGTTCTTAAGTTCGTAGAAACAGCCCACTCTGTATTCAACCACTTACTGGGGATCTGCTTGGTAGTGATTGACCAAAACATATGAAATTCTCAGTGGTGTAGCCTTGTCTCTCCTCATGGAGGAATGCAGGACTGTCTTCATACAAATGCAGCTGTGTGCCATGACTAGCTTTCCCTGTGACTAACAAAGGCCAACCAGAGGCTGGTTAATGGTTTGAGCTCAATGTAAGTTAAAATAATAGTAACAATTGGTCAGCTCTCAGATCCAGTGAAAGACCTTCTCATAGCTAGACAAAGATGTGTGAACCCTTGTATCTTCAGAGTTGTTTTTATTTGTGGATCTTTTTTACTTATTGCATATGAAGAAATTAAATTTAGAAAACAAAATGCAAATTACCAGTTTGTTTTAAAAATACTTGGAGAAGTAGAATCAGCACTGGTGATAGTCTTGCTTTAAGAAGGAGATTGGACTAGGTCATCTCCAGAAGTCCCTTCTAACTAACGTTGCTGTTTGCAAAGAACACGTGGGCTGGTGTAAGTTTCTCAGTTGTGTAATTGCCTTATTCTAAGCCCAAATCCTTTCTAGTCACAAATGAAATAAGATTCTGTACAGGCTTTTTCTGAGTGTTAGGTCCTTGTTGATACTGACTTGTGGCAGGCATTACCCCTTACTTCTATTATAGACAGTGTTCTCATCAGTCGTTTCAGGTGAAGTAAAGAGAGCTAAGAAAGTGCAGTTCCAGACTGAGTAATTCCAACTGCTTTGTAAAGGGCAAGCAAATACTCCTGTGAGGAGCACCATTAGAAATACGCATTATCATAACTACAAAATAAAGTGTAAAAAGTATTCTTGTACTTTCATGCCTTACATTGGCTCTGTGTACTGGACTACTAATCCTTCTTTACCTCTGTCTGACAGCAACCACGTGCAGAGCACAAGTCTCAAGATGAAAATTAGGAAAGGAGCAAGTGAGGAACAGTGAAAAAATCTAAGGGCTGAATATGCACATTTTCATAGGAGATGTGATTTCCTTGGTAGAAGTTTGAATTCCAAGGACCAGCTCATAATACCTATACTCATGCACATGGAGCAAAGGACTGTCCATCATAGGAAGACATAATGTGGCTCTCGGCGATTTTGCCCTAATGTCAAATAGGAGTGCAATTGTTATAGTTCTTTAGCAATTTTGCCATCGTTTAACTTCTTCAAAACACAGTATCAGCTCCCAGGAAAGATGGCCTCATATTTCTCTTCTGCTTCAGGTGCCCTCTTTATTCAATGTACAACCTCTCAAGCACTAACAGAACGTACAAAAAATAACCCCCTTCTCTCTACTTTCTGGGTTGTGATTACAGATCGCTCCTACACTGTTTACAATAGGCAGCATATCATTGGAAAGGGAAGAATACTTAAGTGATGCAAAGAGCCAGTTAACTTCAGGTCACAAGCCCATCCAGATGTACTTGGAATAGATAATGGTTGTAAACAGATTTTTCTGAACTCTCCTAACTAATAACTAATGGGATCTCTAAGGTAGGAAAGTTAGTCAATTGCATCAGTAAATTCTTTGCTGGCTCAATTGTCCTTTGCCCATGCTTGATGAAAAATACATATGCACATTTATTTCAGTTTTGGAAAGAAGAATGCACCATTCTTCCCCATGTATTTGCCCACCCCTCTCCCAGAGTTAATTAAAAACCACAAGCCGCAAGTACTCAGTAAGTCAGAGAAGCATTTATGAACTTCGAGAGCTTTGTATGCTGCTGGCCAGTGACTTCACACTTTGGCAGCAGCTAAAGCAGTGGTATATTTGAACACTGAGACAATTTTGAATTGTAGTCCTGACTAGGAGGGAGCCTTCTGAGTAGAACTGAGCACAGTATTTGGAGTGTATAACCTATTAGATTAATTAGGGCTCCCCCCTGCCTCCACCTTTGTGAATTAAGGAAAATAAGCAAATTCTGTCCACGTGTCATGTTTTCATCGATACTGTAATGCTCCACCTCCAGAAGCAGAGAAAGCCTGCAGCTCGTTTTTGCTCCATGTGGCTCCCTTGCGTGTATGGGTTTGGAATGCACATTCCCGGGGCTGTCCCTGTGGGAAGGGGTGAGTTTGGGGTGGCTCTGCTCTCTGCAAAGCCCTTGCAACAGGAATAGCTGGGCTGCTGGAAATTATGCTGGAATTTTCATCCAGTGCTGGGCTGGGCATAAATGTCGGTTGGTAGATGTGTCCTATGGCTATGAAGGCTATTAAACTACTAATATTTCAAAAGTAGTGGTTGCTTTTGGTTTTCCTAGATTCTTTAGACAGCTAAGGGTCTATAGAAGGTAGCATATATTGGATCATCCTCTTTGATCTTCACTGTACTTTGTCAGGCAGTCCAGCAACAGCTGGTGCAGACAAGTCCACAAAATAACCATTTCCTAGTTAATCTTTTTCACCCCACCCTTGTAAACATATCTGAGCAGAGGGAAGAATCTGTCCAGTCATTTGCATTTATTGTGTGAGTTTTAATTTACTTTCTGTTGATATTCAGGTCACCAAAATACCCTGTTATGTTTCTTGTTCTATTTTCCTTCGTATAAAAATAAATGTCAGGATGATCATTTGAATAATCTTTTTTTTCCTGAAAGGGTAGGTACTTTCCTTTCTGTAGTCTCCTGTGTGCCTTCTTTCTGTTTAATGTAACCTTTCATAGATTAAAAAGGCAATGATGTTAATAGAATTGCATAATTGTCAACAGATAATGTTCTCTCAGTGAAATATAGCTATTGAGGCTTAGCTAAAGCATTTATAGCAAACAAGCATGCAGAAACAAAACAAAGATGTTTATTTTCAAAGTGACACATTTTGCCATCATTGGCATCTAAATCCTCAGATACATCATTGAGCCTCTGCAGGACTGGGACCCTAGCGTTCCCAGTGCAGCACTTAATACTGGTAGGTGTGATGACTTCTATCAAGTGCAGGTAGACAGCCCTGGTCATGACCAGAGAGAAGCAGAAATTTCAGAATTCAGACCCAGATCCAGCCTTTCCCAGAGATCCAAGGATGTCTGGGGGCTTGATTCTAGCAGCTACCTTGTATCTTAATTCCATACCAGTTTTCTCTTGTGCCAGTGCAATTAAACAGGGGGAAAAAAGGATAGAATGGGAGCAACTGGGCTCACTGCAAAAAATCCATCCGAGGCACACAGTAAAAGGTTGGATTTCAAAGGTAGTGAGAATGGTGACCACTCACTGCCAACTTACTTGGAATGTTTAGTACAGAGTAATAGTGGACAATGAAAGTAACTTGTACAGTATATATAAAAATATTTTGCTGCCGAAGGGCAGACTTTAGCCTGTTTAGGAGCATGGTTGCGAGTGTCCCTTGGGAGACAGTCCTGAAGGGCAATGGTGCCCAGGAAGGCTGGTCATAATTCAAGCAGGAACTCTTAAAAGCACAGGAGAAGGCCATCCCCATGTCCCAAAAAACAAGCCGACGAGGAGGAAGACCAGCCTGGCTAAATAGAGAGATTTGGCTGGACCTCAGGAACAGAAGGAAAGTTTACATTCTTTGGAAAAGCGTGTTGGCAACTTATGAGGAATACCAAGATGTAGTGAAGCTATGCAGAGGGAAAATTAGAAGGGCCACTGTGGTTAAAGACAATAAGAAGAGGTTCTTTCAGTATACCAGTAGAAAAAGGAAGACTAGGGAAAATGTAGGCCCACTGATGAATGAGATGGGTGCCCTAATGGTGGAAGACAGAGAAGGCAGAGTTACTGAATGCCTTCTTTTCTTCGTTCTTCACTGCTGAAGCTGTCCCTCATGAATCCCAGACCCTGGAGGCAAGGGGGAAGGTCTGGAGAGAGGAAGATTTTCCCTCAGTTGAGGAGGACTGGGTTAGAGACCACTTGGCCAAGCTGGACATCCATAAGTCCACGGGCCCTGACGGGATGCACCCGCAAGTGCTGAGAGAGCTGGCAGATGTTATTGCTAGACCACTCTCTGTCATCTTTGGAAGGTCGTGGGGAACAGGAGAGGTACCTGAGGACTAGAGGAAGGCCGACATCGCTCCAATCTTCAAAAAGGGCCAGAAGGAGGACCCAGGGAACTACAAGCCGGTTAGTCTCACCTCTATCCCTGGGAAGGTAATGGAGCAACTTGTTCTGGATGTCATCTCCAAAGACATTGCATAACAGGAAGTTATTGGAAGTGGTCGACACGGATTTACCAAGGGTAAATCATGCTTGACCAATCTGATA
>VYXH01009008.1:1453-49583 GCA_013397275.1 Burhinus bistriatus
CCAGAATAAACCCTTATTACTTTTTTCCCCTTACATATGAGAGAGATTCTTAAGGTGATAGTGGTTATTAACTGTAATGTAACTGTAGCTCTTTGATAGATACAATAATACATGTATATGCATCTCATGCATACAGTACTTGAAAAAATTTCCCAAAGACTATATATTTCTCCCATGTTACTTGTGGTTACAACTGATGTTGTTAAGAGAAGAGATACGATCTTTTCATCATTTCCTGATAATTTAAGTCAATGGTAGCTGAAGACACCAAAAAGGGCACATGATGGGTGGCGGAAAGACAGTAACTACACTAACTGGAAAGAATATAGCTGGTGAAGGCTGACTTTTTCTTATTCCAATAGGTGTGTGTGACTTATGAATAAGAAGTATTGCTACGCTTAGCTTAACATGAGAAAAAACAGAACAAATCTTCTGTATGGAAACAAATATTTGTTAGAAAATCAAAATATAATGAGCAATTAGCAGCAGTCTAGTTGCAATGCCACTAATAATCATAACCCCAACTAATACAGAAAAGATACAATAACAGCCTTAGAACTATTAAACCAGACACTTTACTGACATCTATCCCTTTGCCCAGGTGTTATGCTCACGCCTTGGGCGTCCCTCTGGGTCCTCAGGTGGACAGTTTCACTCTCCCTCAGGAGAGGAGGAGGATTACAAGCTTTCAGCATTCTCAGGGCTTCCCTCAGAGGAATCTGATGCTCACGGAGGAATTTTCTTCCTCCTCAGCCTTTGGCCCACTTAGGTTTATTTCTGTACGTTTCCTCAGTGTGGGCCACACCACTGATGGTATCACACAGCCTGAATGCACCCTGGGACGGCGAGAGCCACCCACTCCCAGGCAACCAGGGCAGTCCATGCCAACCAGACCAGGCTCAGGCCCCAGGCCCTGCACCTGCAGGGCACTGCAGAGCCAGGGGGCTTCTGCTAGTGATGGCAATATCGTATTTACTGGCCTGCGGCATTATTCCCACAGGATGGCAGGACATAACGAAAGGGCATTCAAACAAAAGCTGGATCTTATTTAAAGAAATACAGTAAATTCTTGACTGTATGTTGGATAAACATTTTTTCTCTCAGTTTTGAATTTTGAGAAGTACCACAGCAAATAACTGATTCACTCTCAGTCTTGAACTGCCACAGAGATGAGCTGTTGCATCCAGTTTTAACAGTACCTCCTCAAAGACTGACCAAACACAGACAATAAAATCTTATCCAAGTGCTAGAATTACAGTTGCTGTTAATCATAATAAGCACACATAGCAGTACAGTACAGAATAAGAATGGCCTGTTCCTCTCCAGTTTGCATCTGTGTTGGTCAACTAGTTGTAATCGCTGCTTCTAGCCCAAGGACATCAGGTTTCATCCTAAGCCTGCACTTTCAAGGCTTCTGCTTTAATCATGTGATTGTTCATTTGAGGAGATGGCTGCTTAAAAACTTTTCACATATGCGGTTTCTTGACAACCTGCGTGGCATGGATATTGTTATAGGATCATCAGAAAGTCATGTTATGTAGCAGTGGTAAAAACACATAAAATATACTTCTATCTATATTTAATTATAGCAGTGTTATGTGTAACAGTTTGATTTGATTCTTTTCAAATTATAACAGGATTCAGGTAATGCCACCATAAACTCCTGAGATGAGGTAAAGCATGGATCATTTTGACAGTGGTTCTAAAGGCAGGTCAATGCATTTAACAGAAAAGTTTGAATTCCCATGAGAAAAGACAATCTCTTAGTACAAAGTAAGTATTGCAGACGACCTTAAGAGCCTTTAGTGTGAAAAGATCGTGGCACTCCAGCATTGTTTCAAAATGACAATTAAGAGAACTAAATTAAAGCTACGTTTCAAGAGGAATAGATAAGCTCAGATTTATTTTTTTTTACCACACATCTAATGGCTTCAGTTCATTTCATAGTGTTCAAATGGACAATCTTTAGAACTTCCAGAGGTAAACTTCCTAGTAAAGAAATTTCTACACTCAACAATTAAAATTTTGCTAGATATATGATAAAGAGTGTAAAACCACCCAGTATTTTACTGGGGTCTTTGCCCCATGCTGGAGATGCATCATACATTGACAGGATTTAAGTTGAGATGTCTGGCGATGGTATGAGGATCAAAGGTAACTAAATAATGGAATTTTCATTAAATGGGAAATACTGTCATATGAAAAAAAAAAAATTTGGTCTGATTCCTTTCTGAAGTACTAAGGAATTTGTGAGCGCCTCACTCAGGAAGAGCTCTTCACTCATCTCTGGATGGTGTGATTCATCACAAGTGCCAGCTGCCTAGTTTGTTGCAAAATCTGGAAAGGTTTTGAGAGAAAGTTGTGTGAAATATGGTTAACGTAAATCCAGACTATTTTGAAATAGGATGATAGTACTTGTTAGAACAGGGTAGGTCAAAGAACACTCAAAAGAATTTACACTGACAAAAATATTTATTGATAACGCTCTAAGACAATGACATCAACATCGTTGACTGGCTTTGGTGAATTGCACCTGAAGTACAATGGAAAGACATTTCAAAGGATTTTTAAGCATTAGAAGCAGAAAGAGCAAAGACTGCTGACCTGAACAAAGGCTTTTCATGTGTTCATATTTCATTTTGGGAAAGCAAAGACAGCACTGACACAAGAATTTATTGAGAAGATTTGGTCAAGAAAAAGCATAGGCAGGACATGAGAAGAAAGTCTCATATCCATTACAGTAGTGAGGGTCTGAAACACAACTCCAGTGAAAGTAACAGGAAAAACAAACCTAATATTTTTCATAGTAAAATGTACGAATGGAAATATACCTAGGCTTGATGATCTATGCTCTCATCTTCTCAACTTTGACATAAAAAATCAGGATTCATCCTGTCTAATTTTTCAGGCCTAATTTTAATGCCTGAAATGTTGGCATCTGTATCTAAGCTAATAACCTGAACCACTTTTTCAGTCAATTAATAAAACCAGGCACTTTCAAAATATATTTAATCTGATTTATTTTAAATGTCTGCCTTAGAATGAAATGAAACTCATTCTCAAAAGTAACGCTTGTTCTGTTAATAATCTGGTTTGTTTTTTTTTTTTAAAAGGGACATTTAACATGAGATACATAGTAATAAAATGTTCTTTCTTCCTTTGTATTAACAGAGTAATGCCATAAATACAAGGTAAGCTTTAATTGTGTTTCAAGCTTACAGAAAGGCCACTCTTAAAAGCACTTTTAACCACCACAACATCAAGCTTTTGAGACTGACTTTGTCATTTCATGTTTTGTAACCTTCAACATTTCTTTTTCATTTCTTCTCTGTATGCATTTCTTCTTCAAACAAATGTGTCATGTTAATATTTTCATTATAATGAATATGTTTCTTGCAAGAAGGTATGTTTTAATTTGCAAATTATTTGCAAGGAACCTTTTCCAACAAAAACCTGAGCAGCCTTTTTAGCGAGTGTTTGTGCATTTTTCCATTTTCTTTAAAATTAATATCTAGAAGATGAATACCCCATAAAGCCTTCATATGTACTCTAACTTTTTAAATGTAACATGTTTTGATTGGTTGACCATCTTCTGTTTTATCCTCAGAGGTTTTAAGAGCTATGGAAGCAGGGTACATCAGCACCTATTAAAACAAAGAACACCGAAAAGGTCAAAGTAGCACTATGCTGTTCGCTTTTTACACAGTGTTTGTTGAATTAAAAATCTCATTCTTGCAGTAATGGGTACTGCTGGAGGAAAAAGTGCACAAGTAACACAATCTAAAAAATTCTGATCCTCATGAGGTCTAGTTAGTACAGTTTCAAACAAACGAAATAACACTGCTACTGACTTAAGCTTTATTTTATATTGTTTCCTAAGAAAATCTTATTTGCATTTCAAAAAAATTGACTTTAATAACAAAACACAAACATGAAAGAAATAGTTGCAAAAAGGTTTCTTACAAATATAGAACATTAGACTTCATAACTGAGTGGTAATTCTATTTTTATATGTTTGGTTAAACAACATTGTGTTTCTAAAACATTCCTGCATATTCATATGTTAATTTACATGTTTTTATGCTTCTGCATACTGAAAGAATATAGCATGTTTCCTTCCTTTATACAACAAAGATCAAATAGGTCTTTGCCTGCATTTCTATTAATTGGACTTACCAGTAGCTATGGGGTAATTCATGTAATAGTAGTAGTATAGGAGAATTCCTGATTGTAGGAACAGCAGATCTTTCTATACTTAATATTGACTGCTCAAGTGGTAGGGAAAGCTTAGTCTTTTCCTTTTTTATTCCTGTATATGCTTCAGTTCCCCACAGAGGCAGACAGACTCTACCCCTAAATAATTTTGATGGGCCGTCAGTTGACAGAGATGGAATTTAAATTATCACTATCAGTGGCTCAGGTTTTATATGAAGAATATTCAGTTCATTCTATTTAGCGGTATTTCAGCTGCAACGTATTTTGTTCTGGCCTAAAGCCAAGGAACACTCAAACATATGGGCAAGATAATTAGAACATTTCAAAATCTGCCACTTTAGAATCATAATACCAGTGGATTAAACTGACCAATTTTTTCTGACCTATAGCAATACTTTGCATTATGCTATTAGAACAGAACTGTAGCAACACTTTACTTTTTTACCTGCCAAGGTTCTAATGAGACATTAATTTCAGAAAACATTTTAGTACATTTTCAAAATGTAAGATGAAATGGGAAAAAACAGACATTTGTTAGAGTAAACAGTAAGCTATCAGAGAAAAGTGCAATATACCCGATTTCAAAGCATGAGAATAATTTTGCTATGAATAAATAAACAAGCTGTCCTCTTTGCCAGTAGTTCCCCTCAGCATCATTAGACAATTTTGAAGTAACTGCATAAGTAAAAGTGTCAGGCCCTTAGAGTTTTTGTCTATGAACACAGAGGAGCTCAAATCATGCAGAAAAATTGAAAGTGTGAACATTTCTGAATCTCAGCAAGCCTTCAACAGCAACAACAAAAAATCAAGTACAAAGCTGAAAGACCATCTCTAACATTCAATTTTGACCTTGGTGTGGACAGTAATATCATTAACAGTTCACTTCTGGTCTGCTCATGATGGGATGTTATCACGGGTCACAGCCTCGGCCTCTGACGTTCCAAGTCAGCTTTCTGAAATGACAGTGCAATCCCATATGGAGATACATTAAGTTTGTAGAAGATTTTGCTAGAAATAAAAGCTACAGGACAATTCCCCCTACATGTAACAGCTGTTTTTCATCCACTGATTTTGGTCTTATGCTAGTTGCCACACTAACAGATTGCTGGTGATTTCTGAAGTTCAGAAGCTATACAGAAAGAGATGAGGATTACTAGCAAACCTGTAGCCAACAAAGGGCAAAAATAGGATTTCAAATTACCTTGTGTACACAGGAATTTTCATAAATAGTAACTGGGTATTTTTTACAGATTACTGCTACTCCTTTCTGTTCTATATTATAAAAGTGTCCTAGCAATCAGTGAAGATGTGTTTATTAAAATCCTCTGGGGAGCTGATGCATTGCTGCAAATTTTAATCTGCCTATCAAGTTGTCCTGGTTTGAGGTAAAATAGGACCAATTTTGTTCAGTAACTTCGCTTTTTAGCTAGACCTCTTCTAACTGCTGAAATTAACAGCATGTTGTGCAAAAAACTGTTCACTCTCAGAGTGATAAGACCCATGTTTAGAGTTGATGCCAAGGAATGGGATGCAGAGAGGCTCTTGCTTATCCTTGTTGCTATAACACCCAAGGCCAGCTAACTTCGTTACTTGCCCCGTGGGAGGGTCAGAAGCAGAAAAGCGTAGAGGGGTCGCACCTGCGCAGAGGAGCAGACAGGACAGGTGACCCAAAACTGACCAACAGGGTATTCCATCCCATCTGCCTCATGCTCAGTATAAAAGCTGAGGGATCAAAGGGTCAGCCCTCTTTTTTCTTCAATGGCCAGTGGCCAAGGAGGACTCTGTCTGTTCGTCTGCCTTTGATCCCGATACTGAATCCAGATCCAGAATCCAGTTCCCATCCGTCACTGAGTCCAGTCTGGGACTTCCCCAGCGCCTGCTGGTGACGTGATTGCCATCCTGGGAACTTGATACGGTTTTGTATATATTTCAGTATTTTCTTTTTTATTTTATTATTAATATTTCATTAAAGTAGTTTAGTTCCTTCTAAACTTGTAAGTCTCCTTTTGTCTCTCTCTCCTGCCTCCCTTCAAAGCAGGGCAGGAGAGAGAGAGCAACTGTTGTTCTGCCTGATTGGGCCAATCCATCCCAAACCACCACACAAGTATTTACTAAACTTAATATATTATTTTAACTATTACAGAAAGTTTGCAACCTGAGAAGCCGTTTAACAACTTGCAAAATGGAAGAAAAATATTGGCAAGGCTGAGAAATCCCTTTTATCCCAGGTGAACATGAAAGAAAGCAAGGTAAATTTTCAGCAGTAGGAGCCTGTCCAGAAAGCAAGGTGTTCTAAAACAGCCTAGCCTTAGGCTACAGCTTTCATGCTGGTGCTGCGCCTGCTGCAGAAAGACCTATGTCAGATCTCTCTCCCATTGCTAACATTAAGGGTTTTGGAGGGCTGTTAAAGGCTGCTCATGTCCAGTTTTAAGGATTAACAGTGCTGATGGGAAACAGGTTGGTTTAAACTCACAATTCTCTCCGGGGCTGAAGTATAAAGGTTATGAAATGTAAATAAATTATTTAGCTATTAAACAAGCAGCCATGGGAAGTAACCAGAGTGCATTTTATGGATGATAATCAATAGTGGAAATATTAAAAAAATCACAGCAAGGGCTCACAAGGTGATATAGCTCAAACTAAAGTTACATAACATCACTGTGAGCCTGTATGTGCTTCCACATACATGTGCTTCCTATATTCTAAAAAGTAGGTCTATTTTGTGAGTGATGACACCTAGAGCCCATATAATCAAAACCACTTCCATTTTGTGAAATCTTTCCCCGCCTTGATCTAACAAATGTGTCTTCTGTTTCTGTGCAGCTTTGGAGTATTACAAATGGCATTGACTATAATCTCAGGCAGGATGGTGTATTAAACCAGAATATTTTATTTAAACTTCTGTCCAAACGTGTGAGAAGTATATACAAACTGCCACTACCAGACAGTGTTCCCAGGTTTGCTCACTTATTGTGCAGTCTTCTCAGTGCATCTATGTCCTTTCCATTTTTTCAACACAATTCAAAATCTTAAAGGGCCAAGACACTCTCAATTCAATTATTAAACTGAAATAAAAGTTACATTTACATTACAAATAATAAAATATATAGTATAATTTAGGAATCTTTCAGAAACATTTTTGACATCTTGTTTAGTTTGTAATTAGCAAATAATTCTCTACTTTCGCTTCAGAAAGCATTACAAGCCAAATTATTTTTCTTTTTTTTTAAGTCTACATAGTATTTCATCATTTATTTCATCATTCCCAGTTAATAACAATTAGCTGACTAACTTTAAGTATACTACATTGAATTATATGCTATAAAATCAATAATTAAAGTCACTAAACTTACTTAATACCCATTACAAGAATTCATTATACTTCATCAAAGGCGCTTATTCAGTATGAGTGCTGAAGAGTACTGGAAAGCAGCCTGAAAGGCCTGCTAACATGAAGACCCAACCAGTTAAGAACCAACCCAAGTTATTCTAATTTTTCTAATATCAAGATATTAGAATAATGTATCAACAAGCATTTTCCAAGTATTATATAACCTATTAGTTCCACTCTCTGTTTATCTTAATTTAATGAAAGAATCCTTCTATATTAGTAAATTGGAAAGAAGGAGAAAGTCAAATGTAAAAAGAATAGGGTTCCTATCAGAAAACCAGTGAGATTCAATTTTGCCTTCTGATTTATAGGGCTGAATTGTGATTCTGAATCTTATTGATACAACAATGCAAGTCTAAGATGAAAATGCAGGTAATATAGACAGGTTTTCAGAATTCTAATCTAAAAAATGAAGGTAGATTTCCCTATATAAATTTTCCTCCCAAAAAATGACCTGTTATTTACTCTCACTATCTTGTTTGAATTTAAATTTAAATTCTTTTTAGGTTTTTGGGTTTACATTTTTCCATTTTTCATTTAAATTCCCTAGATAGGTCCAAGAATTTTACAAAGCTAGTGGAACTTACACTGAAATGCACAAGGAAGTTGTAATTAATCACATTTTTGTAACAGCATGTCTGTGCAAAGACAAATCTTATGTTCATAATCATTTATGCTCGCAGAGTCACAAAGCATCACCATAGTTGTGATACGTTTAATCTAATAAAAGAAGTGTAAAATTAAGAGAAGCTGAGATTATTTCTTTTCCAGCAAAAAATCCACAGAAAGCGCTGTTTTCTGCTGTGACACAGAAGGTGTAGAAAATACCATTTCTTTTCCAAAGAATATACAGTTTGAATGAAATACAATTTCTGTCTGAAATCAGATGACAACAGCTATTACACTGGGATGACCATTCTTACTAATACAGATTAATATGTCCAATCTGAAAATACTAAAGAAAAGCATTGCAACATCTTCCCTTATGATATGCTTTTCAACTTTCTCATCAAATCCAGTTCAAAATATACCAGAAGCGGCTGAGAAAAAAAAAAGGTGTGGGGGGTGTGGATTCATAAGACAGCATTAAAATTGGTAAATAACCCAAAAGAACAAGAGTCTGGAAACTTTCACAGACAGTTCAGAGGCACAAACAGAATTCAAATGAGCCAGTAATACTTACGGACAAAAACACTGAGCTACCTCCAATGCTGAGTTTGAATAGTTTCATAGTTCAAGTTCCACCATTTCTAAAGCTCTCACCAAGGTTTAAAATATGACTAAGGTAATTTACTTCCCAATATGGCATTAAATTTAGCAGTTCTTAATGATCACATATAATCCATTTAATTCTGGTGAACTGCAGCGGTGTAAGTGAAAATTGATGGAAGACTGATATAATTATACCCTACCAATAACCAGATTATTTTAAGAGGCTGTCAAAAAGATTTAAAATGTAAAGATTTTCTAAAGTCATCCAGGAATAGTATTTAATAGGAACCTTTCTTTCTTCAAATAAAGTTTTTTTTTTTCTTTTCTTAGCTCAAAGATAAAATAAAATAACCATAAAGAGAGCTAAATTTTATTAAATATCAAAATATTATCTATCAAAACAACATATATCATAGAATCATAGAATGGTTTGGACTGGATGTGACCTTTAAAGGCCACCTAGTCCAACCACCCTGCAATGAGTATGGACATCTCCCACTAGATCAGGTCGCTCAAAGCCATGTCCAACCTGATCTTGAATGCTTCCAGGGATGGGTCATCTACCACCTCTCTGGGCAACCTGTTCCAATGTTTCACCATCTTCCTCATAAAAAAATTCTTCCTTATATCTAGTCTGAATCTACCCTCTTTTAGTTTAAAATCATTACCCCTTGTCCTATCACTACAGGCCCTAATAAAAAGTTTGTCCCCACCTTTTTATAAGCCCCCTTTAAATACTGAAAGGCTGCAATAAGGTCTCTCCAGAACCTTCTCTTCTCCAGGCTGAACAACCCCAACTCTGTCGGCCTTTCCTCATAGGGTAAATATTAAACAGTACTGGTCTAAATACGGACTCCTGAGGGACACCATTTATCACTGATCTCCACTCGGACATTGAGCCGTTGACCGATACTCTCTGGATGCAGCCAACCAGCCAATTCCTTATCCACTGAATACTCTGTCCATCAAATCCATATCCCTCCAATTTAGAGAGAAGGGTGTTGTGGGGGACCATCTCAAAGGCCTTACAGAATTCCAGATAGATGCCATCCATAGCTCTTCCCTTGTCCACTGATGTAGTCACTCCATCACAGAAGGCCACAGGCAGGAGTTGCCCTTGGTGAAGCCACGCTGGCTGTCTCGAATCACCTCCCTGTCCTCCATGTGCCTCAGCATAGCTTCTAGAAGGATCTGTTCCATGATCTTCCCAGGCACAGAGGTGAGGCTGACAGGTCCGTAGTTCCCATGGTCCTCCTTTCTACCCTTTTTAAAAATGGGTGCGGTATTTCCCTGGGGACTTCACCTGGCTGCCATGACTTTTCAGACATCATGGAGAGTGGCTTGGCAGCTACATCAGCCAATTCCCTCAGGACTCTGGGGTGCATCTGGTCAGGTCCCATAGACTTCTGTATGTTCCGGTTCCTCAGGTGGTCACGAACCTGATCTTCTCTTACAGTGGGAGGGACTTTGCTCCCCCAGCCCCTGGTCTTGTGGTCCGTCCGCTTGAGAGGTGTGGGAAGAGAGGCTGCCAGTGAAGACTGCGGCAAAAAAGTTCTTGAGTACCTCAGCCTTCTCCTTGTCTGTTGTTAGCAGTTTGCCAAGTGCGTTCATCAGGGAGGGTACGCTTCCTTTGACCTTCCTTTTCTGGCTGACATACCTGTAGAAGCCCTTATTATTTGCATCCCTTGCCAAGTTCAGCTCCAGCTGCACTTTGGCCTTCCTGACCTCATTCCTACCCAGCTGGGCAGCCTCCCTGTACTCTTCCCAGGGTACCTGTCCCTCCTTCCACTCTCAACCAATATATTTTAATTCTATTTTGAACAATGTCATAAATGAGGAAAAGAAGAAAAATAAGAAAAAAGGAAGGAGAGGAATGCGGAAAGAGGAAAAGAAAGAGGGGAGAAGCGAGAATTGGGTCCAGAGGGATTCAGGATTTATATTGTTCAACTGATTTTTATGGGACTGTTTTCCTTTGAAACTGCAGCTGGGCATTCATTATAGCGCAGTGTTAAACACACATTGGTGTACATTAATCTTTTTGTAACTTTTTGTACCGCCTGGGGCTGCCCCGGTGCCGGCGGCAGCGGTGGGTGCTACCGGGCGGCCACTGTGTGGCGCGGCCGGGGCTGCCCGGNTGTGGGTAGGAGGAGTTGGGAATGAAGGAGTGAAGTTTAGCCTGGGAAAAGGGGGAAGGAGAGAAGGTGTTTTATTTTTTGGTGTTTGTTTCTTATCTTCCTACTCTATTTTTAATTGATAATACATTAAATTACTTTTCCCTAAGTTGAGTCTTTTGTGCTCAGAACGGTAACTGGTGAGTGATTTCCCTGTGTTTATCTTGACGCATGAGATTTTATCTTATTTTCTCTCCTTGTTTTGTTGAGGAATCAGGGATTCCAGTGTTTTACAATATTTAATACTTATTTTAAATGTTGTAACATTTACGGTGCAGTGCCACTTATATACACTTGAAACTCAGTGTGGCAATGTGTACTTCAGCTGTATCAATTATTGGTCGCTGCTTTCCTAAAGTTAAATCCAGACTCCTGCTCTTCAGTGAAAGTACCTTGATTGTCAGTTATCATTCATACTAACAACATCTATTTCAGTTGCATTTTAGCAAACTTCTGGGAAAAAAATTGTGACTGTTACTGTAGCTTCTAAGTTTTCAAGGGGAAGACATGCCCTCATTATAGTAATGATATAACAGTAGACTAGAATATATATATAACAGTATATATATATAACAGTATCACTATATCAGTATATATATAACTATCACTAGGTGATACTGAAAAAAAACCCCCAACCCAACAGCCAAAACTAATTACATACAAGCTGGTGGGAAAACAGTAATTTTTATTTAGGAAGTATAACTCCAGATTACAAGTTGTCAAGAATCCCTTTTGGTGAGCCCAATCTTTACGCTGAAATCATTTCCTGGCACTGACAACACAGAACCCAATACGAATGCGGAAACAACAGGGGCTCTGACTCTCATCCGTGTTTCCAAAGGTAACCTCCTCATTCTACTCTATAATGCTAGCCCGTAGCTGTACTGCATACAGAGACAAGGTAGCTCCTCTTGGAGGAAAACAGAATGTGTTAAGCATATGAAAATTTAACCAGCCTTGGTGTACAGTAGAGTCACAAGTTGTCTTTCACAACAAACCTCTGCTCGAGGATAACGTCAGCCTATTTACTTACAGCAGCTGACAGAGATAAGTATGTAAGTACATATAGAAATTCCTAGAATCTTGAATTTTATTCATGTTACACCCACTTGCTTAAAGAACTAAAAAATAAGCATTAATAGATGATAGTCATATAAAATGCATGTTTCTTTTCTAAAGTCCGGAACTAAATCAAATTCCTTAATACCACACAGATGCTAAATACTGAGTGGGTTATCAGAACAGTTTTGAAACAACCGTTTCACCATAACTAAAAATGCCTGTATAGCTGCTTAATTATGACACAATTCTAAGAAATAAAACTGGACACGGGAACTAAAAGTGAAACAAATTTATTAATACCTTAGAAATGTGCCTTATCTTTCAGTTATTCGGGTATGTTGACTTACCGCATTTAAATGAAATATCATAGAAAACAATTACTTACATCACAGTTACCAATTACTCTAGAGCGAATGTAACTGATGAGAAATAATGAAAGCTAATTCTGTAAATCTTTATTTATAATTGCTTTTCAAGCTACTGTGATACAACTTCAGCTCCCCAGATGACAGGGAAGGAGAAGCACAAAGATACTGGTCCTCTTTAGGAATTCAGACGCTATCATGGCTTAGACGCCGATTACTCTCATAGCTAAAGACTACCTCTTTATGGCAAAGTGCATATAATAATGACTAGTGTGTAAAACTTACATGCTCTGGTTTTTTTTACTACACATTGTTTCAGGCATTGTGCATTGTGAAGTGCAGACTACTTCAAATGGTAAACATATATGAAGAAGAGTTATAGTAAGCTATGTAGTGATTTGTGTAAGAATGGGTCACATTTCACCTATAACAGAAAAGGGAACATGATTTTTTTTAAACTGCGTCTAGGATAACTTTTGTGGATGATAACAACTAGAGAATGTATTGGTCATCACTAAATTAATTAAGAACTGGGTAACTGTCAAATCTCTACAACTGTCAGCTGAAGAAAACAATAATCAAATGAGAGTATTTCAAACAGGTTCCACAGGGCCTGAACTAGTGCTATTTAATATTTTTAATCGGTGATCTGGAAATAAATATGAAAGTCATCACTGGGAAAATTTATATATGCCGTGAAAGTTTGTGGAATGAGACATAATGAAGAGAACACAGTCAGAGAAAATTGTATTACTTCATAAGTGATGCACTTAAATAGCATTTACTCTGTAGAGCCAGATGTACGATTAATTATAAATCTAGAAACAAGGACTGCAAGCCATACCTACAGAATGAATGAGTGTTTCTTATATGCCATATTTGTTTTCTTAGAAGGTTTTGGAAAACTGGTGGATGCAGTTTAGTGAGTATATTGCCCTGTAGCTCATCCACAGAGTAAAATGTTATATTAATGTAATACTTAATCATGATCTATTACAGGCTGCAACAACAGGATGGACTAGAACAAGCTCAGTGCATGCTAGAACATGTAAACCGCATTTATATGATACTTGTTTATTGTATTTGGAATCATCTTAGTAGCCATGCATTTCTTTCCTTACCTTATCTCGTGTGACATTTGTCACTTGCGATAAGAAGGCTTACATCTAATTTACACACTTACCTTGTGGTCAGTCTTAGTATCTGTGCAGAGAGCCTGTTTCTGATTTTTTT
Organism: Burhinus bistriatus; assembly: GCA_013397275.1. NCBI lineage: Eukaryota > Metazoa > Chordata > Aves > Charadriiformes > Burhinidae > Burhinus > Burhinus bistriatus. The sequence continues at coordinate 15,103 of VYXH01009008.1, forward strand.
TGTCACTAATTTTTTTATGAGCTGCTTTAGTAGCAAGCCCTTTGGCTATTAGCAAATTTCTGTAAGAAACCTTAGTATAACGCATCTTGGGAATAATTTACAGAGTAATATTACAGTGCTTGGGCGTGCAGTGACAGCAATTCTGAAAAGAATATAGAGGTCATAATAGACAAACCTGAATATGACATAGTAAAGATTTTGTATGGTACTGTGATATAAAAAAATAATGCAAAAGTTAGCTTTATGAATAGGGGAGTACCAACATACTAATGACCCACACATATGCATTGTTTGAATGGGTTTGGAATGTTATACTTTTCTGTTGTCCTCATTTTAAGAGGGTGTTGGAAAAATGGGATGCATAAAAGAGCCATAAAATTAGCCTCTAAGTGAAGAAACTTTTCATTGACGTATAGACAGAAAACAGTCTGTTTAGCTTTTAAAGAAGAGCTTGATTGCAGTGTACAAACATATCTGTGAAGAAAGTGTACTAGAAAGTACTGGGATATTTCATTTACCAGAAGAAAAGTGGCTTGACCCTGAAACCAAGTGAACTGGAAATACCATGTATCCTTTTAACCGAGTGGGTGATAAACTCTCGACATAAGAAGGTGTGAAGGGAAATGCAATGTCTATTTTAATTAAAATTGTATGCCTTTTTGGATAATAAGCTTTAGCTAAACAAAAGTTACTTAGCCTCCATCAAAGGATTCCTAGGCAACTCTAGGAATGTCCATGGAAACAAAAATGCATAGGGACATTTCTGTATTAGGAAGATGAAAGCAATATTACCTTCTCCAGAATATGTATAAATATAAATCACAGAATCACAGAATGTTAGGGGTTGGAAGGGACCTTTGAAGATCATCTAGTCCAACCGCTCTGCCAAAGCAGGTTCACCTGCAGCAGGTTGCACAGGGTGGCGTCCAGGCGAGTGTTAAATATCTCCAGAGAAGGAGACTCCACAGCCTCTCTGGGCAGCCTGGTCCAGTGCTTTGTCACCCTCAGAGAAGTTTTTCCTTATGTTGAGATGGAATTTCCTGCATTCCAGCTTGTGCCCATTGCCCCTTATCCTGTCACCAGGCACCACGGAAAAGTATACGCACATGATAGGAATACATGTCTTTATCAGCTTTTGTCAATACAGTACTGATTTTCTAGAGCCAAACAGAAAGCATTGAAAATGATTTTGTTACTCCCTTGTTTCATCAATGTTCAGAGATCCTGCTCATTTCATGATTTTTCAGAAATCCTGATACTTATACTGTGTCTGCTTGTCTCTTCCCCTGAGAAGAAGACAGACCATAAAATAGTGGGACCCTGTTTATCTCTAAGATGACTAGATCACCTGGTCTTTGCTCTACCTTTCTCATTAATCTCAGGGAAACACAAGGACTCATCCTTTATTTCTTGAGTGGGCACAGGGTCTCAGGGTTTAGGGGTGTGTAGTCTTTGGCCATCAACTCAGTGTTCACTGTTTTTAGTCACCGTTATAGGCATTTTATGTGTCACAGTACTAATTTTATTAACTTTCTTTCCATGGTAGTACCAGTTCAATTTCTGAAATAATTCCCTAGTGGCAGATAGAGGGCAGCAGTTACTCCTTTGCTTTAAAGAAAGGCTGATTAGACGGCTTTCTTAACAAAATAAATATATAAAGTTATTATTTTATTGTGTATATGGCATATATGGAAGCATGGGCAGCAAACATAAGGAGATAGAAGCCATTGTGCAGCACGAAAACTATGATATAGTTGCCATCATGGAAACGTGGTGGGATGAAACACAACAGCTCCTTGGCACTGGTGAAGCCGCATCTCGAATACTGTGTTCAGTTTTGAGCCCCTCACTACAAGAAAGACATTGAGGTGCTGGAGCGTGTCCAGAGAAGGGCAACAAAGCTGATGAGGTTTCTAGAGCACAAGTCTTATGAGGAGCGGCTGAGGGAACTGGGGTTGTTTAGCCTGGAGAAAAGGAGGCTGAGAGGAAGCCTTATCGCTCTCTACAACTGCCTGAAAGGAGGCTGTAGAGAGGTGGAGGTCAGTTTCTTCTCCCAAGTAACAAGTGATAAGACAAGAGGAAATGGCCTGAAGTTGTGCTAGGGGAGGTTTAGATTGGGTATTAGGAAGAACTTTCTTCACTGAAAGGGTTATCAAACATTGGAACTGGCTTCCCAGGGAAGTGGTGGAATCACCATCCCTGGAGATATTTAAAAGATGTGGTGCTTAGGGACATGGTTTAGTGGTAGAGTTGACAGTGTTAGGTTTACGGTTGGGCTAGATGTTCTTAAAGGTCTTTTCCAACCTAAATAATTCTATGATTCTGTATATGCCAGGTATATATATTGCAAAGTTAGTAATGACATTACAAATAAATTGAACTGTATTTTATCAAAATAGTGGATGTTACACAACAGAAAAGAGGAAAGCAAACATGAAAAACCCATAATATATTGCCAATATTTTCAAGTACCATTTTTATGTTTATTTGTGATCTCCGTAATTAGTCAAATGCTTTTTCATGTTTTGGAATATCTACCTCTCAGACTACAGAAACGTTATGGTCATTAATAAGATAGAATCATAGAATCATTTAGGTTGGAAAAGACCTTTAACCATTGACCCTACTCTACCAGGTCTGCCACTAAACCATGTCTCTAAGCACCACATCTACACGACTTTTAAACACATCTAGGGCTGGTGACTCAACCACCTCCCTGGGCAGCCAGGGATACTTTCATTATACATGATATGTGCATGTGCATTAGTGAGCAGAATGAGTGTCATTTCCCCATTACACTAATGTGAGCAGATGTGCATAAAGTCTCACGACTGAACACCAGCATTTCAAAAGCTTGTTTTCAAAACTGTGTGTTTGCACTAGTGCATTATTTTGCCCAAATAATAAATCTTGTTTCAAAGTCATGTCTGTCTACCCCTTCCTGTGTAGACGTGACCTCAGAACTTTGTTTTAAAATGCTGTAGAAGTTAAACGCTGCAAATGATATAAATGCTGTAAAATGCTGTTTTAAAATGCGCCCCACCCATGATGTTTATTGAAGGTAGAGTTTTTAAGGCAAGAATTGTGTTATGTATGCACTTCGATTTATTCTGAATCTGGGCTGTACATCACAAGAGAAACCTCGTAGTCACTTAGTCAGCCGTTAAAAGCACTGCCTTTTCACCAAAATAAATGTAATATTTCTGGACATATTGTACATACAAAAAAATTATCTCTCAAGTAGGCATTACTCCCAGTAATATCATAGTGTTAGCACATTGCCACTTACTGTAGAAGTGGTATCTACAAGTCTTTGGTCATTCATTTGAGGTGAATTCACATGGGCAAGCTTTTTTTTTTTTTTAACATCCATCTGTTCACATAGATTCCACAGATTGTGCTTGTGGTTCTGGCTGTCAGAGAACACGAAGGCTTAGCAAATATATCTAATATACTTTAAAAGTAGTTTGGAAACGATTTAAGAACATGGAGAAATGTGTAGGCTCCAGGCAATCTAGTACCTTAGAGAATGTACCCATCCCAGAGCTGTAAACTCCAATAAATCATATTGTGAACATACTGTAAACATTTCCATTGTTCCAGCTGGCAAAATGTTTTTTCATGCACACAACATAGGCCCTGTTTCCAGCACATTTTTTTTTTGCTCTTGACCAAAAAGACACAGTTGCTTTTCTTAAACAGTGTTTAGGTTCTGTGTTGCATTTTTTGCATTCACTTAAAATACAATACTCCCTTTTTGACAGCATCACAGAGAAGCTGAAGAACAAAAAATGAGTAACTAGAATCAAAATTATTTGCATATTTAGCATTCTTTAGATTAAAGTGAAAATGAGGAGGTAGCATTTACATTAAACTGGTTCTGAAATATAATTATTTCTAATGGCCTTATGTATATAAGCTATGTCGCCAATTCAGAGCTCATAACCCTCCCAAACTAGCAGTCCCCAGTCACCCTGCTGCAGAGCTTCTCCCAGTCCAGAGAATCAGGCCCGGACATCAAAACTCCTATCTTCCTACTCTTTTGTTCCTGAGCTCCCTGTTCATGCTACTTCGCTGTGGAGGCCAGTTGTGTAAAAATTTCCTGATAATTCACTTTCATTACCTCCGTATTCCATGGTGTTTCACCTTTCTTCTCCAGGGAAAATAATTTTAATTAACAGCAGAGCAGAGGCTACACTAGGCAGGTGTGATTCCTGACAAATGCTGGGTCGGGCTGACATCTGGGAACCACCTGTCTAAATTCATTCCCATGGATTTTGAGCTTCCAGATGTGGCTCATGGTCTGAAGGCCATTGTGATGGAGAACACAGACTAAGGAGATAATAGGAGCCCAGGAGAGAACTTCCTGGCATCCAGGAATCTTACTTGCTCTCTGTGTCACAGGGCACCAAGCTGCTCAGGGGATTATAGCAGCTTGTCTTGGATCACATCAGCAAGGTGGGATGCAAATGACAGTGTGAGAAGCAATGTAAGTGGCTTCCCTCAGCGTCTGTCCTGTCACAAATAGTACAATCCTAGGCAGAACTTCCTCTCCAGCTTAATTGCACAGCCCCCAAGAACTGCTGTGGCTTCGTCCTGTCACTCTCACTTCTACCTTGCTCTTCACGCCATACCCTTAGCCCACATTTTAGTTGTCAGTATCCTGTGCCACCTTCTCATGAGCTGTCATATCCAACTGAGCTCATGTCCTTAGCTGAACTTTACATCTTAATTGGCCAAGCCTGCAAAAGAGTGCCACCTCGTACATCTGACCAGATTTCACAAAGCTGGATACAGCTGTTTTTTGTGAAAAACTAACCCTGATGAAAATAGGCATAAAAGAACACACATCCAGGAAAAATTATATTCATGAGTGGGAGAGGAGGTGTAAACAGAATACTCTGGAGATAGAGTATTGGTATTTATGCAGTGTTTTGCAGAAATGGCTTGTGGTCCTCAGTAAATATAATTTAATTAATCAACAACGACCCTTGCTCCAAATAACGTGTGTCACCATCTTCAGTCAGAGATTCAATACTAAATCAGGGGAATAGTTTTCACAAACCAAATATACAAGCCCCATCTTTCTGTGATTTTCTTGTCCTTTCTCTTCAGTGAATCATATCAGTTCCATCCTATGATATCCATAAGAATCTAAGCCCAACAAGATTTGCTTCCCTGTGCACCTATTGCAAGACACTAGTTTGTCAATGTTTGTACTAAGGTTTAATGTATAACAGCCAGCTAATATAAGGCATGAGGCCATTAGAAATAATCATATTTGAGAACCAGTTTAATGTAAATGCTACCTCCTCGTTTTCACTTTAATCTAAAGAATGTTAAATATGCAAATCATATTTTTGATAGAAAATGTCAGCCAAAGATTTTAAAGTACGTGCATAAAGTTAGGCTCATACATATTTAATTGTACTGCACTATGTGTTGTGCCTACTTACTGAAAAAGATATTTTAAGTCTGGTTTTTCAAAGTACTCAGCACTTACAACTCATTTTTCCTCAATTCAAATTTCACATGCTCAGCACTTTGGTATAAGAGGATGTATTTAGTGGTTTGTAGATGTAAATATCAATACAGAACCCTAACTTTAGGCAGTCAGGTTTCAAACTTTCTTGGTATGGCATATTAAATGTATTTAGAAATATTCATTGGCCATCTGTGAACCCACAAGTGTACTATATCTCATATGGTAAGAAAATCTGTAGCTTTTTTTCCTACGTAGCTAAGAATCATTACTTGCATGTCACTTTAAATTTAAGCATGGATTGCCGAGAAAGTATTTTGAAACTCTGTGATAACCTGCTGCCAAAATACTGTTTACATCAACAATTTAATAGAGTGGAAAAATGCTTGTTTTCTATTTAGTAAAATTTAGGACCTGATCTAGATGTGGATTGCTTCAACGATAGATCTCACAAAAACCATCAGGCAATGGGTTATGTAGCACTGCCGGTGAAATGAAATTTTGAAAGGTAATACGCCTTTGCCAACAGATAATTGACACTCTACATAGGTTGCATCTCAAGGAGGAAGTTTTCATCCTATATAGCAAAAAACTACTGAACCTTGCTGATTTCATTAGTACACTGGACATTCTTAGTGTTTATTGAGCACGGGTACTTCTATTATCCAAGCATCATTACATCTGAGGATTGACTTATTCTCTAAGTGTTTGAAAAGCAGAAGAGGTAAAATAAGCTTAAATGGAACAGATTTAAAAACAGCATGGTCCTCCCCTGCCAGTCACTTTTTCTGATGTCGCACAGAGAAGCATATAATATGCATCGTGGTCTTGTCCAAACGTCCATCTTTTCAATACTCACGGAAGGCCAGCCATAAAGGTGTGACTCTCCCATTTTAAACTCATATATGGAACTATCAGCCAGTCATAGCAGAGTATGTAAATCACCTTATTTTTTTTGCTTAAATAGTTGCCAGGTAATCACCAGTAGCCCAAATCAATTAAAATTAAAAATCTAGCTAATTAGACAGAAGGAATTTAGCCTTTGTTGTCTCCAGCTCCAATGACCACATGAAGATTGCACTCTGTCCTGCCTGTTGGCATATGGTTTGATGAGATTTTCCCACAGCACTCAAGGGGCTTTAAATCTTAATTAAAAGATTTCTGGTTCCTTCCTCATGGTGTCACAGAAGTGAGCTGTCCTGAACAGCTCCCTTATCAAACAATAGCAGAATATGAGACATGGCAGTATATGAGAGAATATTCTGAAGAGAATATTCTGTATCACTAAATCATCTTAACTGAATTCTACTTACTGATAGTCATCATATTCCATTTTTTCAATCAGGAATAATCACTGACTACTGTGCATTCCTTACCTGTTAAAAAAATCGAGTAGAGAAGGACTGCTGATAATACCACCTGTATTGCGGCTGAAGTTGATGTAACAAACAGGCTAGGAATTAGCTGATGTGCCACGGCCATGGTAGTTCCCAAAACCAAAGTCTTGTATGTGCAAAGCTGCGTTTAACATTTGGAGCTTTTCTTCCCAATCTCATAATTTAAATGTATGCTTTAAACTGAGATTCCATACATATCTATAAATGAAATTGTACAATACAGTTATATAATCTATAGAATTAAATGTATAGTATATATACTGAATATGATATAAAATGTAATTGAAATTATTAATTATTTGTATATGACATCTAGATGAAATGTAAACTGAAAAGAAAGAGCACAATTAATTAACTTTAAGGAGAAAGGAAATAACTTCTAATATATAAAAACACTATACCACATTGTAATAAAGCCAGATTCACTCATGCAATACTGTTGAAGTCAGTAAACCTACACTAACAATAATACCTCTACACGCAGGGGTATTATAGCACAAAGTTTAGAAAATTTTAATATTAATGAAATACAAATTCTTAATCTTAAGGAGCGTTGACTCGTGAAGCATTTTGTCAGGGATTCTGATACACTGATTTCCTCTGGAAATTTAGAAATCCAGATTGGAATTTTTTCTGCTGCATCTGAAATAAGAATTATTTCAGAAAATTTATAGTACTTGTGTTACATTGTAAATCAGTCTAGATAGGGCTACTTTTGATGATATTCCAAAGAAGTCTCTTCCAGCCTTTTCCAGTGTTTATTAAATTATCAGAATAAAAATGAAAAATGTTGTGGTAACCTTGATATTTCTTCAAATATTTACTATTCTCAGACTTTTTTTCATATAATAGTTACAGAACAGTATTACTTCATATTATATTTTTCCCCAGGTACTTTGAATTCTAGATACTGTGGCTAATCTTTCTCCACACATTGTTTTCTTTTAGTTTCTGTGCTTTAATCCTGCTATTGTCTGGAAGTTAGTCTCTGTGTGTATTTTTTACTTTATTAGAGTAAGACCCACTCCTTGAAAGGAAAGGATTTAATATGTTTTCTCACCTCTGGCATTTGAAAGTATGTCTTACATTTGTCAGATTTTAATAGAATTATAACTTTAGAACTTTCCAAGTATAGCTTTTCTTTTTCTAAAATACTCCGATAAAGTTCAGTCATGCAGTTAAATACGTGTCAGTAAATAGAGAAGCCCTTGCTACCTACATGATTTGTAACATAAAAAATAATATTCATTCATATGAGTGAGACAGTGTCAGGACAGGGCAAATTTGATACAACACCATATAAGTCAGTGAGCTTCTTCAGATTTAAGGTGCCCCAAATGAGATCACCATATCATAGGATATAATCTAACACACATTTAAATCAGTGCAATTACATTTTTAAGAATTAAATTATGTGGATTTTTTGCAAATTTTGTATGTTGGAAGCTATCTGATGGCCATGAGCTGATAGCTAGAGACAGGTTCCACACTTTGCTGGGCAATTTCCTTTGGTCTTATTTGGTACCTAATGGGGATGCTAACTTTTTTTGTCATATACTTGGATCTCTCAGCTGACAGCCATAAGAGAGGCTGCAAGGTGGCTAACTGCTGAAGACAAACTTTGAAACCTGAACTTGAAATTTTCAACAAACAACCACTGTCTTCAGGGCATCATTTCATTATTTCCCATTAGTTGATACAGGAGATGCTTCAACCACATAGGAGACATGATCACTTGGGGAGAAAAATCAGCTTTTCAGTAACTTTCAGATTGTATTTGTTTTGTTGATTCCTCATAAGTAGCTTTATTTGCAAATATTGCAAATAATACTGCAAATTTTAATTGCATCTACAGAGTTAATGGAGATACACCTGAAGCCTACACAGTGCCTCAGTAGTTGACACTAAACAGAAATTGATGACATTTAATACATTTATTTCCTTATCACATATTTGGGACATAGCAAGTGATAAGAAAAAGACTGAAAAACAAAGAAATTATCATTTTAAGGCTTTTTTTTTTAAAGTTTGTGTGCCGTTTTCAGGTACTGACTCAAATTATGTGGAAAGTTCACCTTCATTTTCGTAGGCTATCATCAAATATGTAAATGCCAGAAGAAGAAAGGCTATTTTTTTCCTGAACACAAGCAGCTCATACACAAGTTGAGAGGCAAAGTTTAAAAAAATTCACTCTTTGAACATCTTGTAGAGATGACTATGTGGATGTTTATTTTTGTTTTATCATAATGTGGATGTACTCACTAATTTTCAGGTATCTTTATCTTTTTGGGTTACAGTAGAGTCAATAAAAAGAGTTGTTTTCCTTCTCACAACCAATACTATTTACTGGTCCCTCACATGTTGATTCCCTGCTTAGGGCAAACTGCATCAAATGAAATCCTGGTATTTTTTTAGTTATAACTTATGAGGTCTCTGTAGTCGCAGAACAGAGTTGACCATAGTGGTATTCAGACAATTTTGCCCTCGCTCCACCCTGACACAAATAGTACTGTGCTTCTGCTGAGTGAATTGAAACTCTCGTATTTTGTTATGAATTTTACTCTAAATATTTTTTCTATAAATTGGAATATGTATTTTTTAGTTTCAGTCTCTGCTCATTTAAAAATAGGATTTCCTGAACAATCATGACAATGATACCTGCCTGGTAGTTATGCTGATTTCAGACATCAGTTCATGGAACATAAGCAAAATCTGGCAAACTGTCATGGACGTTTAGGAAATCCTCACTGCTGGGAGTCTAACACTTCTCTTGACTCCTATTTTAAAGTGAACCTGGAGTTGACTGCTGAGTTTCAGACTGGCAAGGAACTTGTCCTGTCTTATTTAGGCCTTCTATATGGGTTTTGTGCCTCCAGTGGCAGTAAGAGTAGATTTTACTTTAATTTTTTTTGGAACTAACAATGTGTCATGGAATTCCAAGTTACTTCAGTAGATCTCTTAGCTTTTTGAGAAACTGTCTACAGCCTCACAACTTCAGATATTAGTTGCATTATTTGCCTCCTTAAAAATAATAGATCATGAAGAACATGGGCTCATGAATTCTCTTTAAGCAACAAAAAAGCCAAAAGTTAAAGCCTGCACTGAGAGGAAGAAATTCCTGGGGTGTTGATTTTAAGCAGAATGAATAATGATATGTTAATAGGCAGTTGTCTGTTCTCCCCTTTATACCTTTGGCTGGTGAGTGCCAGCTGGTGTACAGAGCACAGATTAGACTTGGATGAACACTGTTCACAAAGGTTCCAGTCTTCCTGTGTTTCTAGCATATGTAGAATTCACTGGAGAATCACTAAAGAATAATTAAAATTTTAGAAAGAAAAAAATCTTACAAGTTTATGCTTTTGTAAGTAGTCATGACAGTAGATTTAGTAAAATAAGAATGCTGATGCTTCGGTGACTGGGGAGAAAAGCAGCTTCAGTGTAGAAAGGGACTTGCAAATTCACAAAATTATGCAGATGGTAGGAAAAAAGACTTTATCATCAGAACCTGTAGCTTTCATCAGACAGTTGTGCGAGGAGCATAAGACATGCTATAACACTGACCTGGGAGACATAAATCCCTATATTTACTATGTTGTTGAGTATGATTTGCCTGTCCATAGAGTTTGTTTCTTGCCAAAACAACTCCTCCACTCTTTGTTGCCAGAAGCAAACTACATCTGGCTCTGGATGTCAGTTCAATTCTTGAGAGTCATATACCAATGAGGGAAAAAAAAAGCCCTTGCAATATTCAGAAGCAGGCTCCGCTCATTCAAATAAGAAGCCTTAGAGATGTAATTACAAAGCAGGTGATCGACTACTATGCATGCTGATCTTTAATCAACACATACTCAAAGCTAGAAACCCATAGTAGAAGAAAATGATTAGTTAATTTAATAGCTAAAGGAAAGTCAAATGGGAATATGTTAAGAGCAGCCTGACAGTTTATTACTGTGCTAGCATTTTGTGTCAGTAAAACAGCCGTTTATTTGGAACCTATATGATAACTTTACCAAACACCCCCCAAATTGTTAAAAAGATCAAAATGTCAATCACCAACTAGAAACATTTTAAATAAATTGCAGTCTAAATTTTCAGTTTATATTTATCTGCTATTTTTTCCTGCCTTTTTGTGAAGATGAATTTAGAAATATTAAATAAAGACATTTTAGCCTTAAAGACCCATGGGATTAGGTGATTCTACATCAATGTACCTCGATTAAATGGAATTTTCCCTAATTTACACTACCTTGAGAAAGGATAAAGTCAGGTCTGTTTTGGATAACAATGAAAATGAGAAGTCGTAGAAAAATGTGAAAGAGTTCAACATTTGCCTGAGTTCTTACTTTTATCATCGACAACAAGGTAAAACACCCACGTCTGCTTTGATCACATCGTAACTGTATGAACTGGGTTCCATGTTAATCCATATGAACTATGGTTATGCAACTAGATACTTTCCATTCCCAGGCAAAGGTGGTTTTCCCCTTTGTCAACATAGTAGTCCATGAGTAGCAATACTTGTTCCGATATGCAGGAAAAGTACAAGTTGAATGCCATAGATTCTTATTAATTCCATTGATCACTGTTGAAACAAGATACAACAAAAACAGCAAAAGTTTAACAGAACAAGAGAAGTCAGCAAAAGAAATGATCAAACATATAAAATGAAGGTTAAAAGGAATTTCTGCTTTTAATCAGCTGCAGAATTTAACACATTTACATTATGACTTCAGAAGTAAATTGAATTTCTTTATCCCATTTGTTGTCTGTTCAGATAACTTGAGCTTTTCATTTCACATTATCAAGTGACTGAGTCACAATAAAAAACAGCACTTATGAGAGTACCCTACCTTTATATGCTTGGAAATATTATAAATACTTTTTTTAAAAAATGAAAGAACAACACCTGGCAAACAATATATTAAGTATATACTGTTCTATACCAAAAAGTTTGAGTATTATTATTAGATCAGTTGAAATGCTTAATGCAACATTTTTTCTTAAATGTATGACTTTTGGTTATACATGGTGATAATAGTGGCTTTAAGATAGTGCTGTGGTAGCATTTTAAAAAAGGAGTAGGAAATTATAAGAGTGTATTATGGTTATACCTAGTAACGTGCTTCGCTTTTTTCAGCACTTAGGGCAGTGAGAGTTTGGTTACTGTTCTAGAAAGCCTGTTTGTCCCCTTGTCCCCTCGAAGCCCAAGACGAATGTGTGCAGACCAGGCTTTAAGTCGTTACTTCTATGACTGTAGCCTGATAACGCCGGTTTCCTCCTGTCTTCTGTGGGAAGTCGAGCACTCCAGGGAGGATTAAAACCTGCCTGATCAGATTCTGATTTGGTACCTGCTGGATCCTAACCCAAGTGAGTGAAAAGCTCATGTAATAACCTTCCACTGCTACAAAACATTGCTCTAAACATTACATGCACTTCTTTTTTATTATTTTATTTCCTGTGTCAGCTATGTCTGTCTCCCCATGTTCCCTGCCATATTCCTGTCTATGGATTTTTGACAAAGTTAAGAGCAAAAGCAGAACCTCTCAGCAGATCTTTATGAAAGAGAATCTACTGAGTTTTAAACAATGAGTTGTTGGAAAAAGGAGCAGTTAGGGGGTGGAGGTGGCTGGTACAAGAAATGTAATAGAAAGTCTGCATGAAATAAGACAGGAGAAAATTATATACAGAAAAAGCAATATATTTCAATAACAGGGCTCTGTGCAGTACAAGCAGCTAAATGATAGATTACTGTGAGTAAATGTAAATATACACATTTCTGCATTCAGTTATTGAACTGGCTTTAGTAAACAGACGCCTCTTGTAACCTCCATGCGGAATAAATAGAAATTGGATTCTGCGTGAGCAATGAAACCACATTAGTGGGCAATATTTTAAACGTTAGTCTCAATAAAAATACACCCATTTTACTCAAGGAATATGTCTGACAGGACAGCTTCTCAGAGTGAATTCAATTGTATATAATTTTTTGCTATTTAACATAATTTTATTTCAGTCCACCCCTTCTGAAAGCCAAGTTAACTTACAGAAATATTTTGCGCTGTAATGTGATATTAAGGAACAATCTGATCTTCTACCATTTATTGATGCATTTAATAATAGCTTTCACTACTAACTGAGTTTATGAGTTCCTTAAATGCACTTTAAGGTCCCAATTCAACAAGGTACTTAAAAACAAGCCTACATTTGAACATGACTGCTAAAATCAATGGGATGACTTAGGCACTTAGAGTGTCAGTTCAAGCATCTTGCTGATTTGGAACATGCAAGTGAATTAGAAGCAGATGGCAGCACATCTCTGATGTGGTGGTTAGCAGGGAGGGAAGCATGTAGGCTGCATACCAGGTTTAAGGTTTTGGAAAAACTGAATAGTGTGGACAGGCTGCTTCTGATTTAAGTCAAAGTATATCTAGAGTCAAAGAATCTCTAGGTAGGCTGCTGCGTTACAGACTTCCATCTATCTCAATTTGTCTGGTGTCTGTCCTCACATAACCTAAAATTTCAGTTTTGGAGGATAATCATGAAGTAGCATTTCTGCTCCTTCTCCCTCATCTGGTGTTTCATGCTACGTTTGCCTGGAGAGATGTGAATTCATGTAAGGGATCCTTATGTTTCTTATTGGTTATAGATTATGTGTTTATATTTAATAATAAAAAATGAAAAATTACAGTATCTCAATAAATGCAGGGACTTCTAATTAAAAGGAAGATTTAAAACAATTGAAAAGTTACTTAAATGTGCATTAGGAAAAAGGTTGGTAGTGGTTTGTTGGTTTTCCCCTCCCTTTCCTTCTTTGCAGTTCTACAAGATTAATACTCTTGATTTTACTTTCCCTTGTATTAGAACACTGCTTCTGTTGGCATAGTTAGTATTGCTCTTTTCTGGTTTTTCTCCACCTTCTCTGTGATGCTTTTCTTTCCCATCATTTATGCCTTCTTCATTTCCGTTAACTAGAAGTCTGGGAATGCATGTTGGTTAACCATCTATCGTACCATAGGCAAGCTCAAGAGGTAATACAAACCTGTGGCTGCACTGTATATCTGCTTATATGATAGAATACCTTTGGACAGTGATACTTGGAGAGGTCACCAATACACAGACGTACACACACTCTCATGCATGCACATCAGAGTATTAACAAAGACAATTAACTACTTGTGATGAATAAATGTATAGTGAAAGATGCTCATCAGACTATTAACAGAGAAGACAACTACTTATGATGAATAAATATATAGTGAAAGACAATTTATATCAATTCTATGTTCAATCCTCTTCAACCCGCTGGGGGAGGAGCTCTTAGGATTTTTATTTTGCAGTGGGATGTTAGCAGATAAGAGTACATGCTGTTGGATATTAAACCGTAGTATGACCTTTCTGTGCATTAGCTTCTCCACAAATTCTACATGCATTTATGTATGCATGCTCCCATCTCACAGCATCTCAGAATAAAGATGATCTGGCTTGCCTCTTCTTTGAGTTTTCTGTGATGGATAGGCTGCTGCTGTTCTCTGGTACTTTAAGCCATGTGTTGCAATATGTCTGTGATTAACACAAAACATTTGATGCACTGTAAATTCGGCTTTGCTGAGATACATTTGTCTTGGAATGCAGGAATTTGTGATAATTGGAGGAGAACTGATATTTAAATATTAAAACCACTGAGACATGGCAAAAGAAGCACAGTCTGAGAATCTGATGAAGATGTTAATATTTGCCTGATTAAGCCAGTACCAATTGGCTTAGTGATACGCCGAGGCTGCAAGTACTGCTAGTTCACTCTTTGAACTAGGGAAGGGAAATGAAATTAAAACTGAAGTTAAAGTCAAAGAAGAGCATGTACTGTTGAAGGTGTCTTGGTGAAGTGGGATCTTACTTATTCATGTTCAGTTTAATTACAACCACAGCATCCCTTAAAATAGAATTCTAAACAGCAATATCTATTGACGTTAGCATTCAAATTCATAAAGTGTAGGGAAATCCCTACTCATCTTTTCTTTTATTATTTTATATATATTAAAATTCATATATATTCTTGTTTTTCTTTTCCTTCAGGATCACGAACATGAATAGGACTGTAGGAATGGGTGAACGTATGTACAGGCACAATAGTATGCATTTTACCCATGTTTTTATGGTGACACACTACTGACTAAGAACAGTTGAATGAATATGTCACAAGGACAGATGGATGAAGACATAAAAAGAATTTTCCTGTAAATAATATTTTAACCTGTAGGCAATGGCTCCTCAGGGAGGTAGACCAAGATTTAATGGGTTTCTCTTTGGTTCTCATTGGTGAAGAAAATCTCTTTGTGACAAAAAGGATGTTGAATGGTTATACGCTGTCTGGGAATAATGTGAAAATTGTCTCAGGGACAGTATGGGACTCTGTCTGCAAAGAGCAATATAGCATTTCTATTCTTATTGCAATTAAATAGAAAAATGACACAGATCTGCTTCTTGAGCTGCTTGGAAATTACTCTGCTAAAAAGGCCTGCGTCTCTCAGTTCCCCTCCAGCATAACTACACTGCACAGTTGTGTTTGACCACTGTTGTAAATGAATATATAGATTTGCATATCTGTTAGGAAATTAGATACCAATGTGGTGGGAGTGTTTAAAGACTTAACAAATCAGACCAGTTTCAAACTTCAGAGCAGCTTTTTACTGGATTGGATACACATAGCCAGTGTTCAGTTCTAAATAGCTATCAATCATTATCACTTCATCTACAAAGTAATTAGTCTTTACAAACTTAGCGTGCAATACCATGGAACATAGGAAGTATAGTTAAAACTGATGGCTGTGGACCTTCATGGGCAAGGTGATCAGGCTTGAGAGTTTGTTGATAAGGCAAGCCAGAATTGAAACAGGCCTCCTCCTTTTTTTGCCATCATTCCTCTTTCATCATTGTGGTGCCAGCCCCATCCCCAAAAGAAAATCATAGAATCATAGAATCATTCAGCTTGGAAAAGCCGCTTAAAACCGTAAACCTGACACTGTCAGCTCTACCACTAAACCATGTCCCTAAGCCCCACATCTACATGTCTACCTCCAAGGATGGTGACTCAGCCACTTCCCTGGGCAGCCTGTTCCAATGCTTAATAACTCTTTCAGTGAAGAACTCTTTCCTATCTAAACATCCCCTGGTGCAACTTGAGGCCATTTCCTCTTGTCCTATTGCTTGTTACTTGGGAAAAGAGACAGATCCCCACCTTGCTACAACCTCCTTTCAAGTCTTCCCTCAGCCTCCATTCCTCCAGACTAAACAACCCCAGTTCCTTCAGCCACTCCTCACAAGACTTGGGTTCTAGACCCCTCACCAGCTTAGTTGCCCTTCTCTGGACACGTGCCAGAACCTCAACATCTTTCTTGCAGTGAGGGGCCCAAAACCAAACACAGTATTCGAGATGTGGCCTCACCAGTGCTGAGTACAGGTGGACAATCACTTCCCTAGTCCTCCTTGCCACACTATTACTGGTACAAGCCAGGATGTTGTTGGCCTTCTTGGCCACCTGGGCACACTGCTGGCTCCTATTCAGCCAGTTGTTGACCAATACTCCCAGGTCCTTTTCTTCAGGGCAGCTTTCCAGCCACTCTTTCCCAAGCCTGCAGCGCTGCATGGGGTTACTGTCACCCAAGTGCAGGACCCAGCACTTACCCTTGTTGAATCTCATACAATTGGCCTCAGTTCATTGATCCAGCCTGTCTGTATCCCCCTGTAGAGCCTTTCTAACCTTCCAGCAGATCAACACTCCCGCCCAACTTAGTGTCTTCTGCAAACTTACTGAGGGTGCACTCGATCCCCTCGTCCAGGTCGTTGATAAAGATATTAAACAGACCTGGCCCCAATACTGAGCCTAGGGAACAAAGAGGGTGATTTAATCTGCTTTGGACATCCTAATTTTGGAATCCAGACTTATTCAGGTTTCTTTTATTCTGCAGTATTTTTCTTGTTCCATCAGACCTCTGAGGGACTAGCAGCTAGTTGTGAGTGGAGTTCCTTAGAGGTTTGATTCTAGTCAATATGTTTATAAAGGGTGTGGATGACAGGGTTGAAAGAACCCCACTCACATCAGCTATGTGGATAACAGCAAACTGGGAGATAATATCGATACATTAGAAGGAAGAGTCACCATTCAAAGAGTCCTAGACAGGCTGGAAGATTAGGTCAGCAAGAGCTGCAAGAAGTTTAACAAAGATGGAGGAATCCCAAGCAGTGGTACAGGCTGGAGTCTGACTCGCTGTGATGCACCTGCAGAAAAAGACCTGGGGATCCTGGTGGACAAGAAGTTGAATATGCACCATAAAAGCATGCTTGCAGCAATGAAGGCAAACCATATCCCGGGTTGCATCAAGAGTATAGCCAGCAGATCAAGGGATGTGATTACTCTCCTTGACACTTTTCAGCCCCAGCTGGGACACCGTGTTGGGTTTTAGTCCCCACAGTTCAAGAGACATTAAAAAAATGGAGGGGGTTCAAGAACCACCAAGGGCACCATCAAGATGGCAGGAGGGTTGCAGAACTGAAATATGAGGGAAAGTTAAAGGAATTAGATTTTTTCAGCCTAGAGAAGTGTACATGTGGGGACAGTTATCACAGCCTTCCAGTAGTTAAAAGGTAGACATGGAGGAGACAGATTGTGTTCCCTTCACAAGGATGAGGTGACAGGACAAGAAGATACACACATAAGCTGCTTCAGGGGAGATTCTCTCTGAATATAAGAAAAAAATCTTCACCATGGGAAGAGTTAAACGATTGTTGCCCAGAAATTGGTGGTATCTTTCTTGTTGGAAATGTTTAACACTTAGCTTGACAGGTCCTTGGATAAGCTCATCTAAGACCCTGCATTCTTTTAGGTTGGATCAGATGTTCTCCAGAAGTCCCTTCCAAGCTAGACTTTTCTGATTGTAGGATTCTGTAGTCTTTCCTGCTTCTTCTGCAGGGTTGTTCTAATTCTATAGTACACCATTCCTGCTTGTTCTGCAGAATTGTTTTAGTTTTCAAGCCGTCTTTCGTGCCTGCAGATTTTATGTTTTGCACGTATTTTCCTTCACCTCATTTGTGCTACTGTACCGCAAGTCTCTGTTGGCCTCTGCAGTTATGGCTCAGCTGTTACAAAATACTATTGTTGGTGTTAAAATGTTATAAAATGCTTACACACTGTCACCAATTATTCAGTTTTGTGCACTTCTGCCTGGGTTCAACATAGCAAATATTAATTATGTCTTACTTAGTGTGTATCTCTTTTGTGCGTACAACAGGCCTGCTTTGGACACACCACATAACATGCCTGTAATCATTATAGGACAAAGGGTTTCAAGCGAGATAGGAATAATTCTCCCAGACTAAGGTGCTCTGAAACATTGCAGCAAATGGTAAGATAGGAAAGCAATGAAGATTTTTTGGGATTGACAACCCAAAAGGTGCATGAATTACAGAGTAAAGGCAAAATCAGTTTGTGTTGAAATAACACAACTGTTATCTGAATTTTCCAAGGACTAATGTGTGTGCCTGTTTATTAGGAAATGAATGTATTTTTTGCCATGTTATTGGGGAAACCGCTAACACCAAAATCCATTGGACTGTTAGGTAAAAGACTAGCAATCTGAAAGTGCCTTATGATGACAGGCCTTCATATGAAAAGGTCACTTGACTGGTGCGTAGGTGGACAAAGGCAACTCATGACAATCTCTTGGCCAGATAGAAACAAACATGAACCATGACCTGCACTGTATGAGTTATTGCCAGATAGCTATCAGATGAATTAATACACTGAAACCTAATTAAACTACAATCCTTTTATCTTGTCTTTCTCTCTGCATGTCTAGGACAAGTAGAAATCTTCATAAACCTGAAATATTATAGATCAATTAATATGCACACAGGCTTCATGTTCTGTAATGGGAATAGAGTTAATCTAACATAAATTCCCTTTTGGAGACTCAGAGTAACATTAAAATATTTGTCCCAACTCTGGTCCTACTTTTGCTGACTTCTCAGCAATGTAATATTATTGATTTCAGTGGTGTAAATTGAGAAAAATTTTTGCTTGTTGTCCCCAACATCTAAAGGATGTGGACTTCATTGTTCTTCTCCATTAGTTAATGGAAATTTAATGTGCAAAGCTAGTCTAAGTAGGATAATGATTAATTTTACACGTAATTCTTATATTGTATTAAGCTTATTATAGACCAATGGTTTTGTCTCATTAGTTACTTGACCACTGCATTAGCCTGGACACTCACAGTTTGGGAAAAAAATATTTTAATTTTGCATAATTCTGTAAATCCAGACGTGCAAAGGCAAAGACTACGAAGAGTGCCTATTAGAACTGTATTTTGAATGCATTTCCAGTTATTTTATAATGCTTATTATTATACTAGCAGTTTTATTAAAGAACATGTTAAATTCTTATCCCTCCAGATTGTAAGATTGAACAAAGCGTGGTAGGGGTCAGATCCATGTTTTGCCAAACCAACTACCTTGTCTCTGACAGATGCTGTCTGCAGCAGATTCTTGGTTAGGAGTAAGAGAACAGCAGCACAGTACAAATACACAGCCATTGTCCCAGCTTCCATTAATTTATAGCTCATTGAATTTCTGGTTTCCAAATGGTGCCTTTTATTTCTAGGCTAAGCAGCTTGCTTTTATTCTCATAAATTTGAATCATGGAGCTAATCACTTTTAGAACCCTTATTAATTTTTAGTATCCACAGTATCTCCCAGAAATTGTGTCCTCTGAAGTACAATCTACTTTTTGTTTACTTTGAAACTTCAACCAATTTTATCTGACATTCCCTCATTCTTGAACTAGATGTGTATCCCAGTAAATGTGACTTCTGCCACTATTAACAGAGGGCCTCCAGCCCCATGGAGCCTAGGGGGAGCAGGGTCTGGGCCCTGTGCAGCTGCCCTTGTCCTGGTCCTGGTCCAGGTGGCACTGGCTGACCTGGCTGCCTGGGAGTGAGTGGCTCTCACCCCCCTGGGGTGCACTAGGGCTGTGAGATACTGTTGGTGGTGTGGGCCGTGCTGAGGAAAGGTATAAAAATAATCTTAAATGGACCCAAAATTGAGGAGGAAAGGACCCCGTCCATCATCATCAGAGTCCTCTCACTGAAGTCCCGAGGATGCTGAGAGCTTGTAATCTTCCTCTTCTCCTGAGGGAGAGTGAAACTGTCCACCTGACCACCCAGAGGGACACCCAAGGCGTGAGCATTAACACCAGGGAAGAGGGGCAACAGTACGACAGTGAGGAGTTTTTTGCCATCACAATTCTAACTGTTTTATTAGCAAGGCTTCTCTGTATTAATTAACTGTTTTGATCTGTTAGACTTAACATTTTATTTGGATTAACAATACATTCTTAGGTTGAACTATATGTTCTGCTCCCTTTTCCCTGTGGCAAGATATAAGATATTGCACATGATTTGATGATGGCTCTGACTTTGTACAAGCCACTTTGGACCAGTTTTCTGTTCTGTAAGTTTGAAAATCTTTAGCAGCATGTTTCATAAGGAGCAGGGACTTGTGTGGAGTTTTAAAAATACATTAATGAAAGCTTGTGTTTCTAATTCACTTGCAATATTGAAAATCCCATCTCTAAATCAAGGGACTTTTCAAGCACTTCAAAACCTTCATCTGACATTCAGTACTCTTTAATGGATTTTAATGGATTTTAAAATTTCTCCTGTTAAGTGAACTATGAAATAGTTTTTACAAATACGCAGAATAAAGTCAAAGACCTAAGCGAGACTTTCCTATAAATTCATTAAAAATGAAAAAACCCTCAAACACGCAAACAAACAAAAAAAGAAAAACCACAGTGGTTTATTACTTATGAAACAAAATGTTCTTCTGAAATATAATGCCATGTTTTGGGGTTCTTTTGCTAAATAGTTTAGCACAAATACAGAAGTATGCTATATCCTACTATTATACATTTGCAATGTATTGAATATATTTTGGTTTTATCTGATGGGATTGTGGAAAATCTTTGTACTTGCAGATTAAGATTCTGAAGTACTTGTATTATTCATTTCACAGTGCAAAAGAGAAATTATTTCCTTGACTTTCACATTTGCCTTAGTTTTCTAAGAATAATTATTTTCTTCAGACTTTTGTGTATTTATACATGTGATTGTTATGGAGGACCACCACTACATACAGTGATATGACCAATCTAGATGAAGAGAGTATCTTGCATGGTGCCCTGGAAGGAGCAATGCACTTCACTCGTGGAAAGAAGCACTGATATATTTATTGATATAAACCAGGGATTTAACAAATTTTGATGGTAAATGTGACAGTGTTTGAACAAGATTTGAGATGGCAAGGCACACTTGGTTATTTACTGCATAGAGGACAGGGTCAGACAGAACTGTCAGGGAGACCCTCCCATTGAGTCAAGGTTTCAGAAAGGACCCCTTGCTTTCTAAACTCCTTCTCAGAGAGGAGTCTAGCTGTAGCTGGATCCAACTCTAGTCCCAGACTTGGTCAATGGTTTATGTCTAAAGGATTATATACGCACAATCAATCCTTTACATTAGTTAGCTAAGATTTCAAAGTTTAGCATGCTATTAGTCACTTACCAAGGATCTGTTGCGGCAAGGAATCTCTGAACCTTGAGGAGTAACCTTGAGGGCATCCCTACTCAAGGGGAGATCTTGGCATGCAGCCCGCTGCCGTTCAGGAGAGCTCAAAGGGTTTTCAGGCTGTGCACTATTTACGGGGGTAAGATGATTGACCTATAGTCATATTTGCATATTGACCACAGAACCGGCATTGCTCAAGTTAGCCCTTGGCTATTGTGTTATCTGCCTCCCCGAAACCACGTTGAGTCCCATCACAACTACATGCACCCATTATGACCACCATGGGCGGTTATTGCTTGGGCAGGGTTATGGAAGGTAAAGATCAGGTGGTGCCTGGAGAGGGGAGACCACACTGTCACACATGGTAGAGGTCTGAGTAACATTAAATATTCCTGCACTGTTTTTCAAAGATATAATGGAAAAGGTGATTAGGAGCAACTAGGTGGAGGTCATTTCATGTCATCATATCAGGAACTAAGACTGTGATGTGTACACGTCAGGAGCTGTAACAGGAAGCCATTTGTCTGTCACTGTCTATCTTTTCCTCTCATATCAACACATGAATAAAAATTTTTAGTTTGTGAGTGCACTCTCCCCTATCAGTCACTAACGCAGTAAAATGGAAATATCACAGGAACTGCAGAACTGCACGTGTCCAGGAGCCTTTTTGTTTTCTCTTGTGGCAAACTTACGATTGGGCATGTTACCGAAATACATTGAAATACAATTACTTAAAGCATTCTATCCAAAGTGGATAATAGACTGTTTTTTTGTTTGTGTTTAGTGTTCAGCTTTGCTTTAGCTTTCAGTGGAGGAAGTGTGCCCTATTTTATTAGTAGTACAGTATGGAGTAATTTTTTATCAATTTTACATTGATAATTCAACAGTAAAAGGAATGACCAGAATAATGATCTGTATATAGCAGAGAACCGTGCCAACATATTTTTAGCTGTGTTACAGATCAAGTTGATTTGGTTCAGCCAGTACCACTTCTTTAACAAATTTGAAAAAGACCCCATTTTATAATGGGAAGGGTCATCTGACAGTATGGGGCAGCTGGTGAAAGGATTTAATCTCCCATTTGTGTTGCCATGTAACAGCTTACACATCGTTTGCATTTGTAGCATGTCATTTCAATTTCTGTCTAAATACCCTGGCACTGTCATCGGCAGATAAGAAGGTGGAAAGAGGCTGCAGTGCTATGCTTCCCAGGCAATACAAATGTCCTCGGTGCAGCTGAAGTTATGGGACTAATGAGGAATATTCTCCATTCCCCTTCTACTAATTCTGCACATAACAGAGAGAGAGATATAGTAGCACCTATACATTTACACGGGGATGTAAACCCGTGGGAAGAAGATTGCCACTGCAGCAACAGATAGTTTACTGTGGAGACACAAACCTGAACGACATGGGCAGCCCCCTCCTTTTTGGATCTGCTGAGCTGTGTAGCTCTTTAGCTGGTGCTGGTATCAGGCATTTGCAGTTCCAAACAGGTCCGTGCTGCAATCAGCAGAGCAGCGTACCACAGTCATGATGCTGAAGCGTGAGTGTACGCTGTCTGTGCTGATTCACGTTGCGAAGTAAAGGTGGCAAAAGAAGAAGGGGAAGAGGCTGCTATTTGCTGCTGGCCTGAAGTCCTCAGCAGCTGCAAATGATCCACGTGCTGAATGGATCCCTAATAGAACAAATAATATTTTAGTTAAACCTGTATTCTGCATTAGTAATGAGAAAATAATCTAATCTTTTGCTTGCTGCCAAGTTTCAATATATACTTCAAAATGATTGTTCCAGTTCAGTTCCAGTTTGAGGAAAAATTGTTTCGGTTCAATTAGAAGCAATAATTGTTCCCTTTTTCTTTTTTCAATAAAATCTTCTATTACAATGAAATTTAAAGGGAACGATTGAGAAATTTGAATTTCCATTTTAAATAAATTGTATTGTAATTCAATCCCTGCAACTCAGAGATTCTGATGACCTATTTTCTCTATGTGAATTACTTTAATCTGAATTTGTTGTCAAGCTTAGTCTTTATTCCAGTTTCAAAGAAGCATCATCAAAACCGATAGGAGGACTATTCCAAGCCAGAGGGCATTTCACCCTTTCTTGCTGCTTGGTTTTATACTGGCTTTTTACCTAATAACTTCCTTTGGGAATTTAACATTGCTTGTGCTGGGGTTTCCTTTGTTTGAAAAGTCACTGTGACAAGTTTACTAGGTACAGACCATTCACAAGCAATACTGGGATAATGGTGGCTAAACTAGCTTTCCACAACAGAAAAAGCTGTTGAATATAATTTTGTTTTAAAGAAATTCACACTGCTTCCACTGTTCTAGGAGCAGCATTGCCATACCTAACAATAAGTATCCTGGGGTGTAAATTAGATTACTAGGAACCATCAGCCCTAGCTCTCATTCCCGGGCAGTCATAGTGGGAAAGCTGCTTTTCCCTGGGCTCGGCTGGGAGCTAAGCAATCCTGCACGGCACAGTCTCATACCTCCTGCTTATCTCAAGAGTTAAGAGGGAGCTCAGGTGGGTAACTCAGCCTTTCAGAGGGGCAAGCGTGGCTAGGAAGGAAAAGTCAACTGCATAGGTAAGGTAGTTCATTACTGCTCCAAAGATCTGGAGTTCTGTCTACACCACTGTCAAAGAGTCTGTCTGACATTCAGTAACACAAAGGCAATTATTAGCTGTATATTTCTCATTTGCTGGCTGCTCAGTTTGGAGGAATTGGTAACTGCAGCAGAAATTAATGCATTTTAAAGACATGAAGCTACAAAATGCAAAGCAATCTGGAAAGTTAGATTCTGTATCTGTTATATTGGCTATGTGAATATAGTAAATTCTTTGATTTTATAGTCTCTGTCCCTTGTCTGTATAATCACCCTAATATGCCACTCACAATTAAAAATAGTGTTACAAATTTGTATTTATTAAATGCACTTCTATTATACCAATGATCCTTGTAGAAAAGTTCGTGAAGAAGCTAATAATTCTGTGTTCAGAGCAGGGGTTGAATACTGTGCAGTAACTGATCCTGCACCTAAAAATGGGGCTGAATGTGACTAGCTGTTCGTTAACCAAGCACAGCCCTTCCTCTGCAGGAATGATGTATGGTAATATGGAATAAAGTACTGTGTAATTATATATCTAAAGGATTATCATAATGATACACACAGTGGGATTAAATTATTGCTTTGCAGACAATCCATATTCTAGCATTCCCTAACTTGTGAATGTTTTTGACTTCATGATGACTTGATATTGTATAATAAAATCTTGGTGGGAGGGAGTAGTAGATGATATGGTAAACTATGTATATTAAACTAACTCCTTTATACATTTACTTCTTTTGAAGAAAGGTCAGTGAATATTTACATTATCAAGACTTTATTGCAAGTTCCCAATTGCCAGCATGTCATTTTTTCTTCAGAGAGAAGGAGGAGAGGAGGGAAAGTCATTAAAATTAAGGTTAGGGAAACAAGCACAAGGTTAAAGTAGCCATTTTACACCTATTTGCTGCTGATCTCATTGTTCTCCTTTTTACTTGGCTAGCAGTAAGCTTCTTTGGCCTTATTTTAGTCTTAAACGACTTGTTTTTCAAGAAGTAAACTTTTATTGAAAGATATTTTAGGAAAAAATTTTGACTTGAAAATACAGGAGAAATATTTTGCGTGCCACACATCTTTAAAACAATCTACATTCTGAAAGAAGATAGTTTTGAGACGTGTTCTTCAGAACAGGTCTTCTTTCAGTTACTTAAGTTTATGTTATTTCTGAAAACAATATTGCCTTGTGTTTAGCAGAGAAAGAGGAGAATGTTAAAAGCTGAAGTGAAAAGCCCCATTTGGTATGGCAGCATTTCCCCTGCAAGTTTGTGATGCAGCCTGCTGTCCCTGGACAGTAAAGGTAATACCTGTGTTCTTCTGGATGCCGATGTCTTATCTTAATGACTTGAAATGCATTTGAGTAATCCTGCTACTATGGTAAGAAAGTGAATCTGCCTGACAGAGGAATTATGAGAATTATCCTTCCTCAGGCTATTTGGAAGGATAAATGGTTTCTAACTCTGCCAGGACTTCTGGATTGGTCTGAGAAAGAAGGGTTGTATTTGTGCTTTGGTTTCAGGAAAGGAGGGGTCCTGGTGCCTGCTGTGGCACTTTGAGGCCAGATCTTTACACAATTAAGACAGGACCACGCTTATGGTATAGTTAGAAGTATGTAGTAATACTCCTGCTCCACATAAGGATCTGTTTTGCTCCCTAACGTTTCTGCAGAAATCTAAAGCTGATCTCTGCTCTACTGCTGAGACCTGCTCCTTCCCTCTCTTTTTCTGAAGAGCAAAGAAAGAGAAAAGGCTTAATTACTGATGTTATTTCTGGGTAAGGTGGGAAGTTATATGTAGAGGACAACCAAAAGAACAGGTAGGATTTGCACACATTTTCAGAGAGACAGGGAAACAACTTCTCCTATAGTTTGGAAACAGCCTATTGTCTGTGGGCCTGATTGTCTTGTTTCTTCTCTTTTTCTCATGGAAAAGGTGAGAAGATGGGGAAAAGAACAATATATTCAGCCTGTTCCTCCTTGCACGTTGTTCTTGTAAACAAATCAGCCAAACTAAAAATCTCCCAGCTCTGTCCTCAAGGACTCACTTCAATAGAAAAAGGTAGCAGTGGCAAAACTGGTAAATGAAGTTCTCTAGTTCCTTCCCTCTTGCCTAGAAGAATTTGCCTGAAAGTGCGCACAACAGAAGGAGGAGGGAATTGACGCTCATAGGAAATTCAGCTGCTGCGACACTTATGAGGTTTGACAGTAAGAAAGCTTTGTTCTGGAGAAACAAACAGAACCAGTCAGGAAGGATATGAGCTTAGCCAGATGGATGAACCATGTGTAAATTCTGGCTAGCACTCTGGGTCATCCCAGCTGTGCAAGCTGAGGAACAAGTTTGTACCGGTTCCTGCCACTGTGCTTTTTCAGATCCTAATTTGGTAAGCCTCCTCTGAGCATGAGGGAGAAATGTTTCATTTTAGCTGCTTTTTATGAGTCTTTAACATTGCCTTTTATGAGTCTTCAACATTCTGCTTATGTTCATTGTATAGGAGGTCTTATAAAACTGTGGAGTGAGCAACAGTAGTTGTCTCTCTATCATATTCCCCAAGTTTTCCTCTATGTAGTTGTTTTTCTTTTTCTCATTTGGATATTTTATCAAAATCCAGATTGGAAGGAAAGAGGTGTCAGGAGGGATGAAAATATAAAAAGTCACAACCCAGAGGAAAGTAAATGGTGTAGAAAAAGAGGGAAAAGGCACGAGATATTTTCATTTGAGAGAAAAAAAGAGCAAAGAAGATTATAATTTATGACCCAGTTGGAATGAAGAAAATGTGATTAAGACTGTGTTGATGTCATCCAAAGCTCTCTTTTTACAATTTTTTGTTTAAGTGACAGACTTTTGTATTATTTGGGGGAAATTGTGATCTTCGTAGCAATATGGCTATCTCTGTTTACCTCACTGTTTATTTTCATCTGATTTTTACAAAGCAAAATATTTGAATTGTTGATTATTTTTTTCTGTTTCTATAGAGAAATTGTGTCACTTCAAAAGTATTATTCAAAGGTTCCTGTTTATCTTCTCTGACTTCAGAATAAAATCTTTGCTCTGAATCAGGCATTTTCTATGGGAGGTATATTTGTTGCACATTGAAAAATATATTTCTGTTGGCTACACTGGTGAGGAATTATGGAGGTGATCACAAAGTAGGTGAGGGGATGGAGCTGATTCCTTTCATGTGTTTGAGCTTTATTTTTCCTAGACTATGTGTGACAATAACTCATGATTCTCCAATATGCTTGGGGGAAGGAAAAATAAGAAAATCAGTCTTTCTGCCCTTTAATAAATATGACCTGGAACAGAAAATAAACCGTGAACACCATTAACGCTATGAGTGTTCTGAAAATGCTTGCTTATTTTTCATAAGCATCCAGCTCAAATCACCCTCAGCTCTTAAACCTATTGAAAGAGTGTATCTATCCTACAGAAAAAAAGGACAGATGCATGAAGAAGCAGAAGTGGGGGGATACTGTCTAAGAATTATAGAGTGGCAAAATTTTCCCTATACTGTCAAAGAATTAAGACTGATCCTGTCTATATGTGGGTGCACATATGCATTTGTATAGAGAGTTTTTATGTAAAATTATGAAATGTCAATCCATGAAAGATTCTCACAAATAATTCTTAAGTCACTATGGAATATAGTATTTGTTCTCCTGGTACACAACAGTGCTTTTACAATAGATGTAAAAAATGATAAACACATTAAGCAAGTCTTGTTCCTTTGTTTCATGCATCTCTTGATTTAGCACCATATAATACAGTCATACATTCCTAGTTGAAACCATTTGGCAAGAGCAACAGCCATGCAATACATGTCCACCGGAGAAAGTTCACCCAAGAATGAACACCGAGCACAAAATCAGCTGTCCTTACTTTGGTTTCTCAGAAGACCCAGGGGATAATCCAGTAGCGTGGACTGCAGATGGCCTTTTTGGGATGGACCCTAGGAATTACAGGGGAGTGGTGGGCTTTTATTCATGCTGATATATCAGCTTTGGATTCATAACTACTCACACCATCCTATAAAGATAGAAAGGAATGAATTAACAGAAGAAAGAAAGGGAGCTTTGAACACTCACATGCTTGGTTTTGCCTGCTTTGGAGACGGTCTTGTGCAAGTTTAGAGTTGATTCTATTTTCAATGTCTTTAAAAAGTGCTTTGATTCCAACAGAACATTTTTCATAATGTCATTCTAAACAAAGTTAGTATTCAGATGACTCTCTCATGCACGGACAAAGTAGTTGAAGTGGCTTGTAAATATATTAGCAGGGCAAATACGTATTAACTTGCTGCCTTAGGTTATAAGCCTTCTTTTAAAGGAAGATAATATTTGTGTAGAGTGAGTAGCTTTATTGAATTATAACTTACAGTGCAGCATTACAGACTGTCAATAAATGACATCATGTTTCTGTAATGGTTGTATTTGAGGAGAGTCACCATAATAACAGAAAAGCAGATACTTAGAGTAGAAGATCTGGAAACTTTATCAAATCTTTCTTTTGGGGGCGGTGGGGTTGTTGGTTTTTTTTTTTTGCCCCCAGGGTAAAGACTGGAAACAGAACTACTTTTTACAAATAACCTTTTTGTTCTAGTAACTTGACTTACAGTAAAGGTAGATGTGCAATCTAAGAAATATATTACACTTTCAGATATTAATTACCTGCTGTTTTCTAGTCTCTTGTACACTAAAAAGATGAACAAACAAAGGCTCCTTGTCCATCATTTGTTACCAAAGAACAAGTAAAAGTTAGCATTTCCTTTTAGTCCAGACTTTTCAGTCTAACAGTCTTGATTGCTAGTTTACAATATTAAATTCATGAATTTTAGCTTCTGCACCCAGATACTTACAAGATAGAAATAAAAAGACTGGAAGTTGCGCAAATTATTTTGGCCAAAACTCATGGTGCTTTAAAAGTATAAACTTACAATTATTGTCGTGGCCCAATCCGGTGGAACGACAGATGCTCGCTCTCTCCTGCTCTGCTTACGAAGGGAGGCAAGAGAAAGAGAAGAAAGAGAGACTTAAGAGTTTAGAAGCAATTGAACTACTTTAAAAGAAAATACTGAAATATATACAAAACCGTATCAAGCTCCCAGGATGACAATCACGTCACCAGCAGGCACTGGGGAAGTCCCAGACTGGACTCAGTGACGGACGGGAACTGGATTCCAGATCTGGATTCAGNCTTCAGTGCGTGGATCTTTTCAGAAAACTGAGGTCTACAGTGGTAAGCAGAATTAACTAGTTTTCCTGGGAAAAGGAAAAAAGAAAAACAAACATTCTTGATGTATTTTGAGATCTATTGAGAGATGTTACCATTTGATTTCACAGGTTCTACAGAATATATGTATTAGATAAACAGGCCAACAGCCTGACTTTTCCACATATGGCACTTTTGACAGTACTGCAATGCTGTAGGGTTGGCAGATGGAGCAATTATATATTTTCTAGCTAGGAAGTAACCTTTAAAGTAAGACTCTACTGTAGCATAGAATATGCTATGATTTAAGAAATTTCTACTTGAGTTCTCACTAGGTAATAACTTTCAGTATTATATCTATTGGGCTATTGAGATTAGTTTCATCTAATTAATATATCCGTACAGCAGTCCTCTGACATTCAACTCCTACATATGGGAATATATCTGAGTTGAGCTGTTTGATGAACAACAAATTAAGTGGTTTTTTTTAATTAATACATTATATAGCTTCATTTTGCTCTTGAGAAATCAGAAAAAATATTAAAGAAATATTAGCAAAACCATTTTATAAAAATCATTTTTTAAAAGGTATTTCTTAAAAATTAACTTGAAAGGGGTTTTTTTGTGTTCTCTTTGTATCATTTTTGGTTTTTCAAGTACATTCTCATAAACAGTAAAAACACATACCATTTAAATTAGATATTCAGAACATATTCAAGCTGTGTTGAAATACCCACTCTGTAGATGGACCTGTTTTTTCATATTCTAGCCTGTGACTTCCAGAATTCTTTCATCAAGAGTTTTGTTTACTGCAATGTTGTTCACAATACACTGGAGCTTTGCCCTTCATTGAATGTACCTCAGCCTTCAACTTAATAGCTCGTGCTTCTCTCTTTAATGACAAAGAACAAAGTCCAACCTGACAAAAACCAAAGGAAAGAATGCTACTGTGAATATATTAATGTAAATTGATTTTTATGTAACA
The DNA here is from genome assembly GCA_013397275.1 of Burhinus bistriatus. NCBI lineage: Eukaryota > Metazoa > Chordata > Aves > Charadriiformes > Burhinidae > Burhinus > Burhinus bistriatus. The sequence continues at coordinate 45,395 of VYXH01009008.1, forward strand.
TTTTACATTTTCATTTAACTTGTAGTTATCAGGAGATTACAAATAAAGTATTCAGCAAATTTGTACTCAAGATATGGCTCGTGGCTTATTCGATCATGACATACATACAGCTATCTGTAGCTAACCTTGAATATATGCTGCTATTCAAAATATGCATAAGTAAACTTTTCTTGGACAACATACTTGACTCAAAAAGTATGAAGATAAAAGTTATTTACTGACTCAAGCATTCATATTTTTTTCCTCACCATTATGTAAGGTAGACCTTTGGGAGCAAGACGCTAGTAGTATGGCTCCTTGAAACTCATGGTTAGCGTAATATATCTATTGACAACCAGTACAGGTATTCTTCTGCATGAAAACAGCAATAAGGTTTTAATGAGAGCTTCGTATTATATGACATACACAGTAAATCTTTTTCATTTCAAATTTAGTGATAAAATCACTGATAAAATAAGGAGGGGAAGGGGAAAAAATAAGGGATAAAGGATTATCTTCATGTCTCATTAAGCAAACAAACGAGCTTCAGGATCTAAGAAAGCTGTGTTCTGTCATCTAAGTGGAATTTAGAAATGTGCTGGTAAAAACACAGAATTCCTTCCACAGTGTATCAGGAAGAAACCAGGTAGACTCTCACCTTTAATAATGACCCATAGCTTCTGATCAGCTTTACCCTGTGTTGGTAATTGTATATTTTACTCTTAGATCTAATCTGAAGACCGTCAGTGACACATCACAGAAATTATTGTTCTTCAATATGCTTTTAAAATTTTTACTCTTAAACTCTGTGAATTAGAGGTGCTGGCAAATACTGAAAGAGAATGTAGATAATGTCAGTGATGATATCTACTTTCAGTATCCCTCTTATTCTCTCTCCCTATTTGCTTTTCTTGGCTACGTGAATTGGCGTAGAAAGGGAAGGTGGCCTTTTCTTCTCTGAGAATGGCTGGCAGCTTTGTATCCTGCCCTTAGTTTTGAAGACGGGGGTGGTGCCATCTGGGTTTTTTCATGCAGAGAACAAATCACTGTTAGTAATATGAATGAGGTTTGTCTCTGCAGGGTCTACAAGCTTAAGTGTTTCTAACAGTCTATTCTAGGACCTGAGGAGTAATTGTTGAAAAGTTTGTGATCTGTTTTCCAAAACTCTCAGTTCCCACCCTGCTTTTTCTTATTACTTTCTTATTGCCCTCTTGTTTAAGCATCAGACAGTACAATTCAATGCCTCTTTGCTAGGAGTTTTTTCATGGTTTCTTGTATCCTTCTCTCCTCTCCTATATTTTTTCCTAGTCATCGTGTGTGGGCCCCCCCCCCTTTTTTTTTCTTCCTTTTTCATCTTTTCTCTCTCAGTTTCTTCTTTTTCCTCCTTTTCTACCACAATATGACTAGAATATCAGAGACTAGGAAATTCCTGCTATTGGGCATATAAACAGAGTGGTCATGGTTATTTTTATTACTGACTTTCACTAAACTGTTTCATAGAGTCACAGAATTGTTTAGGATGAAAGGGACCTCTTGCGATAATCTAGTCCAACTTTTTGTACTTGAGCAGGGTCAGCTACAGCATATTGTCAAGGACTGTATTCAGTTGGGTTTTGGATATCTATAAGGATGGAGACTCCACAACCTTCTGGGCAACCTGTGCCAGTGTTTGAACACCCTCACAGTAAAAAAGTGGGGTTTAGTGTTCAGATGGAATTTCGTGTTCTTCAATTCATGCCTGTTGCTTCTTGTCCTGTCACTGGGAACCACTGAAAAGATTCTGGCTCCCTCGTCTTCATCCCTTCCCATTAGGCATTTATAGACATCAATAAGACTCTCATGAGCCCTCTCTTTTCCAGCCTGAACAGTCCCAGTTGTCTGTATCCCTTAGTGTGCAAAGATACAAGAAGATGCAATAGCTGGACTCCTCTGAGCTGGATATATTCAAACAAAGTTAAAGGACACACACTTATAACAGTGACAATAATTAACCAACAGGAACAATTTACAGTGTTTTAAATCAATGAATTTGTTCTGGAAAAGGATTTGGCTATTTGTAAGATACATAGGACAACAAATATCTGAATTTTAGCATGTTCAACTTTTAATGCTTTGCTGGAGTCAGATTTTCTACAGCTGTTGAAACTTGGCTTTCCAAAAATTGGCCACTTACACTTTCTAAGTCTGAGCATGAAAAAAATACATAGCAAATATTATAGCAAAAAAAAGAAATCTGAGCCCAAGCAACATTAGCTTTACACTCATTTTATTTCTCTTCCCATTTTCTGCTGCGCTGTCCTTTTCTTCTTCTCCCATGTGTTCTTCCTATACTACTCTATCCACGCTCCAGAGATGCACCTTATTTTGTAAGACTATCATGAGAAATCTATTTGATGATTCTTTTAAAAAATATTTAATAAGACATTTAACAATAATGACCTTTGACATCACCTTGATTTCTCTATGACGTCAGAGGCAGCACATCCACTTCCACATTGTGTGTCCAAAAATGGGTCTGGCCAGTACACCACGAAGGCTTCCTTGACTAACAGAACTGTACTTGCAAGAAGATCCCATAGACTGCAAGGGCTGCAAGGATGGCCGGTGAGTGGGAGGGAACACTCCCTCTCCAGCCACAGCAGATACTGCGAATCCTTGATAAATTAAGGAGGAAAATGATCCGGTGGAGTAGGCATACCAACAGATGCTTTTCTGCTCTTTTCAGAATAACTGTAAGGTGAAAACTAAAAAAATTTGTAGGAAGATTAGTTTATGGGTGTGATAAATACTTTACAGCTGGAAGCTGTACATGCTTCTTGGGGTTTGCAGTTCTAATAAGCACCACAAGTGGTTCCCCATGATTTTGTTACTTTTAAAATACATTGTTCATTGTTCAGAAATATACTTGTTTGGTTTACTGTTTGTTTCAAAGGAAAATGGAAGAAAGTATACGTATTTAAATCCAGGACCTTTACTTTTCTTTGAGTCATTGATCACTGAATAAATATTCTCTGCAATGCTTTAATAACTTTTTAGTTATTCTACTATATAGCTTCATGGGAGTGATAGAATTGCATCAGATTAGCTCACACAGCTTCTGTGTTATCAGAAGTTTCTGCAAGATACTTAACTTTTTAACTGCATCACTTCAGAAAATGGCAGAGTATCATATAAATGGCATCTCTTAGGAAACCATAATTACACAGTTGTTGAATTAAACTCAGACATGTTAAGTATCACGTACGTTTTCTTATGCCGATAGACTTGGAAAAAATATGGAATGAAGGAAGAAGGTAACAGGAAGAAAGAGCTTATTTTCTATTCTTTCAGTTTTTTGTTGCCTCCCTATTACAAATAAGCTTAAAGAAGCAGAAAATGTTCTTTTAAAGGTATCATATAAATAGAGAGCTCATCTGTTAAGTCAGAAAAGCCCTTATTAATGTGGCGGCTCCATAGCCTGCGTGCATACATATGTCCTATCATATGACAGGGCACTGTTTGCTGTACAGCCTTCTGGGTTCAGACATATGTCATTTCATATAATGAAACACAAAGGGCTAGTTCAAACAATGCCTTCTGACAATAAGTATGTATTCAGGGAGATTGCTATTACCATAGTCCACAAACGCTGTTATATTTGTGTCTGCTGTCTACAAGGAGAGAACTTTTTGCCTGTAATATTTGCACAGCTCCCTTGAAATATGTCATATTTATACCTCTGGTTCTTGAGATGTGTTGTTAGGATGTGTCGGGATATGTTATGCCTTTAGAGAAGTAGTAACTTGCCAGCTTGGAGCACTGGATGGTGGGGAGTGGGTGGTAGAGCGGAAGAGGTACTAGAAGTGATGTTATTATTTCCCATTTCAATTCAATGAGAACAAAAACCCAAAATTTTTTCCCTTGACCCTCAGGCAGTACTGAGGTTTAATTCTTGCTTATGTTCTATTGGACATGCGTATCCATCATATTCCTGTCTTCAACTATGTTGATATTACAGCCGGGATAAGCTGATGCAATGTTTTTGTTTTTAACTGAATTTTTTTTTCCTGAAGCTTCCTGTTCACACAGAGTGGCACATTGTTACTCTGTTGATAACCATTCTTTACTGTATGTTTGGGTTTTGTTGGTTTGTTTTTTTTTTTTCTCCACATACTATTACTGTTTTATGAAGTGGAGAAAGGGATTTTTTTGTTGTTGTTTTTTTTTTTTT
>VYXH01009008.1:50072-71894 GCA_013397275.1 Burhinus bistriatus
AATAATTTTTTTTTTTTTTTTTTTTTCTCATTGTGTTGAACAAAAAACCCATCTATTATTTGATTTGGGTCTTTTTTACGTAAGATATCTGTGAATCTTGCACAGCTGTTTGTCTCTTATTTTAGCCACAGAGATCCTCCTTACTTTCTCTCATTTTGAAGGGATTTTTTTTCTTATCTATGTCAAATTTTTGGAACACAAACTTTAGCCTTTTGTTTCTTTACCTGGAGAGTTAAAAAAAAAAGGTTTCTTTTCCTTGCTTTATGGAAAACTATTGTGAACTGCCACACAGATATGTGTAAATTGTTTCTTCTGTCCCAAAATTTGGGTAGAGTACGCTATGATAAATAAGACATATTTAAAGGGATGCTTAGATTGAAGAAGTAACACATATTTCAATATATTTTCTATTCTTCCAAATAGTATTTAAGATTACTATTAGTAAAAAGGGTTTAAATATAAATTGAATTGCTCTTACTTTATTCCCCTTTTGCAGTCAATATCATTTTATCTACAGATAAATGCACCATTTTCCTTAAAATACTTAGTCATTTAATCAGTTTCTCCTATTTGTTGTGAACAACACCATTAGAATATGAAAAAAGGGGTGGAATCTGTGGTACACAGATGCTGTTACTCCTAACCTGAGAAAGTGATAGCGCTATTTGAGCTAATGTACCTAAAACTGAAACTAAGAAGCAACATAAAATAAACAGTTTGGTGAATAAGACATTATATATGGGGAATTACATTACAAGTCTGTAGGAAACAGAAAAATAAAATTTGAATAAAGATTTCTGTATTCCATCCAAAGTTGGACATGAAACATTAATTTCTGTATTATTAGCCTAAAAATGACAAACTCAATGAAAATTCACTATTTTTTTTTTTTATTCTAATGTTCATTTGCTGTTTATGAACTGTTACTGGTATTTGAACAACTGACAAGAATGTTGCTATATAGGAAGACAAAAGGTTAAATGTGTTCTCACCTGTATTTGTTTATACAGGCAAAGATAGTTAAAAATAAAGGATTTTTTTGAGTTCCAACAGGTTTTAACATTTTTACTTGACTTGTATCCTAATGAAGCAACTATTCAAGTGTACAGATATTGATATTTAAATAATAATATCTTATTGAATTAATATGTAGGAATAATATAATACTGAAAAACAAACAAAACTTTCCATGTATGTTGAGAAACTGGTAATGAATACTTATAAATTAATTGTTTCAAAAATTCTTTTTTGTGATGAAATGAAATTACTAAACCCAATAAAATATTAAACATGCTATTTTTAGATTTAAGATTCTGTGCTCACAGAGTGTTATAATCACAAGACCTCTCTCCCATTTATGGGATTTTATGAGACTCAGTACACACAATTTTTTCTGTAAGTGCAATGCTCAGATTTTTTCTATAAGTGCAATGCTCAGTTACTTTAGCTATTTGATCCAAGTATGTTTTAAAGCTTTTTCAGTAAGAAAATTAGGTATACATGTATTGGAAAGAACTGTCAGTCTTTGTATCAAAGTCAGGATTGTAATTTTTCCTGTTGACATCACTTCACTGGAATTCCTTTATGCTCACGGAACTGAAAGTCTTAATTCACAATTACAAATTGGCAAGATAGCAAAGAAAAAAATCTTCCCTGTTTAGCAATTATAAATATATCTAAGTTGCCCTCACCCTTGCTCTCTTTTTTTGGTAACTTGGTTATTTGTCTTTTCCTTTTGAAGTATGTTATTTCTTTATTGAACATGACTTCTCTTTTCATGCAGTGAATCACTGCTTCACGCCATTTAAAAATACAGCCTCAAAACACAAATATTAGAAGGATTTTATCTTACAAATGCACTGTCAAAGGGGTGGATATGATAACTCTGTTTTGCATGGTTTTGATATCTGGTACTGGTTTGGGGGAAATCAAGGGGAAAGGGGAATATATTCCGAGTAACAAACTGTTTATTCTAACTAGTATAAAAGTTTGGTTTTATTCTATTGTTCTGCAAAGGTTCAAATCATTTAACAGGGACCTCACCTTACAAGATAATTCTTAGAGGAAGACAGTATAAGATACACATTAATAAGAAAGATGGGAAGGACAATAGAATACAGAGATAATTACACATGTAGATGGACTTCCAATATTTTGCTATATAAATTTGCATGGGAAAAAAAAATCTTTAAAATGTCAAAATTTGCTAATACATTACTTTTTTTCCCCACAATTAATTACAGTGATTTTTCTTACCACCAATGAAAACCAAATAGATTTAATCTCATTTTAGAGTTTGGGATTTTTTTTCACTGCATGTGGCTCAAATTCCACTATTGTCACAAAAGGGGGTTACATTCTTCATCTGGTTAGAAAGTTGTCCTTCCTCTTCCTTCCTCTTCCTGTAACCAAATCTTCCGAAATCAGAAAAATCATTCTGGGCACATGAGAAAGTTCTATTCAGTTTTTTATTTGTGTGTTTATTTTTGTCAAGAACATTGTAAGTAATTTGTTTTAACCACTAAAATAAATTTGTCTTCAGAAGAATATATCTGCTGCAATCAGGAAAAGCTATGTAAAATAAATTGGTGAGAACTCATAAACGACAATTAAATTCTCCAATAGTGGAGTTTCTGAAACTGAAGCAGTATTTTTTCAAAACATCACAGAGATGTACAGTAATAAGTGAAGGTTATAACTCTACAAATATTTCCTGTTGAGTCTATAACATCTTACCATGATTTTCCTAACTTTTAAATTAAAAAAACAAACAAACAAAAAAAACAACTACTTTGGTTTTAATGACTTGGCATGTTGGCTTTAAGTAAAATATTTATTTAAGGAAACTTTGGCCTTTCAGTATAGAGGAAAATCAAGAATCCATATGTGAATTCTCAAATGTAGATGCTGGACTTACCACTATGTCTCACTTAAATTGTGCTGACTGGTTTAAAATTTTCTGAAAACTTATGTTTCTAAACACCTACTCTGTCACTGGAAAACAAGCAAACTTTGAAAATGACAATTCAGAAACATGCATGGGGGCAGATGTAAAACAACCTTACCCATGATTAACCTGAGCTACTGCTAACTTTAACCTTCACTTCACAGAAATATAAATTAAGTAAACAGCTTTTCCCTACAGATGAGCTAGAATGAAGGCACTTCCTACCTTCTGCTCTCTTGCCTGCAGGTGTTTCCAAAAGGAGTTGGCACGTAACTACCAGTGTTGTCATGTCTGTGCCAATGAAAACAAGGATGAGGTACAATGTGGAACCAGTATCATCTACGTTTCTTACCTATGTGTGGTTGATCTCTAAAATTCGCCTCGTATTATAAATGGACAAGACATGACCTGCAGTTGTTGACTGTTGGTGAAAGTCTGATTTGGATTTGTTCTATTGCAAAATGTTTTGGGGTGTCAAGTGATATTCTTAAACTTAATAAATGCCTTTGTAGACAAGAAAATATTATAATGGCAAAAAGAGCAGACAGAAGAAGGGTTTCATAAAAGTTGGTGGGAGGTAAGGTCACGAAGTGTGAGAGCAATCACAGTGGGAAAGAGGGGTGTTGCTTCCCTCGCTCCCAAAGCCCAGCACATCCTTCTTCCTCTTAGCTGGCTATTCTGTCATCTTTCAAACATATGTGCAATATATAAATTTCCTATCGCTATCATAACTGAGATTTTAGCTTGAATAATAACAGTGAATTAAGTTTGTGAGAAGGATAGGAAGATGATTGTACTCTCTCAACACTCTCACTACATGGAGTGCATAGATGCTGGAGAGGCATAAGACCAGAAAGGCAATATTGCCATAAGAACAAATAGGTATAAACTGGTCACAAATAAATGAGAAATATAAAATAATATTCTTCAGAAAAGATCAGAAATGTATTAAAATTTATTAGAGGAGTTACATGAAAAGGATGCCTATGAGATCAGGGGCCTGAAAATACTGGCTTAGAAAGTCTCTTTTAGTCCTTATGAAAGCTTGAGATAGGGAACTTCAGGTTTAGTGATAAGATATTTTCAGGAAGGATATTTAACACGTCTAATTGTCACACACTCCTTTTTGCATAAGATATACAACTACTGCATTAATATATTATTTGTTTCCACAGTTTTATAATTTGGTCATAAAATTTATGGCCAGTTTTAGATGAGATTTAACTGCAATAGCCATTATTTTTTTCAATCAGTAAAGCATAAGGGCATCTTTGGAAAGTAAAATGCAGATACATTTGAGCCCTCCTCTTAATGAGCTTGTTGTGAAAATGGAATGAGTGTTATCACAGCATTTGCTTGGGAAAGCTAAGACAGATGTAGCATGCTATTTAAAACCATCTTTTCTTGGGATCAATATTTCTGACATCACTGTCCTGTACTGTATAGGGAGACCAGTTCCACTGTCACCATGCTGGATTGAAATCCCTGTACTGCATTAACCAATGGAAGGCCATAAAGGCAGCATACAGAAACTACCAGAAAAAAGCATACTGCAAAAGCTTAGTCTGGTATAAAAATGGACTAGAAATATATTATTTCAAACAGAAAAATTATGCAATTGGTTTGCAGAAACAGCTAAATGCAGGAATATGCTTTGCTGTTAAAAAAAACAGTCAGTGTCAGTGAAAACGTTGTATTATCTGAACTGTTGGGTATCCCAATGAATACTTCCAAAACTTGTGGGTTAGGAAAGCTAAGGCACTGAAAAACTCTATGAACATAAACACTATGCGATACCATGTATTGGTCATTTTATTTCAGACCATCTTCTCCAACTTCCAAATTTAGATCATCCATAATTTACATAATTCTTTTTAGTATTACATCTTTCAGATACCTGACTTTTACTGTTTATTGAGGCAGGCTGAGTTGGCTTGGGTACTTAGACAATTGAACTTCATCTTTCAAATCAAAAGGCGTGTAGCTGTGGGGAAAATCATGCTAAGCATGAAAATAACAAAGGTCACCTGAAGCCTTCATAGCCTTAGTTCAGCTTTGCAAGGCTTTGCAGCTGCCAGAACAGCGAGGGCTCATGTCTGTCTGATGATCATGCATTCTCCTTTCTTCTAGGTTGTTGTCAGAGTCATTAAACAATATCTGCCCCAGTGGCAATAGGACTGCACCCAAGGTGACACCTATATTCACATTTTGAGCTGTTGATCACTATTATTTGAACCTGATGGTCCAGTCACTTTTTTGCTAACCTTGTAGTCCACTATTCAGTCCGTATTTCCACAAATTTGCTCCAAGTTAGTTCAATTGCAACACTGAAAAAAGGAATAGTGATAACAGAATTCAGGTATCATGCTTTTAAGTTATTAATATTCTTTCAACTTTTTTTAGACAGCTCTGGAAAGAAATCACTGTGCCACTGTGTGAGATTAATGTCAGTTTTTTTTATCAAATATATAATTGATGTTTAAAAATTTATTTAAATTATGCTTATAATGGGCCTTTTCACACCATATGAATAAATATTTACCCGTCTTGCTCTTGTCATGTCATTGTCATATCATTTTGTCTCTTTAGTGAACAGCAAAAAATAGAATGCTTGAGGGGAAAAAGGATAACTTTGAGGAAAAAAAGGATCTGTTTTGTTAGTCTCTTGGAATTTTTTACACATTGGATATAATTGCTATTAATCACTCTTGTGAAAGCTAAATCTTGTATCCAGCTTGGAAAGGTTTTATACATTGATATTTATCAAAGCCCTATAGAAAATGATGAAACATCAGGTAGACCTTGTGCTGTTGCTCTGATAAGTCCACTTGACTTGTGTGTGTAAGGGAGGGAAAAAGGGGGAGAGAGAGAGAGAGGTATTTGTGGCCTTATTTTTATAATATTCTAGCTTTTCTTTAATAACATTTTTTTTAAAGATTGCTTAGAACAGTTCACATTGTGAGTAGGCACACAATCATATGATGCCATAGAACTTTTTGAATTTTGATTAAAAAAAGACTGGTTTTCCTTACTTGACAATGTGGAATAAATATTGAGGTTTTGTTGAGTTTTAAGTTTACTGTGCAGCCATGTTTGTCCTACAGAACCATTCTTTGGTACAGATCAGACTGGTTAAAAAAAATAAAATGTTTTCCTAAATGAAACACTGCAACCCAATGGAAACACTCAGATGATTCCATAAAACCACATCAGAAAAGGCCATGGGACTGAAAAGAAATAATGAACTTGAAGTTACAGTTTTCTTCAAATTGTGTAACCCAGCTTTCTACAAATATTCCTATAAGCTTACTGAGATAGTTGCAACATCATGAGATAAACATGCAATATGTCAGGTAGTCCATCTAAATTTGATGTGCCAAGGTCATTTGTCTAGTCAATGAAGTGGTACATGCAAGTTCACTGATTTGGAGCTTCACAGTGGAAAACCATAAGCAGTAGTAGTATTGTATGGATGCCACAGATAAGAGATTTTGGAAAGAATGTATGGCAGACTCTCTATGGTACATGCTATTGTATTTTTTGTTACAGAATCACACATGCTATGTTTTTTTCTAAAGGGAACTAAAGATTCCATAAGTGTTTACATTCATTGGAATTAGCCACTGTCTTTAGATGCTCTTGAAAATCTAGTCTAGCGTTGCTCATTTTTGTATAACTTATAGACAAGCTTAAGGGATATTGTAGTGCGATAAAGGTATGTGTTCAATTATATATAGCTGTTTTCTTCTTATTTGTTGGGATACCCTGGTGATATTTCATCTGAACCTTTCTTGCTTGAAAGGAGTTGACATCCTAATAAAAACTAATATTCTCCACATTTGTACTGGGTCTGCCTGGTATGGAGTTAACTTCCTTCATAGCAGCCCATATGGTGCTGTGCTTTGCATTTGTGTTTAAAACAACATTGATAACACTCCAGTGTTTGGCTGTTACTGATCAGTTCTTGCACAGCATCAAGGCTTTCTCCCCACTCTGCCCCAATAGTGAATAGGCTAGGGATGGGCAAGAGGTTGAGAGCAGACATAGCTGGGACAGCTGACCCAAATTGACTAAAAGGATATTCCATAACATATGATGTCCTGTTCAGCAATAAAAGCTCAGGGCAAGGGGGAGGAAGGAAGGACATTCATAGATGTTATTTGTCTTCTCAAACAACCACTTCGCAGGGAGTGGCTGAACAACTGCTTGCCAATGTGAAGTAATGAATGAATTCTTCTTTTTGCTTTGCTTACGCATGCAGCTTTTGCTTTCCCTACTAAACTGCCTTTATCTCAATGCACAAGTCTTCTCTTCCTTCTGTTTTCTCTACATCCTCTGGGAGAGGGCAGTGAGTGAGAGGCAGGGTGGGTGTTTAGCTGCTGGTCAGTGTCAACCCACCATAACTTTCAGATAAATAAATGACTACCTTAGAGAAAAGAATCTTAATCCATTTCAAAATATAGTTTCCAAAATTTCAGAGTGATGCTTTAAAAATCCTTAAAGAACAGTTGCTTATGAAAGAAAAGTATTTCTTGAACATGTTACTCTCCCTGTGTATTCATCTATATGTGTGCAGTTCTCATTTGCAGGAGGTTAAGGCTGTGCATACAAGAGACAAGAATTTGCATAACCAAGACCTCTTACACATACCTCATAAAAATTTGTATTATTAGTTGAGTATTTCAAAACTTGTTGGGAATTCGGAACTGATGGCAGTTCCCTGAAGAACCACAGCTACTGTCTGGTAGTCAGTTGGTAGCCATTTCAAATATTTGCCTTTGTTCTTACAGATGCAATTCTTGATAACTTGACGAAATCCATAGAAGATTGTGAGACATATGTAAGAATTTAATGTTAGATACAGAAATTCTGCACTTCCAGATCCAGAAAACAAGTCTAGCCCACAATATTCTTAATATATAGAAAACTTCACAAAAATATGTTTGAAGTGTTGGTAATGTGTGAATTGTTTCAGAGTCACCTATCATTTTGTGGACTTTATATATAGGAAAGTTTGCATGCAGGCTGGAATCTTTTATAGAGCAAACTGAGCAGTTGTATGATATTTCTGTGAATGTCTCTTGCCATATAAGCTGAACATAGGCCCCAAGGAATGAAGAAGGTGAGCCCCAAGGAATGAAGAATCACCTCCTAGGGAGGTGATTCAGCCCCTCTACTCCGCTCTCATGAGACCCCACCTGGAATACTGTGTCCAGCTCTGGACCCCCCAGCATTGGAAGGACATGGACCTGTTGGAGTGGGTCCAGAGGAGGGCCATGAAGATGATCAGAGGATTAGAGCACCTCTGCTATGAGGACAGGCTGAGAGAGTTGGGATTGTTCAGCCTGGAGAAGAAAAGACTCCAGGGAGACCTTAGAGCAGCCTTCTCTCTGGAGGGAGACTTTTTACAAGGGCATGTAGTGATAGGATGAGGGGTAATGGCTTCAAACTGAAAGAGGGTAGATTTAGATTAGATCTCAGGAAGAAATTTTTTGCTCTGAGGGTGGTGAGGCACTGGAAGTGGTTGCCCAGGGAAGTTGTGGAGGCCCCATCCCTTGAAGCGTTCAAGGCCAGGTTGGATGAGGCTTTCAGCAATCTGGCCTAGTGAGAGGTGTCCTTGCCCATGGCAGAGGGGTTGGAACTAGATGATCTTTAAGGTCCCTTCCAACCTCAACCATTTGTCATGGTTCGGGCATGATATAACATTTCATTTANACCCTTTGATCCCTCAGCTTTTATACTGAGCATGAGGCAGATGGGATGGAATACCCTGTTGGTCAGTTTTGGGTCACCTGTCCTGTCCACTCCTCCCCGCAGGTGTGACCCCTCTATGCTTTTCCGTTTCCGACCCTCCAACAGGGCAGGTAACGAAGTTGGCTGCCCTTGGGTGTTATAGCAATAAGTATAAGCAAGAGCCTCTCTGCATACCGTTCCTTGGCATCAGCTATAAACATGGGTCGTATCACTCTGAGAGTGAACAGTTTTCTGCACAACATGCTGATAATTTCAGCAGTTAGAAGAGGCCTAGCTAAAAAGCAAAGTTACTGAACAAAATTGGTCCTGTTTTACCTCAAACCAGGACAGCATTCTATGATTCTATGATAAGAAAACAAGTACCTAAATCTTTAAAGTCAAAGATATAGGTGAAATAAGAATTGTCAAAGTTATAATGAATTAAAATTTGCAAAACACATTAAAAGTTGTCAAGAAATCGTTGACTACAAAAATAATATTGAAAAAAACAACCAAACAGACAAGGTAAGAGAAGGAAGGCTCATTCTAGTAGAAACAGAAATGAGAAGAATCTAGTTTTGTGTTCAAAGCATGATAAATGTTTTATGTGAGTCTGTTGAGGACTCTGAAACTTTCTGTGTGAGCAAAGGCAAAGTGGAGAATGGAAATGAAAGCATGAACATGGAAATTTCCATGTTTGAAGAGGATGAAACATTCAGGGAGCTTCATCTTCAGATGCAGTTTCAGCCCCTGTACAAATACGCCCCACAGCTTATGCACCGCTGCCTAACCGGGGTTAAGCGCAGTAAGTCTGTCTTTATCACGTGACCTAACAAGGGAAGAATGTGAAGGATAGAAATGTGGTGGGGAAGCACTCAAGGACATTCGTTCACCCTGAGGATGTGCCTGCCTTTGCCTTAATGCACTGAAATTGGGATGATTATATCATCTCTGTGCCAGAAGGAACTGGCACATGAAATTGCAGGTCTCTTGAGAATATTCATACATCTATCAAGTCAAACATCAAGCCATAGGAATGATTAATAACAAATATAGTGCCTGCATTTAAAAAAGACCAGGCAGAACAGATCTGTTAAACAATAGACATTTGTTTCACCTCAATTAAGAGATTTTAGAGGAAAGCATAAAATAGAGGTGGTGGAATTGAATAGAAAATGGGATAAAATTCATCACTAAAGGCAAAGTTTATGTTAGAAAAACTTAACAGGATAATCTACTTTCTAAGAAAACAAAACCAGGATAGTTTTTGATATGGTGCTACACAAGAAGTTATTATTTTACAGAGGAAAAAGATGGTTAACAGTGAATTGTGAGCTAAGTAAGGAGATGGCAATGAGTATTACTGAAAGTAGAAAAATCCTGAAGAGAGTTACAAAAGTAACCTACTGCAAGAGTAATATGGGAAGCCATGTAAAAAAAAAAACAAAAGATCACGTTTTTGGGAACTAAATAAAAAAATTTTGGCTATATGCTTGGAAAAGAGCCTAGATGGATGAATTGATCATTAGAAAATTACAAAATAACAATTTGAAAAAGGCAATGTGTCAGTATGAGTATTTCGACTGAAACAGGTAGTATCAGTGACTGTAAAAAAGCCTAATGAAATCCTGTCTGAAGTATTTAATACAATTCTAGCTACTCATTTCTAGAAAGGTGCTTTGAAATTCAAGCAGACACAGAGCTATTCAGAGTATAACAATATAGAAAGGAATAGACAGAGCCCAAATGGAGAACAGCCAAAGGGTAATACAGGAACAAGGAAAAAAAAGAAAAAATTATTAATAAATCTATGGTAAGACTCGCTGAACTAATCAGTTCTATAATAATCACCAATGAAACAAGTATAGACAAAAAAAAATCAACTTTAAGACATGTTTTATTAGAATTATGATGGGCATCATGATCTTTGATCTTCTATAGCCTGTGAAGAATATTGGTTCAGGAAACCTGTAAATTTGTAGCTGCTTCTTAGGAGGTCTGGGTAATACATCAGATAGTAGTTAGGCAGTCTGACTGCTCTTCAGTCTCAAGGTTTCTGTGTTTCTGTTATGAATTGACTAGATCCTGTCATTCAGATCTGTGCTGTTTAGTGCTCTAGGTTTGGTAAAAATATTACACATACAAATATGTGATCTAAAACTTAGTGTGAAACAGTATTAAGCCAAAATTCAGGTAGAAAATACACTGTTCATTTGACATTCAATTATTCTGTTTGAAAAGTATGCCAAGCAAAATGGGAAGAAAATTTGATTGGCCTAGTCTAACTTTATTAATATTGAAAATATTAAAAATTAAAAGATCAGAAAGATTACATGGCTAAAGCTTGCAGTTATTATTATCCATTCTGTGTTGCTGTTGTTATCCATACTTGTGAGTGAATGCTATTAACAATTATATGAAACCAAAATCAGGATAACTTTCGAACACTAAATAATCAGAAATGGAAAACATTTCCCCCACAAAAATTACTAATGCTAAATGTCTCAACATTTTTGAGGTAGGCAACTAGTTAAATAGCAATTTACACTTATCTTTAAGCCAGAAAGAAACCTGAGAAATGAAGATAATGTACTATGCCAGTAACGTAATGTACAACACAATGTGAAAAATTTTTTAACACTGTTTCTCAACTGAAAATACTGCTGTCTTTCATCTTCAATTTTATTATTTATGCCAAATACACATAATTACTTTTATTATTTTCACACAAACACTGACAATTCTAAATGAAATATTGAACTTAAAATCTATTGATAAAAAGAAGAAAGTTTTAATAAGCATTCCAGGTTAGGTAATAGAGGCTGGTAGCATCACAGTTCCCTTAACTAAATATTTTTTCTCTATTAAAAGACCCACAAACTAATTTGCTATAAGAAGTAAAGTTACGTTTAATAATAAGGCAGGAAGTTACCTTTCAGACAAGGTGACATAGGTTGTTCTTTGGTGAAGCTTAGGACAATGAGATCTCACAAAATTTAGAAATATTAGCAGCATTTCTGAACTGATGCAATTGAAAGACAGGAAAATAGTCATGGTCTGGAGAGTTGAACTATTTCAATTGTTTTGGGATCAGAGCTAAAACGTATTGCTGCTGTTTTCCAAATGCCACCCTCTATTCACCTTTGAACATGAAAATTCATTCCCTCTTCACATCTGCCTTTGCAGTGTTTAGAAGTGCACTGTCTGTACTTCTGCACCTGCAGGAGTGAGACCAAACACTAGTTGTAAGTAAAATGGGATGAAAGTTTCCACTAAAAACTATTTTGACAGCAAATTGCGTTTGTGACAAAAGAAAACATTTCATTCAGCCTCTCCGCAGAGATGAAAATGACACTCTTTGCCAGTGTTTGCTCGTGTTTCAGTTTTCTATGTAGGGTAGCACTGGCCTTTCCAAATTTGCCCTCGGAGTCTTGCAGCTTTTAAGTTTATAATGTCTTGGATTTTTTATTTAAAATTGTCACTTCATCCCCTACAGTTTCACGCTAAATCTCATGGTGAGTAGTTGGAGGGATGTCAAAAAACATTTTTGCCTTGTGGCTTGCAGTATGCCCAGTCTTTAATGCCTGTCTTGACGTTATCAACACGTAAGCTTTTCCACTTAGCAATACTCAGGTTTACTGTTTTGTTTTTTCAAACCTCCTTGTCATTGTGTAAAGTAAAAGAACACTAATTTTATCACTGTCCCACATTGCTCAGCATTGTTACAATTCCAGAGATTCAAGAAAAGGCTTCATTATTTTTTCAGATGCTTTCATGTTGAATCCCAGAAAGGAACACAATGCTGACCAAATAGAAAATAATCGATTCAAAATCAAACTAAGCATTTTTACAAAGAAATTCTATAACATTTAACTTGAAATAGAATGAAAGATGCATAAAAATTATGCAGCCCCTGTGACATCCAGAGGATCATCCAAGATGCTTTAATTTACATCTTTTTCTTGTCCTTGCAAAAATATTCCCTCTACTTAGACAAGAAGACTTAGAAAGTTACATCCAAAGACTACATGAAAAGGGGCTTTAAAGTCTAATTTATTGATGACCAAGCAGCTAGATATGGGGCTGTCGAGAATCGCAAATACCATGTTATGCAAAAGGATTTGTCTGTAAAGCCAAAGCTCAGCCAGAATTTCTTGATTGCTGGGCTTTCTGATACAGGTGTTTAACAGGAATTTAACTGGCAATTTGACAATAGTGTACCTCAGTGAAGACCTCTTCTTAAGGTTTGGTTCCCTACAGAAGAAAGAAGGAGTTGGAGATAAAAGCAGCAGTGGCAAGTGAAAGGCCTGTTAACTCCTCACAGGCTTCCTCTGTTCTCAGCCAGCAGCTGGCCGTACCATGCTCCTACAAACATCTGTGTCCAGTTTGCTATGCAATCTCCTGTTCTTCAGAAGCTGTGTACCCTGTTCCTGTGAAGTCACTTTACACTCAATTTGCCACTGTGGCACTTCCATATAAGCAAGTGTCAGCATAACAATAGTAAGTAGGCATTCAGCCAACTACCACTGCTTAGAGGGTAAATAGAAATGTATGCACAAAATATGTCATGCGTAAAATGAACTGACACTCAGCAAACACGGTGAGCCTTCAGAGCAGTTGTCTAAAGGAAATACATAACTGCACCTGTGGGAGAATGACTGTCTTTCCAGAGATTGCCTCTATACCAGTTCTGAACCACGACATCATCTTTTTCCATCAGTGTTACTGTATTTAAGACTTCCAGAACAGAAGAATCTGCTAGAAAACTAATCTGAGCATATAACTGGTTTTATAGAAGAGGTCTGTGATATCAGATACAGATACTGCTTAGTACAGATATTCGTGTACAATGCCTACAACTGTTCAAGAATGTCCTTCTAATGAAGAAAATCCAGAGAAGAGCAGTGAGAATCTTCAGAAGTCTAGAAAGCGTAACTTTCAAGGAAAACTTAAAGGATTTTGTCCTCAGACTAAAAATAAGGCTAAAAAAGACAGGATACTTCTTTTCAGATGAGCGACAGATGAAATCTTTCCTCAGGTTGGCTGGATACTGGACAAGAATAGATTTAAAATTCTGAAAGGAGAGACTTGTGAAGAAAACGATTAAAGCAGTAAGAATAATGAAGCACTGAAATAATTTGTCTAGGAGGACTGAAGAATTGCCATCGTCTGGAGGACTTTAACAATGATATAGAGAGGAGTCAGGAATGTTGAATGAATTGTTTCTACTGTTGTTTTCAGGATGAGGTAGGTGATCACTGCAGATCATTTGCTGTCCTCCTTTCTGAGATTTCAATAGCCATTCTGATCTAGAAGACTCTGGGGTTTTTTTCAGGAGTGCATTTGTTTTGTTACTCAATAACACTGCTATCTAGTGATTAAAAGAAGACTTTGGCTGATATAGTACAAGCAACAGGTTGCAATCTGCAAATTAATCTCACCTTCAAAGTACTTCTGAGGATGAGAATACCCTCTTAATTGAAGGTAAGAAGGCAGTTCCACTTTGAATCTGATTTTTAATGGGAGACACAGAAAGGAGAAAGCCTTATTTCATTTAGAATGTTTTGTAAAAGGCAAAGAATATACAACAGCATGCAAAGCTCTAGTCAAGGAATGGAAAATGTCAGAAATGTAAGATCTTAATATATTAAATAGCTGTCATCTACCTACATCATGAAATATTTAAAATCTCTACATCTGAGCACGTATACAGGCTAGTTCAGCCTGAAAAAATTACTTTGAGAATGTAGGCTATGAAGGTTGGGAAGCTAAATCTTTAAAAACAAAACAAAACAAGATGTCTTAAATTTTTATACTCTACAAACAATCCTTGTAATTCTTCTGCCAGTAGTAGTCAATGTCCAAGAGGTTAATCGGGGGAGGGGGTACAGTCCTTACTGCATTTATTTACATTAATGTATTAGTTATTAGTATGGAGTGCTGCTTAATGTAGTGGTATTTTCTTTCTTATTAATAATTGTGATAGCACAATCAGGACTAGAGTCAATCTGTGCTAAACATTCCGCACAGAACACGACTCAAGAGAGATAAAGTACAAGGGGAGGGATTACACCATGGGGTTAGAGTTGTACCTTCATGGGAGACGACTTGCAGCTGCAATGCTACAAGAACAGACAGAAATCCATACCTCTGGGAGTATGAGAAAAAATACTGTCGTTCCCCATTTGGCATTAGAATATTGAAAAATTCTGCTTTTAGCTTTAACAACCAGTTGAATTGAATTCAGAAGTCACTAGGGTGCAATGAGGAACCCAGTTTTGCTTTTCAAGAGTTTTGATGGAGAAGTGAGTATTTCATGTGAAAACCTAACCATAAGGGCGGTAACTAGAATGATAAAGAATATTATTATTCCTTCATTAAGTTTAATGTTTTTTTCATTGTCCAGTCAACTGCATGTTTTTAAAGAGGTAACTATTGCAGGCAGCTTTCTAAATAAAGGGGGGGAAATGAAATAAAAAAAGATATTTGCTGCTTAAGAGTTCTTTGTTACTAAGATAACCTGACATTTTCATGTTCCCCTGAAAAAAAGAGGGACCTGTATATTTTTCTCTTGACAGTTTTTGAAAAAAAAAGAACAAAAACCAAACAAACAAACAAAAAAGAAAGCACTTTTAAAAAACATGAGTTATAACAATTAATATTTATTCTCTGCTTTTAATGACCGAGGACACAGAAGGAACTGTGTGACAACTTGCAGTCATATACTGCTCAACAACCAAATTCTGTCAGCTTAAAAAAAAAAACAACAAAGCACTGGAATCCTTTTATCTACTCTAGAAAAATGTTTAGATAATTTCAACATCAACAACAGAATGTGTGAATAGTTATTTAAAGAGCTGACAAAAGGACAGATTATTAGGACAGACAGAAGCTAAACACACAGTAACAGAAACACTGACTAGCCCAATTTTAAGAACATCCTGAAAGACTGAGCACAAAATTGTCTGAATTCAGATAACTAAGATATTTCATGAGGGAAGTTATTGTAAAATTTAGGGAAGTGTAGTGATCACAATTATTTCTATTTGAAGTGTCTTGTGAAAATACATCAACACAGACCTTTTAGAATTAAAAAAAAAAAATGCATAAAAAGGCTATAACTGAAAAGAAGTCAGAGGAAGAGCTGTATGTGTTGTTAATGATGCATTTTCTCTTGTAATCACTTAATCATTCCAGCTGTTACAGATTTTCCACTTGTGAGTACTAAGTAGCCCCTAATGTCAATGTCAGAAAATGCTGTACATGACAGATGTTTGCTCATGTTTTTTTTAAAGAATTTTCATAATTACTTTTGCATGCTTAAGTACTTTCTATCAAACTGACAGATGAAAAATTTACTACTTTTTTAAAAAAAACAAACACAAACCTCTGAGTAGTTGCAAAATATTTTTAAATATTCTGTTTATTCCTAAAAAAATTTTTTATGGAAGACATCACAGAATCACAGAATCATAGGGGTTGGAAGGGACCTCTGGAGATCATCTAGTCCAACCCCCCTGCCAGAGCAGGGTCACTTAGAGCAGGTTGCACGGGATGGCGTCCAGGCGGGTTTTGAACGTCTCTAGAGTCAGAGACTCCACCACCTCTCTGGGCAGCCTGTTCCAGTGCTCTGCCACCCTTCAAGGAAAGAAGTTCCTCCTCAGGTTTAGATGGAACTTCCCACATTCAAGTTTGTGCCCATTACCTCTTGTCCTATCACTGGGCACCACTGAAAAAAGACTGGTCCCATCCTCCCGGCACCTTCCCTTTAAGTATTTAGAGGCATTGATGAGATCCCCCCTCAGCCTTCTCTTCTCCAGAGTAAAAAGACCCAAGTCCCTCAGCCTTTCCTCATAAGAAAGGTGTTCCAGCCCCCTAATCATCTTTGTAGCCCTCTGCTGTACCCTCTCCAGCAGTTCCGTGTCCTTGAACCGGGGATTAACATCACCCTACCTTGTGCAATACAATTGCATGATGTCAGGTCTTTACAATTTCATAGCCTGAAAATTTGGTATTACCTGCGAAAAAGGGTGATACAGTCAACACAGTTAATGAATTATTCTTAATAGCATTTATATTAAGGAAATGCAAGCTGTACAGTTAAACTGAGCAGAAAGGATATCACAGCACAATCCTGGTTTCTTCAAAGATGTTTGGAAAGCTTTGTTGCACTGGGCAAATAAAACCCAACTTCCAGCATGACAGACATTCTCATCTTTCATTGCTTTTGTCAATTTGTATGTTTACTATTCCTATCCACCAAAATACAAATATTCTTCACAATATACTAATGAAAAAGTACCACTCAACCTCTTAACAAAATATCTCTCCATAATCTTACTAGGTGCAAGTCTTAAAATCCATATTTTATGATACCTTTTTCATTGTTACACCATAGAAGTTTTGTGCTTACTGTGATTCTATTTCTTCCTGTACTAATAGTGACAGAGAGGGTAATTCACAAATGTAGTTACTGAAAACAGCAGCTACTAGAGAGATATATAGATTACAGCCCTCAAAAAAATGTATTCCCTCTTATGATATAAAACCCATCATTTAGAAGTTTATATGTTTTATGTCTTTTCTACTTTTTTCAACTATGTTATATAGTTTCCACAAACCGGGGCAGTAAAACCTTACATCATTCAATCTCTTGAGTTATTAAAAATACGATAGGAGCGTTCTGTAGGTTTTTTGTATATCTGTAGTTTGTGAGTTTATATGCACGGAAGTATTGAAATTCATCATTATGATTCCCTTATCCCTAGTTCATGAGTTTTACTTTATATTCCTGTACATGGTTGCAATTTCGGTGATCTAAAGCCAAAGTCTCACTGATGTCATACTAGGAAATCTGTGTGTATGAACATAAAGCAAACATGGCTCATTAATACCTATGCAGCTGGAGTAATCCATTATTCAAGATTGCCTTTTTCCATTGTAAAACAGATGACTGGGCACTGGAAGAGAAGTGTTTCCTCAGAGTGTGAGGCTTAACTGGATAGAATAGACTGTAGTAAGTATCTAGAAAATTTGCAGAGCAATAGAAAGCAAGGACAAGTTGTTCAGGTTTTCATCATCATGTTGCATCTTTGTCCCTAGCAGTCTTGCCTTGCTTTATTACATTAAGCATACAATTAAGATTACATTTTTGAATGTAATAGCGATTAAAGCATATTGACAGGCAAGTTGCTGCTAGGAATACTTCCTGAATTGTTTCATTTGAAGCTTAGGACAGGACTTACCGTCTCTATTTTTTGCATAATTCATGAAGTTAAAATAATAAGTGCATGTTTGTAAAACATGGGGAGAAATGATCAGCTTTTTATTACTTTTTATAAAGGAAAATTCACCTCACTATAGCAATCTATTTTGCCAGGTTTCTCCGATATTCAAAGGTAGGTTGTTGGGGGAGGAATGGAACAGGATGACAGTTCCAGAGATATGTGCAGATGGATGAACACTTGCTATTTTGATAGCAACAAATGGCGAAGTAATCATCCACATTTTACAAAGAGGAAGGTTAAGTGACTTGCCAGGACCATTCCTTTTTTTTTTATATCAGTGGCTTCAGTAAACCTATGCAGCAGCTGTCACAGATTCTCTTTGCTTCTAAGCGTTCAGCCCCACCTACGTTCCTGCTCCTCAGCCCAATGAAGTGTCCCACCCCTGGGGCTTCTCATCTTAAACTGAGAAACTATTTCTTTCTGTAATGCTGTTGCTCCTTTAGAATGGCTTTCTTTCCCTTAATTTATCATTTCTGGTCTGTTTTCTTGGCTGTGCAGTCTGATTTTCCTCAATCACTAGATTCCCTCAGTAAGAGACAGGCTAAGCTAATTTGAATTACATTATGGTTTCTATGACTAATGGGCAGTTCCCATGGATCTCTTTAGGTACAAATCTTGATCTCTAATGTCTGTTTTAGCTATTGAGCTTCCGATGTTGAAAAAGCTTGCAGAAAAATTACATTGGAGAAGTCGTCTAGACATTGCGTTTCCCCCGCTGAGTATGAAATAAGACATTTAATAATGAGGGGGCAGAGGTTTTGTTCCTTTAATTTTCTGATTAATTATCTACAGCTTAGGCCTAAAGTTATATTGTTAACAAAATTAAAAATTCAGGTGGGGGATCAACAGTTAAAAGCGTGTGTCTCCATTATGCAGTAAGGATTATAAATAAACACAAGGTGGGATCTTTGGATTTGTCTGAATTGTATAAAGGAGGATACTAAGGATGGATCAGACATCTAATTTGGTGATCTGCTGATCAATAGAATAATTGTGTTTTTTAATTAGATATTGTATTGTCCAGACAGACAGACAACCGGCAGTCTGGTCTTTCTTGAAGGTGAAATGGTTACTCCTAGCTTCCTAACTAAGAGTAACACATATGACACATTATTTTTTTTAATGCTATGGC
Organism: Burhinus bistriatus; assembly: GCA_013397275.1. Classification (NCBI taxonomy): domain Eukaryota; kingdom Metazoa; phylum Chordata; class Aves; order Charadriiformes; family Burhinidae; genus Burhinus; species Burhinus bistriatus. Next base: position 69,172 of record VYXH01009008.1, read on the forward strand.
TATATGTACATGTGCTTCATCCTGAAATAAAACTTCTCTTACTGATTCTATTTTCATTTATTATGTGTGTACAATGGCAGAAAAGTAATGTTTATATTATACTTCAGATTAGCAGTGCAGAAAAAAACAAATCTTCAGCTGTGCAGCCAAATCTTCAAAACAATCTTTTGCTCCCACTGCTGCTCCCTTGTTTTTACTTCTATTTCAGTTTTAATACCACTACATCATATTCACTTTATTATTAATAAATTTAGTCGTTCTCTAGCCGCTTCTGTAAAATACCTCCAGGTGTATGAATTAATCAACATGCCAGTAAGACAGACAAATGGTCTTTCTATTTTATAGATGAGAATTCTGAATAGCAGAGGAACAGATTTCATTAAAAAAATACTCATGAAGCTGGCAAAAAAGTGAAATTAATCCCTACATTGCTGATCTTCTAGTCCAAAAAAGTAGCTGATAGGTATGCTGTAATCTCCTTCCATTTTTACTTTCCCTTACTTTACCTGAACCTCTTAACTCATCCCTTCATTCACAGAATCACAGAATGGTTGAGGCTGGAAGGGGCCTCTCAAGGGCATTTTGTTCAACCTCCTCTGCTTGAGCAAGGCCACCTAGAGCCACTTGCCTGGGAACATGTCCATATTGCTTTTGAACACCTCCACAACCTCTCTGGGCAACCTGTGCCAGTGCTCAGTCACCCTCACAGTAAAAAAGTTTTCCCTTATGTTCAGAAGGAACCTGTTTTTCAGTTTGTGCCCATTGCCTCTGGTGCTGACAGTGGGCAGAACTTTCCTGTTGTGTTTACAAACCGTAGAGTAAATATCACAAATATCAATTAATTTCAGCTACAATGAAAGTGCACATAATTCCCAATTAGGTTGTATTTTCTTATAGCTGGTCTAAATATGATCCAGTGTCTCCAGGAGAATCCTTTTCCTCCCTTATAATCTACACTAGAGAAGCTAGTCGCTCTATTAAGAGATTCAGGTATCAAAGGAAAGGAACGCTTAAAATTTTACAAATCTTCCTTAAATGAATTCCATAGACTGTAACAAAAAAAATTATTTTTGTTGTCTGTAGCTCACTTACAAATGTAAAGTAATAAGTAAATTTAATACTCATACACATTACAGTACCTAAAATAAATGTCAATGCATTTGAAAAATACTCAGGAAAAAATCCATCTTCATTGATGTTACAGCAGATGGGTTTCTGCAAAAGATAAGAAGAGCTCAGTTGGAAGTAGACCAGAGGCTATTTTTGACATCCTTGTTAGAGGGACAGATGATGCCACTGTAACTTTTTAACTAAAATTCACTTAGCCTTGAGTGATGTTTAGTAAAAATCAATTTAGAGTTCAAATGAGTTCAATGAATGTATTTCATGTATGCATTCAAGGTTAGAATTCTAGCTCTTCCTTTTACATTGTGAATATTCTATTAGCATGTATATAATTCAGTAGTGAAGCATTTAATACTTGTGGTGGTGGATGTTGACCCTTGTACAAATATTTACCAGAAAAAATGAAGTGCACTAGCTTGAACTAACATTGTCAACCTTCATGAAATATTATTTAGAAATAAATCTGAACTTATTCCTTATCCTCATTTCTCTCCCAATCTTTCTAGCTTTGCTATGGTCATGTTTCATTTTTAATAGAAGTTTGTATGAATCTCTTAGAGGTTGTAGAATCAGAACAGTGAAACACTGATCTGAAGCCTCAGAAATCACTATAAATTTAGTAAGCCTTGAAGTTTTTCTCAGTTTACACACGTGATCACCTGCTTGCAAGTTAGGGGCATGCAAATATCTCTGGGTAGAGCTGAACAGTGGTTTAATTTCTTTTAATGTGTAAATGTAACAATGTACATATATTGATGACCTGTCTTAGGAACCTGCCTTTCTCTTTTTTCCTTTTTTCATTTTTTTCATATGACAAGAGTAAAAAGATCTGATGAGAATAATGATCATAATTATGAGGCAAATATATCTATTACTAGGTATCTGATTATTGTTTCTCTACATCAGATTTCTGCCCATGGGCTAATATTATGAAGATTTTTGATAACTTGATGACAGATGTTTGGGGAGGGAAGAAGACTAAAATATGACTAAAAAAAGAAAGCTTTAAACTAGAATTGATGGAGGAAAGGGATACCAACAGGACTGCAGTAGGGTTAGCATGCCATTGCCAGAGGGTGGCAATCCTAGTGGGTATATTTACACTGCTCCTGGGAGCATAGAGGGCTCAGGAGCATATCTGAAATGCTTGTACACCAACATATGCAGTATGAGAAACAAACAGGATGAACTGGAAGTGTTGGTCAGCTGCCAGAACTCAGATATCGTTGGTATTATTGAGACCTGGTGGAATGAGTCCCATGATTGGAATGCTGGGATGGAGAGCTACAGGCTGTTCAGGAGGAATAGACAGGGCAGGTGAGGTGGAGGTGTCACACTATACATAAGGGAGAGGTTTGACTGCACTGCCCTTACAGTTAGTGATGATGTGGTTGAGGGCCTCTGAGCAAGGATTAGGAGGATGGAAAACAAAGGAGATGTTGTAGTGGGTGTCTACTACTGATGGCCCAGCCAGGATGTAAGCACTGATGAGTTATTCTCCATGCAAGTAGGAGAAATTTCGGGATCGGTAGCCCTTGTCCTTATGGGAGACTTCAACTTCCAAGACATCAAATGGGAATATCATACTGCTGAGATGA
>VYXH01009009.1:9564-23843 GCA_013397275.1 Burhinus bistriatus
TCTCCTCCATAGCATAAGAAGTTATTGATCCCGCTCACAGTTATTTTCATGTGAGGAAACCCTGTTTGGACAAGAAATACGTTTGCTTGGACTCTTGATGTGTTTTCATGCATTTAGACAGCAAGTGTTCATCCAGTCCCAGCAGAAAGTACTGTGTGTTTTAGAAGCCTGCCCTACCAGGAATGGTGACAAATTCAGCTCTCTATAATTTGTCTTTTGCTGAATTATTTATTTCCACTTATTTCTCAGGAAAAGAAATGGAGATGTGCCCTCCCCACCACCCGCAGAGTCCCTTCGAACAGAGCTCTTCTGCCGCTGAAGCTGCTGCAGAACAAAGTCACTGAGCCGTCCACCTGCCTGCCAGAGGTTTCCTGACCCCATCCGCCTGCCCCGCGAGAGGGTGGTGGTGACTGTACCTCTTTCCAGGTCACCCCAGCCTGTGTGCAGTAAGGCTGGTGCATCCTCTTATGGAGCTGAGTCCTGCCGTGACACTGTGTGGGGTTAGGAGAGAAAATGGGGCACAAAAATACATATATAAATTCTTAAAACAAAAATAAAAAATGTATATATAAATTCTTACTGATTTTACTAGTTGTTTCTATTCTGGAATAGTTCCTTCCTTTTCCTGTCTCATTTTGCCTTGTCTTATATAAATTATGTCTCCTCCTAATCCTCATAAAGCACATGACAAAGCTTTCACAGACTTTGATGGACTCAGAAATAGAGCAGTTTTAAACATAGGAGCACTAATTAACCCATTATTCCAATGAGGCAGGAGTCCGTCCACTGCAGTGGGGAGCACGGCAACGCTCTCAGGAGCCGGATTTGCAGCCCCTTCCCCAGGCTGGGAAGAGCCGGCGTACAGCTCCTTGGCCGCTGCTCTTCCCGCTCCGAAGGGAATCCAGGGAGGATGGATGGCTCCAACAGCTTGTCTGTGCTGCTAAGGCACAAATCAGGAAAACTAGTGACTGTAAAATAATTCAGTCCTTTCTGTCCAGGTTCTCCAAAATGCTGCGGTGGCATCTTCACAAACAGAGTGTACAGAGAATAAACCATCTCATGTGGAAAAGGAACTTCCCTAACCCAATTTCCTATAGACATTTTTATAAAACACTAAAAACTGTCTTTCACTACTATGCCTCAGAGGCAATGTCAAGAAAACATCAGGAGAAATGCAGCAGTGATTCCTGTTGGGTCCTCATGGTCCTCCTAAAGGCGATGGGATGTGTGTTACGGATTTCACAGAGCCAGTTTTACTCAAGGTTTCCCAGTGGTAAGCCCTGGGCATCCTTTCCGTGGCACAAGTGCAATTTGGCTGTGCTCTGTAAGATTACGTAGCTCTGTCTGAACTCTGACTGGAAAGGGTAGAAAAGGGCACGGATGTTTTTGAGATGTTTGCATCTTGACAGAACAGAGAATAGTCTTGGACACGCCAGCAGATATCTGACTGTGGGTCTGCAGAAGATCATGGGAGATTTGAGGCCATATAAATCAAACAGGCATGGAAGGGATTATGAAACAGGATTACTGGGCAGAAACATTTTCTGCACAGAGAGGAACAAACCTTACATTAAACCGGGGCAAAAGGCATATAAACAGAAGAGCAGCAGAGGCAATAGGCAGTGCTGGAAGGCATATCTCAGTGGCCTAAAGGATGATGTTAAAATCCTGTCTCCACGTTCAGAAGCAAACTTTTCACTGGCTTCGGTCAGGCCAGGACTTCCTTTTTGAACCACGCTTAGCTAGAAGAAAAATGGGGTCATCCTTAGCACCGAGAAACTGAATTTCATGATATCCTGTCCAGGGCTGGATGCAGTTATAGCCAGCAGGACTGCTCAGTGCTTATACTTGCAGGTACACAAAAGGTGGCAGGACCAAACCCCATGCAAGTGCACGCTGGGCTTCTCCAGGTTCCTTCACGGTGCACCAGATCCCCACTGGAACTTGGTAGCGCTGCGTCTGCAGGTGCCGGGATGAGCCTGGCAGCTAGAGCAGGGCTGCCCCAACATTATCGACCCTCTATGCCGGCTGCTGAAATTCCACTGATCCATTTGATTTATTTTCAGGGGTTTGGCTGCCAGTGTGACAGGAGGGAAGCAAATGCAACAGTCTGTTTTTAACAGAAGAGCAGTTTGCACATCATCCCGGCTGTATGCAAGGCTGCCACAATCCCGGTGAAACAGCCACGTCCTTTGACGTGCACACAGCAAAGAAGTTCATCACAGAACCTCCGGGACAGCCAGCCGCTCTAATTAACAGCTTTCCCAGGGCGGTTTCGGGAAAGGGCTGGGGAAGAAACCACTGCAGCAGGCTGACAGCTTGCAGAGAGGCAGCCAGTGCTCTGCTAACAAGCCATGAGTGTACCCACTGATTAAAAAGACTGGTGAGTCGAACAGATTATTCTTGCTCCTGCTTAGCAAAATGATGGTCTTTCCAAAGATATGACAGCAGGGAGGTAATAGCTTCAATCTTCCAGGATAACACCTTCTGTAAAAAACCATGAATAGTTTAAGGTGTATATCCAACAACAGTCTGGAGCATTTGAGAAGATCCGGGGCAGGATAAAAGAAAAATTTTTACATTTTGGCCTCAGCCACTCAAAATAGTAATATATAATGGGAGATTTTAAAAGTGGAGGAGAAATTGGAAAGGAAATATAGCATAATATCAGCTGGGATTGTTCAATAAAATATTTGGTGCTGAAAGAGATAAAGGTACCATTAACAGCGGGGAGCCCTGAGGAAAGGATTTCAGGACAGAATTTATTCTGCAATACTGTCCCCATAGCTGCAGAATGCAAATCACTCGCAGACTCAATGGTGAAATTCCTTTAGTCCCCAGTTGTGTTGCTTCTGTAAGATGCAAATCATCAATGAAGCTTCACAGTAAGACCTCCGATGGGGACTAATGCAAAGCAGATATAGAGTAAAGGCACAGCAGTTATTTATACGGTCAGTATGAACTCACATTGTTTGGGAAAGCCTCTGCTTTTCAGGGGAAGGCATGAGAACTGATACCAGATTTCTTATCCTGATTTAAGGAAAATCTCTCAAAAACTAAGTTTATACAAGGGAAGGATTTCTCACATATTGATGCCCCTTTTCTGTCAGAATGACCTCAGAATTCCTGCAAATGGTAGAAATCAGGCAACACCATTCAGCTGTAGCTCCAGCAGAGAGATCAGACTCGTGTTGCTCTGATAGATGAGCAGCTCGACTTCATCATCACCCAGCTGCAGCAGCTCGGGGACTTTTTCTCAGCAAGGATGCTGAGAAGGAGCATGTCCCCTTTTGGGGGGCACACACTGCCCGTAGGCTCAGGGTTAGGGGGCTGCTGAGTTTCCAGATGTCATCCCAGTCCTTTGCTCACAGAAGCCATGCTCTACGGCCTGCGATGTTTAAAGATGCAGAGAGCTGATGTATGGCGAAAATGCCAGTCAAAGCCTCCTCTAAAAGGCAGCCAATACCCAAAGCAACGCTGGATACCAGCTGATTCTTGTCCAAGACACTAGTCATTACCAAATGTATCTATTTTCTGGGCTATTGTTTGCCTAAAGCAAATTCTAGCTCATGCTTTCAGCCTAGTTTCCTAAACAGCTTTGAATCCTGCAAAGCTCTGTTTTGAGGGTTTTTTCTATTTGTACAAGAAGTAGAACAGGCGCAGTGACAGAAGGCCATATAGACTGTCCATACTGGGAAAAACGCCTAGCTGCTTTCAGTTGTCATTGTAACTGGCATAAGTTGAAAGGAAAATCTCTTTCAAATTGGTGATTTGTTGGGCACTAGGGGACCCTCCGCTTAGTTTCTTTCCTAACTTTTTTTGAATGTTCGGAAACACATTTTGGTATCTAAGAGGCTGACGCCTCTCCAGGTGTGTCTCATGGTATCTTCAGCGTATACATCCCTTAATATCTAGCAGGGTGTGTCCTTTTGCTGCCACCTTATTGTAAGTCAGTAAGAAAACATCAACTAGAAGGCACAAATTCATAGAGAATAAGGCACCTTCGACTCCCAGGATCACGGAGCAACTTGTTTTACTGGATTTTACTTGGGCAAATTTTCCCTAAATTTTAAAATTGCTTTTTCTGTTCCTTAAGAGAGCATGCAGTCTTGCTAAGACGAACAGAGCTTGTGCTTTGGCCAGCACGTTGCCTTCTCACTTGCTTGTGGGACGTTGCTTGTCCCTGACGAGGTGCTGGCCCTGGGCAGTCACAGACACTGGGAGGAGGACATTCGCCTGGCCCTGAGCCAGAACGAGCCAAGTCCACCTACAAATCCACCTATGGATTTGTAACGATCCTGACCAATGTGGAGATAACGGCCAAGCCAAACAAAAGCCCCTGTACTTCTCCGGGATTATCACAGAGTGTCACCCTTGCTCCGTGTGTGACTCTGCGAGGTTGCATTTGTAAGGAGCTGGAAAGGGCTACAAACCAGCTGCCAAACGGAATCATTTTCATGTTGGAATATGACCTTCCTTATTGCTGGCTGGCTTGCTCTCGTTTGGCTGTTCTCCTCTCCAGGAGAATATGCAAACACTGGAATAAGAACTCAAAAGTCCTTATGTACGTATAACAACACTTCCTTGCCCTCAAAGCATCCAAATAGTCGCCATAAAAGCCTGTAGCATGTATTAAAGATTAGATATCACTATAAATTGCAAGAAAGTGACAAACTTTGAAAACGTTGGGGTATAACCAGGAGCCAATACAGCTGCCGTGTGTCCACTGGGTCCAGGTATCTCACTTGCAGTGGCGTTGGTGCTTCCAGCATAACCACAAAATAATCAGAATGAAAGAATCAGTTTCATCACTGCATGCAAATTGTTTAATGCAAATTAGATGCAAATTTAGTGTCAACGCATTGGCAAGTGGAATGAGGAGAACCGTAATGATAGCCAGAGTTACAGTCGCTCTGGGGGGATAGCCTGTGTGGTGCAATGATGTGTTGATGTCACCTAGTATTGACGATGTATGTGGCTGTTCATCACTGCAGCTGTTTTCTCTTTTGTTCACCAAGAAAAAATGCCTGAGAAACTATCTCATTTGAATTACTTTGAACTATTTGCAAAACAAGCATCTTGTGAGGCTTTAGTTTAGGAGATAATTCCATTTTTATATTAAGGACCAATGTTGATTGGCATAGTGTTTGTACCCACTGAGCTCAAATGGCTCTGAGGGAAAATGCCAGCTTTCATTTGATTTTTGAACACCGGTCTTTGAAATGGAATCAATATATTCACACTGGAAATGCGGTTATGATTTCCTCCCCTTGGTTATTGCATAGCAGTGAGCAGATATATCTCTTAATGGTCGCTAAACAGATGTAGTGCCACAGAAAGTCTAGGAGTATAAAGGGAATTACTGATAAAATATGGAAAGGATCAAGGTCACTGATGGCATGATATAGTTACAAAATGTTTTTACACTCCTGCGTGGCTCTGGTGACTACAGCCACAGATACACGGTAGTTCATTTGTCCACCATCACAAGACACAAACAGAGCCACAGCAGAAGGCACAAGCTGCTTCTGCTGCATGTGGTAGCACTCATAATCTGTCCATAGGCTCCTCTGTCTGGAACCGTGTAACACCACCCTATGGATTGCTATCATCTCTTTCACAAGTGCCATCTCTTTTTCAGCCAGTCCAGTCTCCCCTTCCCATCTCTACCGTCATAACAAACATGTGAATCTAGAGATTAGCCTTTTCTCAGGGATATCACAGCAGCAGAAACAGAGCTTGGTATGAAACCCAGGGGTGGGTCCTTGGGCACACAGAAATACCAGTACTGCAGACTATGAGCAAGGCTGATCTGAGGCTCCTGCGCAGCCTTTTTGCTGGCTTTCGGAAAGCGTTGCTCTGCAGGCACGGCAGTGCCTCTTCCAGCAAAGCCGGAACGGCTCCCCAGGGAGCAACACGGAGACGTCTGGAGCTGCAGCTCCCAATTATGGCAATGCTTTCGGCTAGCAGGAGATGAACCGCAGGAGGTGTGCGGCAGGGACAGAGTCATATCTCACATCAGGCTGCTCCCACGCTGGCTCAGGTCAGGATGTCCCTGTGATTGCCACCCATCACCTCAGGTCTCCTCAAGGGAGCTGCCCCCAGTTCCCCTGGCAGCACGGAGAAGGCGCTGTCTGGGTCAAGAGAGCAGGGGAATTTGCTTTTCTCTTTCATCCTCTGTTTCCTCAGGCCCTCAGGAGGAGGACTCCTCAAGGCAACAAAAGGCAAGGGTCTGGGCTGCCCATATGAACAAAGAAGAGAAACCTATCAGAACCCTTAAGTAACGGTTTGCATTAAGAAATCTTCACTGAGGAAAGTTGCTGCCATAATGAGAAGGTGTCTCAAAGGACAACCCACCTAGTGCAGGGTATAAAAAATGTCTGTAATGACAAACAACTGCAAAAAGCCCGGGAGCAAAATCCCAGGTTGCACGACTCCATCCCTTTAATGCCTCTAAGCTTACTGCTGGAGCAGGACCAAATCCCTTTTTCACCCCAGAATATACATCTGAACAGGAGATTTTTTGAGACAGAGAGGATATGCACTGTGGCACAGGGCTGTTTGTGACAGCAGCAATCCCAAATGTTGGTAATGGCCCTTCCGAGAAAAATGATCCTACTCCCCTGCTCAGATTTAATCAGGCATTTTGTCCAGCATCTCCGGCCCCACGGGTGGGTGTGGGAGCAGCCCTCAAGGGGATGCTGTGCATCTCCAGGGGATGCTGCAGCGCGAAGCCGGGGGGAAGCCGCAGGCAATGCCAGCTCCGAGGCCTGCCTGCGCCTGGCGGCGAGTTGCCATGGCTACAAGGTGAGTCGCTTTGGGGGAAAAAACGAAAAGGTGAACTCTGGCAGGGCTGCCAGTCAGCAGCCTGCCCTGCCTGTGAGCCAGAGCCACAGCGATACCTTGTGCGGGGTGGACAAGGGCAGGAGAAGCTCCGACCTCTTGAAAAGCTGCTGCCGGCTCCCGGGCTCCCAGCTTTTGCTGTTGAATGAGAATTTCCACATGCAGATGGAGCCCTAGGAAAAAATAAGTAATTCAAATCGGATTAGTTCATTTTCCCATTCCTTCACATGCACTCCTTAGCCTTTCAAACTTAGTTAAATAGGGAGGAAGAAAGGTTATTTCGGCAAGGGGAGCCCACGCAGTCTTCCTCTCAGCAAACACCAGAATTTATGCTACAAATAGGGGAAAACAGCCCCCCTGTCACAAGGCAGCAAAAAGCCTGCTGAGTGTCCAAGCCTTGCATGCTGCTGACTCTTCAGCAATGCATATGTTCGAGATTGTTGTGGTTTTGATATTTTTTAATATTGCATTTTTAAATATTTTGAGCGCCATGAAAACTGCCATGGCAGTCACACAGAGCCTTTCAGTACAGAACAGGCACATCCAGTGTGTGGGGCAGGAGCATCACTGAATCTAAAACACCATCGATGCCAATGAACTGCGAATGACAAATGCTGCTTTTCCTACTCCCAGCAAAGGTCAGCAAAATCCCTCTGAGTTACCTGGACTGAAAACCATGCAGTATTTTGCCACTGGGCCCCTTGGGCTACTGTTCCTCTCCCTGCCTCGACTCCTTCCCTGGGCACCTCAATCTCTGACATCGAGCCCTTTGCTGTAGGGTTGAACAGGGGGAGCCTCATCCCCCCCACGAAGCATCACGAATTGACCCAGGGCTCCTGGCAGGAATTTCAACCCCCGACCGACTGCAGCAACGGGAGACCACTGCCACTCCACCACAGGCGAGGGGCAGAAAGTGGAGGAGTATGAAGATACCAAGATTACAGCAGTGGGGATTCAAAACTGTCCGAGGGAAAGATTTCAAGACTAACATCCATTGGTCAGCAATAAAAAAGAGGTAAAACTTCAGGCAACCTTTTCATTTGATGAAGGAAAATGCAATGGAAAAGACTATGATCCCATAGGCGCTTTTCATCCTTTTTTTCTTTTTCCTCTCTTTTTTCCTAATCAGAAGTTACTTGCACGCTGGCTCTCCTAGAGCATCCACCTCGTTCAGGCTGGAAGCAAAGATCCCTCCTACGTGCTCAGACATTTATTTCCTTGCTCTATTACTGGTGCATTGTGAGTGAGGATGTGCTGTCGTTAAAAATTCTCTTTGTAAACCCTAAGATTCCCCTCTGAAAACTCCTCTCAAAGCCTTTCTTCAGCGGAGCCAATGCCTCCCTGAATATTTCTTAAGGACTGAGATGGATTACTTCACATCATCCGGCAATAAACCTCAGCTTTGTCACTGCCTTATTCATATTTGATAGCATGAATTGCTAACAGGGTTGTATTTGCATATTAGATTAATCAGATGCTGTCTTCCTGGTCTTGCCTGAAAAACTCTTATGATGTGTCAAATTAAAGTCTACACAGATTTGTTTCATGCTCGAGATTTTTTGTAATGTGTGTTTAATTTTCATTTCACTAGAAATTAATTAACGCTGAGTATAGAGCAGGCAGGTGACAGACATGTTGCTGCACGCGAAGGGAGGATGGCAAGTGATGCAAAACACACATTCCTCACTCCGACCCGCTGTTTCTGCAGTTTGCAAGGCTCACAGCAGCTGGGCAGATGCCAACAGACACGTGTGACCCGCAGGGATGTGTGTGGCTGCCATCACAGAGCCACCAGTGGCACACCCAGAGCACTGCCTGAGTCTGGGGCAGGAGGGTCGCTACGGCTGCACCTCTGCTGGGACGGCTGTCCATTCCCCCAGGACTGGAGGAGCTGGGAGCTGATGCAGCCCCGTCTCTCACCCTGTGCTTCCCCAGGCTTGTCTTCACCCAGACCTGCTGACTCCATGGCTTGTGTGGCAGCACAGTAACCAACCCAGGGTAGATGTTTCCCGGCATGCCAACAAACAGAAATAATCCCAAAAATGCAGAAAGCAGGAGAACCAGGAGGTCTGATATTAAGCTAAGACAAGAAGATTCCCGCCCCCCACCCCCACCCCAACGGGCATTTTTCTAGAGGTTTTTTCCACTGTGAACTTGTATTCACATCATGTAGACAGTCCCCAATGGTCAGGTGGGACAAGGTCCAGGCACAGCATTCTGCCACCTTTGACAAAGCATCACAACAAACACTAATGGTCTGCGTCACTCCTTGGTTTGCGCTTGCACTAGTTGACAGTTCAGCCAGCCACTTCTTGGCTTGTTTGCTTCTGGAAATCCTTTGGCCATGCCTTCATCACAGGACACCTCATAGCTACTACAGGACACAGGTCCTGGCGGTGGCCAGTTTTCCCCCAACCTATTGATAAAGAATGATGGAGAAACTGATTATCGCATTGCAAAGAGCCTGGGGGAGTGTAACCCCAGAAGTTCTCCAGACACGCAGAGCCAAAGGACAATTTGGCCAGAGGGTTTCCAGTGCTGCTGGTTACCTTGGGAAAATGCTCAAAACGAGCTGCAAATCACGTCAGAAGGCACGGCACTGAAAAAAAATTCCTTATTGCCATACTGCCTAGGAATTCACACATCTATTGCAATCTATAATCTGTCTGTATTTTTACATGGATTGAAAATAAGCTTTTTGCAGTTTTAGGCTTTTAATAACCTTTCTACCTTTAAGGATATGGTGTAAGCACAGGCTCTTTAGAGAAGACCACACTCTGCTGTGATTCTCAACCTGACACAGAATGTCAACTGCTAATAATAATAACAATTCACAAGGTCTTCTCTTCATTGATTACATGGTGCAGGTATTAGCAGATCCCATCACTCAGCCACAGTGAGGAGGAGTGATTAGTTGAAAAAAAGGATCAAGACAGGACCAGAAATATAATGTCACATATCTAACATGGTAACTGAGAACAGTCAGGTCAGTATGAAAAGGTCTGTCCGGTGATCCAGTGATCGCTTGTATTTGGATTCGGGGACCAGGACATCCGCCTCCCAAAAGTGGGGACGATCTTTTGATATGTCTTAGCTGCCATTCTGAAGGAAATACAGGTTTTAATGGAAGTCCTCCAGAGCTATTATGGAAAAAGAGAAAGAATTAAGGACTTCTTTAAATTGCATTGTCTTTGGAGGGTTCTAGTCCCACAGGCACTGAGATAGGCCGTTCCCTGGCCAGCACCTGGCACTGAGTGAGCGGTGCCCATCCCCAGCAGCTTGCTGAACCTTCTGGGCACTGACAGAGCAGAAGCACAGTGAGGGTCTCCCTGGGCCCCAGCCAGAGCTCTGTCTAGCTCCTTAGAACTGCTCGTCACGCTCAGCATCTCCCTCGTTCCAGAGCACACGTCTGCCTAGACGCTTTTCTTGGCTTTCTTCAGCAAGGAACTGAAAGCTTTGCATTAGGGATGAAGTGTGTGCACACACATAGCTGCGCATAGGAATCGCTTGGCCATGGATTAATTTTTTAGCTGTTTGCCATGTCTCCAAAAGGGAGGGGGCAAAAAAAAAAAAAAAAGAAAAAAAAAAAGGAAGGAAAAAAAAAGAAGAAAAAATAAGAAAAAGAAAAAAAGTAAAAGGGAAAAAAAAGAAACAAAAAATAATAAAAGCAAACAAAACCTATGACCTCACCAAATGGCACAAGTTTCAGTCTTTCAAGAGAAAATAAGGAATGAACCAACACTCTGCCAACATGACCTAATCTCTCTTCTGCCAGTTAGGCTGCTGTTTATAATTAGTAGTAAATGCATTAAGAAAAAAGAAACAAGCTGTGCATTATTGGCATTTCAGCTGTGTCCTCTCATGTATACTGGGAGAACTGCCTCCCTCTGTGCAGCAGATTTTAATTGCAATCAGTCTTGAAGCTGGAACCCTGCAGATAAAAACACTAGCACAAACATCTCCTCCAAAGAGTTTTCAACCTTGAGAACCTCTCCCCTGCTTCTGGTCAGACGTTATACAGTTTGTTTACCTCCAAGGCACCCTGCAAGTCTGATCGATTTATTTGGATGATTCCTAAAGAAGTGAGGTGCACAGTGCCCTGTGTTCCAATTGGAAAGTCTTAATTCCCCCAGGCAGCACAAAATCACACAAACGCACACGCACTGAAGCACAGTATGGCAGCTCACACCGCTTCAGTCCCACATCTGACCACGTCTCTGGTGTGTTTATTTATAGCAGTGAACCTTCACTGCTGTATTGCCATGTTTTGTCTGTTAAAACTGAGTTGAAGACTGAAAAAATAGGATGCCTCTGGTAAGAGTCAAGAGCAATTTGCTGTTTCTCACCTATACAGACTGCAAATCCATAGGACAGGTAGTTTCCAAGTGTGTCTGTCTCCACACGACCCGCAGTCAGCCTGGACACTGGCTTTGCAGCCTGACTTCCATTTCCGCACCCTTTCACGGAATCACGGAATCATGNCTGGAACATCCTTTCACGATGCTGCAGCATCGTGCATTAGGCCCAACATGATAGCAGACCTTCAGGTCTCACTGCAGTACCCGTGAGTGCATCCCCGTGGATGTGGCAAGGTCTATCAGTTTTTCACAGAAGCACAGAAAATCACCGACACATCATCAGTCAGCCATTCAAATAGGTGAAGGACTGAAAACAATCCACCTTAAAAATCCTCATTTTCCCCTCTAGTGATAGGATGCCAAATCCAAGAGTTCCGTTACACTAAATGGAGACTGCATAATTTTAAGCTTTCTACCACTGATGTTTCATTGCCTTCTGTCCTGAAATTGATATAAATAATGACACAAACTGTATTTGAGTGACAGGTGAGAATTAATCCAAGAAAGGCAGGAGGAACATGCCTTCCAATGAGCAGCTGAAGGAATTAGGATTGTTTAGTCTGGAGAAGAGAAGGTCGAAGGGAGACCTTATTGCTCTCTACAACTACCTGAAAGGAGGTTTAGTGAGATGGGAGCTGATCTCTTCTCCCAAGTAACTAGCGATAGGACAAGAGGAAACGGGTTCAAGTTGCGCCAGGGGAGGTTTAGGCTGGACATTAGGAAAATATCTTTCCCTGAAAGAGTTATCAAACATTGGAACAGGCTGCCCAGGGAGGTGGTTGAGTCACCATCCCTAGAGGTGTTTAAAAGTCGTGCAGATGTGGTGCTTGGAGACATGGTTTAGTGGCAGACCTGGTAGAGTAGGGTCAATGGTTGGACTAGATGATCTTAAAAGTCTTTTCCAACGTAAATGATTCCATGATTCTATGAAAAGTAAAATTTTCTTGGTTTTGATCCCAGAAAGGACTGGTTTCTTTGGCGAGGAAAGGATCACGTATCTTGAAAAATGCAAAGACTGAGTTCCTGCTGTGCTGCGCATGAAGGAGGGAATGGTCTGTTGCACATGCTGCGCACGAAGGAGGGAATGGTCTGTTGCACACGCAGCAGGACGATATGCACCCCAGTCTCCCCGCCAGCTCGCTTTGGGGACGCATGTCTCCCACAGCAGGGACACCAGCAGGTGGCACTGCCAGCCTGGCGAGGTGTGTCTTCGTACTGTCACTTCAGACGTTAATTTATACTAAGGTTTTGATACTGAAGTTTGAGGCTACTTCACGTTTTTGAGTTATTATTGCCGGCACCTCTCTGCATGTTTGCATGACAGGAACACAGCCTGGCACTATATGCAGAAAACTGGGTTTTTCCCCCACCTTTCCTTACGCATCAGGCAGTTTAGGAAGCCTCACCGAGGTGCCTACAGACAAGGGTCTCTGCATGCTGCGGAAACAAAGGTAAGATTTCTGACAGACAACACGGTAGTTTCACTTGTTTTTGCAACGAGTTTTGCTGCTGCAGAGGGGCAGAGCAAGCCATAAGCTCGGGCAGCAGAGAGGATGAGATGAGCCATAGGAGGAAATGAGTCACGGCCGGAGTGGGTGAAGGGAGTTCCCAAGAGGAGAGGCAGCAAAAATCAAAGCCTGTTGTCTGACTGGGGCATCCTGAAGAGGAGGAGAGGCGAGCTGGGGCCAAATGTACCACAGGACGAGGAAAGGCCAGTGCCACCACGCAACTGATATTTGGAGCCATTTTAAGCAATAGAAAGGGCTGTCTAGGTCTTACAGCTTAAACTCCTCAGATTCTGTCTTTCTGCCACATCTCTGAATTTTTCTCAGTACATGAGGGTGCTTGAGACTCCAGATGACATCAGAGTATCCAAAAAAAAGGTGGAATAATATTGTTTAACCAAATAAATAAATGATGCTTAGTTGATCCTGTTTTGATTCCCAGTGGGAGTGGCTGAAACCAGGGTGCTTCACGGACCACTTCTGAAGGACTTAAGGGCTGAGGAGAAGCAAGCCTGTACATAGCAAACACTAACCTAGGTACATGTCACCTTGGAAGAGCCTGCACTGCTGGTAGGACATTTTTAAGCATCCAGCAGTCAAAAAGGAGGTGAAACGCCTGTGGTGAAGATTATTTGGTAAAGTCTAGAAGGGTCTTAGCAAACAGCTGCAGCTGTGAAAGTGACGGATATAAAACCTGGTACCTGAGGTGGGGTTTCCTGGGTATGTGGTGTAGCTGATGGCTCTTCAGGTGGTTTGCAGAGCTCTGGTGCACATGGCAGGGAGATGGATGGGACGGGAGGCAGTGCAGCCCCACCGATGGGTGGGAGTTCCCTCCCCAACAGTGCAAGCCAGCGGTGTCCAATTCACCCCAAATATGCTGTTGGTCCATGCTCAGAAATTCAGAGCCAACCCAGAATGACTCTTGCGAACCTTTCTGTATAAGATTTCTGGGAAGACAAGCAACAAAAATGAGGAGTACAAGCACAGTCACATCAACAGGGCAGTGCAGAAGAGTCAGGGTACGGAAGGGAACGTTCGGGTTTAACAACCCAGCACCACGATAAGTCTCCTCTGCGCCACGGGTGACTCATGCTTTGTGCATCTCTTAAAGATCTGGCCTGCAATGCTGTCGGTAGTAAACACGCCAGAGAGCAGATGTAGAGGAACAGAGGAGAACGACAGGATTGCGGTCAGAGGGAAGAAAATCAACTGGCAGCCATGCACCAACTCCAGTAAACCCTGGAAACGGGGCGCAAACAAACTTCTCCCCAGAGAGGTGCCATCGCCCTGAGAGAGTGGGGCTGTGGCCAGCCAAGGGCGAAGCTGCCCCCGTCTCAGACCACTGTCCTGGTTTCTCCAGGCCATCCTGCACTTTGGGAGTCCCTTTTGCATTTCCAGCTTTATAGGCTGTATTTAGGTTTTTTCCCTGGGTGTCCTGGTTCCCCAGGGAGCAGGGATTGTCTCTCTTTGGCATGTGAAGGATGTCCCCCCCCCCGCCTCTAGCTGCAAACCACGTGTTTTGGCAGCAGAGGCAGAGGATGTGGAGGAAATGTCTGCGATGGCATCACCACAC
>VYXH01009009.1:35950-51199 GCA_013397275.1 Burhinus bistriatus
TTTAATATCTTTATCAGTGACCTGGACGAGGGGATGGAGTGCACCCTCAGTAAGTTTGCTGAGAGAGTAAGTTTGGAGAAAAGGAGGCTGAGGGGAGACCTTATCGCGCTCTACAACCACCTGAAAGGGGGTTATAGGGAGGTGGGGGTCAGTCTCTTCTCCCACGTAACAGGCAATAGGACGAGAGGAAACGGCCTCAAGTTGCACCAGGGGAGGTTTAGGATGGATATTAGGAAAAATTTCTTCACTGAAAGGGTTATCAAGCATTGGAACAGGCTGCCCAGTGAAGTGGTGGAGTTGCCATCCTTAGAGGTGTTTAAAAGACATGTAGATGTAGTCCTGAGGGACATGGTTTAGTGGTGGACTTGGCAGTGCTGGGTTAACAGTTGGACTTGATGATCTTAAAGGTCTCTTCCAACCAAAATGATTCTATGAATAACATCGTGAGATTTTTGTGCACTGTAGAACAGGATGAAGATCTCAGGATAAACTTTGTTCATGGTAGTTCTTTCTGTATTTTGTGACGGTGTGATTATTGGTGGGTTTGCGTGTTTTGTTTTTAGTTAGTAAAGATTGAAAATATTTTGGGCCAATCTAACAACTATCAGGAATGGTTGTTAGTTCATTAGTTAAACTAGAAATGTAACTTCAAGTGTGCGCCCACTGCTTGCATGACAGAGCTGGAGCTGCTCCTGTCCACTGGCTTGGTTATGGATGTTTCTTTGGCATTGTAAGGAAAGATGAGCAGAAAAAGGAAAGAATACCCAAAGGAAAAGTGAACTCTGTCATCCATTTGGGAATGTAAAGGACCAATGCATGCATACTGTCCCAGAAAACCTGAGCTTAGTCTCGCTAAAGAGATTGATTTATTTGCTTTATTTTATTTATATATTTATTTTTCTACTAGAAGGTTTAAAGCTTGGAAATACAGAGCAGAAAAGAGCTGTTGAAGGGTATTTTTGAAACAGGGTCTCTTCTCATACCTTAAGCATCAGCTGTTCAGGGAACCAGCATGGTCGTCTCAGAAGGTGTATTAGGAAGTTGTGCTTTCCAAGGTTACCTCCACAGGATGGCAGGCTTTCAAGGGAGGTAATACTTCCATAGGCTGTTTTATTATCTGAGGCCAGAGAGTATCAGCTTTTGATGTGTACACAGTGTGTGACACCAACTTACTGGATAAAAAATTACTTTGGTCGGGCCTTACGTGCTTTATTCCCATGCTTAAAATAAACAGTATTTGGCTTTTAACTCAAAGTCTCATTATTATAGATGCTGTTTGACATAACCTTCTGGAGGGAAGATGGCATCCGTTTAATCTCTCTCTGACTTCAGCTTAGGGGTGGCAAAGTTGTGGTCCTTGTCCTGGTCCATTACTTGTCCTCTCTGGCCAGTGAAGCTGCCCTGGAGTCCCTTGGTGACGTGACGTTTATATCCTGCTTGAAGGGTGGTGGAGGGAATCCTGCCAGCCCCCCTGTCCTGTCCTCTCTGCAGGCAGTGCAGACCACTGTATGTGACTGCCTGGTCTGGGAAAACAGGGGAAGTGACTGCTGGGGCAGGCTAATGCAGAAGCCTTGATACATGACAGGGGACACTCCAAAGTCCATCCACCCACTGGGACACAGTGTATCCCCCCCCCCCGCATACTCCTGGGACTGGGTGCCCTATTGATGCTGTGTCCTGTCTGGTACGGGTTTCCTTAGTGTGAAAATGAGGACATGGACTTAGGGAGGAAGGATAACACTGGATTTGGCCCTGGTAAAAGTCTGGCACACTCAACAGAAACTAAGGAAGGCTCCTGCATTCTGTGACTTGGTTTAATAAAAGAAAAAAAAAAAAAGTCTGGGCTTTAATTGTGGTTCTGCTTTTAAAGCTATGTCCAAATTTGAAGAAGCAAATGAATAAAAGTAATAAAATACATGCAATGTACAGAAAGATGTGCTTGCTTTATTAGCTGAATTAGCTGGATTCAGTGTAGCACTTCGGTTTTAGAGTGCTGTGATGCCAAGGGTATCCGTTTAGGAAGGGAGCCCAGTCTACACAACAGAGTTTTGCTGGGCAGGAGCTGTAGCTCCTGAGCCTTATAGCAGTGCTGGCTCTGGAGTTACCATTTTGTCAGCAAGAGCACGCTCACTGACATTGCTTTTACTGGTATGTATGTGGTGTGCTTTTATGGTGGCAGTAAAAAGCACAGATAACTGGGTTAATTGTGTCTATACTGAGAATGCTATTATGGGGCAGTGAGTCAATTCATCTCTTACCTGAAAAGACAACCTACAGGGGTTGTTTTTCCTCTGAAAAGGCACAATTGGAATATGAGAATAGCATTTTCAGTTTTAAAACTTGTCAAGTATCTTGCTCATGCCCAAACTCATTTTAAAAACTTGAATTATTCGAGCTTATCTAAAACAATTTTTGAAATTTTTGGCATGTACCACCATAATGGAAACAGGTTAGAGACATGCTATTTTTTTACTTTTAGTTTTATTGTTCATTCAGCTATAGTATTTTCCCAGCCTGTCTGCTGATGTGCTCAAACACATTCCTGTTGAAGATTGCACAGTGATACATGGATCATTACTTTCTCCCTATAGCCATGTAAAGAAAAATCTGTAGGAACTCATTACTTTGGTGGGTTAGCAAAGTTTACCTCCTGCTGCTCAGTCCTCAAAACAGAAGGGAATAAATGCTCTCAAATCATCTCCTATCTTTACTTAACAAAACAAACCAGACAGGAATCCTCATTCCCAGATGTCTCAGTTGCTGTGGGAAATTTCACCAGCTGAGATATTAGATAATAGCTGTACTATGTTGCCTTTTATATTCATGGTAAAATTTCTTGCTTTTTAGGGTTTTTTTATTCCAAAGATTAAACAATACACGTTTGAAAAAGATTTTTTGAGGGACCGTATTCACCATTTTTCAGAGATGCAGAGAGTAAAACCTGTGCTGGATGCCAGCGTGCATGCTGAACAACCTGTGTCTTTCTGTACATTGCGGCACGTGGGGAGCACATGGGATTGTGCATCAGACTGGATGAAAGCAAGAGGTTTAAAGTCTTGGAGGGGATGAAAGAGGCAGGAGTTTTTGGGAACCTGGAAGAACTGTATGTGCACCTGTGCCTGAACTCTTACAGCATTTATTTTTTGTATATCAGCACCAGAATTCTAGAAATTGTAGTAACAGCTTTCTTCCAGGTAAGGAGGACTAGGCATAATGAGCATTTTAATGTGTCTGAGGAAAGTTCAGGTGTTGGAGTGGGTGGTTGTAATTGCACGTTGTGTTGATCTCTCAAAGCTGTTCAGCTTCTGCTGAAGCTTGTGGGACTGATAGCATTTTTGAAGCAAGTATCAGAGAAGGTATAATTTCAGATCTTAATAACTGCACATCTGTTTTCTCTACTTACAGCATGGTGACAAGAAGGCAAGTGGAGCTTCTTCCAAATCGGGAGAGCAAAAAGCAGAAGCAGCAGAGGTAAATTCAAGTGTTTAAACATATTAAGAAGAAAAGTTGGTAATGAATTTCCTCCTATACAGATACTTGTCTTTTGATAGCAAAGTGGTAGTTTTCAGATAATTAACTGGTGACTGTAGTCACTCATTATTTGTTCCAGGAACGTTTAGTTTTGTCTTGTGCATCCTATTGAAAATATTTCTTTGGTCTGCTTGTCCTTTCACAAATAATTCATGTTAGTATCAGTGGAAATGATCTCAGTGGATGTGTCTGTTCTGCAGTGCAGGTACGCTTTGGGACACGTCTGATGGTCCTGTTTTTTCAGTTGTCCAGAAGTATGGCTGAAGAGAGTGCACTGTGATGCTTTCCACCTTGTCTGCATCCTGGCTTTTCTTCCAAATGTACAAATCTGGATATGTTGCGTGTCTGGGCCATCTCCTGACACACTTGCAAATATGTAGTCAGTGCTGTATTTTAGAAAAATTACTTATTTTTCAAGATACTACCTCCTCAGGAACTGGTATTTACAGTGCAAGAGTCCCTGCTGGGTTTTAACACTGCGTTTACCCAAGCAACTTCATACTCTGAGCATAGTGACTGCTGTTAGCAATCAGAAGCCATATGGGTTGCGGGCAGTGTTAGGATCAGTACTTTGAAGGATCTCCTCTCTCCCAGCAGCTCCAAGCCCTGTTAGCCACTCAGGGGTACGTCCTTGTGTGCTACAGTGAGTCAGGCTGGTATCACAAATTGGTGGTGTCCAAGCCAGGATGCAAGCGCCAGTACTGCTTGTTAGTTCACCAACAGCCTCTGCTATGGCAAGCAGGAGGAGCGCTTCCCCGAAGAAGGCCAACAGCAGATTCAGAAAGAGAAGAATTTGTAGAAACGTCTATTACTAGTTGTCTACTTGTTGGCTTCAGATGTCAATCATTGATATAGGGAAGCATGATACTTTGTTCATAGCAGAAGCTATTTGGACAATAACTTTGTGTAAGCTCTGGTGTGTTTAACTGCACTGCAAATCAAGGCCAGTGAACGCTTTTATTACCATCCTCTGAAGGAGGTGATTAAAGCAATTACCTGTCTTTCCTGTCCAAATACCAAGGAAGGCTTGTCTAGCCTGGGAACATGTTCCTCCTTGCCTCTCTAGACAGTTTAGTTTTTTTCTTAAATAGCATTGTTCTTCTATACATTCTTAGTTTAATGCCAAATTCTTTGACTGCATGTTTTTGCTCTTAATATAGAAGTGCTGACTTCTCTGTGGGAAGGGTGGGAGTTGAAACCGGTAGTTTGGGTTGTGGAGTTACTGTGTCTGACCTCTCACTGAGAAGGTCTGTCTAGCTAGCAAAAGAAGGCTGTTAGTGAGTTTATTGTCTTGATGCTTTTGCACTGCATGTGTGTTTCCTTTTGTGAATTTCTTTATGTATTTGGCTTGTTCCATTGGCTTTACAATGCTTAAAAGTGAAAGCAGATCAAACACTTTTCCTTAAGCCCACTGAATGGCATTAGCTCCACCATGGTTAACATCAACCTCCAAAACACTCTGAATTTTTTAAGCAGTTGAGGTAGCAACTCAAAATTTTTGTACAGATTTCCCAAGAGTCTGCAATGTTGTAGTTTTGTTTAAAAGTTGGAGGTTATTCCTGTAGTCTTTAGTTTTTGATGCAGAAATTGATAATCTATCTGTAGATTCCTGTGGACAACCTTGCCTAGAATATTGAGTTTGTTCACCTCTCTAATAGAAAAGGTTTGGTAATGCATTGTAAAAATGACAAGGAAACATGAAGGTCTCTGAAGAGTTCATATTCATATTGAAGGGAAAATTGTAAAAGCCCGTATGCTCATTGTTTAGCTAAAAATAACAATAAACTACTCTGTCGCTCGGATTCTTTGGGTACATAATCCTTAAGGAGTGACAGAAGAAGACTAAAGCTCTGAAAAGTAAAGGTAGGAGAGGTCTGACACAGATTTGAGTAGGAGATGCTAATTAGCCACAACATCAAGGAGCACTCAAAATGAGTACTGTTAAGGTGGAGAACAGGTGGCTTAAGCCTTTCCTTCTTGACTTAAAAATAGATTGAAAAAAACACAGCAGGTTTACTGTGAATAGAAACCTGCCTGGTAAGACATGACTTGCACAGAGCTGCTGAGGAGATTAAATGGCTCCATAAGATTTTTCCATTTCTAGCATTGTAATACAATAAAATAAAATAATGTTTTAAAAGAGTTAGGAGTTACCAGTGTGAAGATGATCTATATAACAGCACTGTAATTTTGGAATTACATGCAGTCGTAGCAGGGAGTATGTGCACTTTAGCTATGATGTACCAACGGACGTTAGTTCATAAGATTGTTTCTTCAGGAAATACTTACTTTTTAAGTTCACACTGAGTTACTGCTTAACTAACTATCCTTAGATCTTAAAGCATTGTACAAAGGAGACTAGACACATTATCTGAGTGACATAGATAAAATGTGGGGAAGGGGAGGTGCTGAAGCATGGAGCTGGAATTGCCTTACTTAAGGTCATCCAGCTGGTCAGTAGGAGAGGAAAGAAACCAGGTCACCAAGTACCAGGCTGGTGCATGCAGCCATGTGATAAACAGCCTCTTCGGACCTCTGATGGGAAGCCATGAACTCACTGAAGGCAGTGAGCCTTTCCCTCCAAATCATGGAGCAGACTTCCCTTCCTGCATGGTACCTGTAGCATAGCTGGCAGCTGCAGCTTGTGTCTACTGACTAAAAATGAAGCTTCTAAAATCCATTGTGCTGTACTACACTGGAGCGGCTGACGGGGATCCTGCAGCTAGAGCTTGCTGACTGGCTGGAAGAGACAGACCGCAGGTGAGTTCAGCAGCTGTTCCATTCTGCTTCATGGTTGTCTTGCTTGGAACGTGAAGGATGCACGCAGTCCTTCCCTGCATCTCTTCCCAAGGGTCCACTGGCACCTCCTCTCCTCAGTGGCCAGAAATGTAAAGCTTACTGCAGTACTAAGGTTCCAACTGATGCCTCTCTTCCTTCTAGAATACTAAATTTAGTCTGTTCAGTTTCTGAAAACAAGAAACTAAGGTGTGGCCTTCAGGCTATATACCCATTTGACTTTAACCCTCATCCTTCACGGTAGCTTGTGGTAGTTACTTGGACGCCCTTTGGTTCCACTAATACTCAGTGCCATGGCATCTGGCACAGGAGAGAGGTATTGTGAAAGGGTCTTGGAAGGGATAGGACTGTGATACCCTGCTTTACAGGGCCACATTGCTCTTGGAATGATTGATCTCCTTCACTTCATTACTTAATGTATGTTACCAAAGGAAAGATACCGTTAGTGGTTTGCCTCATCTCAGCAGGGCTTTTCAAGCTTCAAGCCTAGACAGACTGGGGGATCTACTTGCTACAGGAATGGTCAGCTTTAGGTTGAGATACAGATAATCTGTCAATCTAATGATGAGCAACTGAAGGTATATCTGTACATGGTGTCTTGTAGAAACAGGCAAAAGATTTACTGGAGGGACAGAATTGGAAACTGCAGGTGTGTTAGAATATGTAAGTGAAAGAAGATACAGGCAGTTAGTTCACTGTCAACTATGCTGGTAAAGCGTGCGGGTGTTACAGTTGTATTGGGCACTGCTCAGGGACAAAGATTCAAGTCCCAGGGATATACCTGAAGTCTTTATGTCTTGGTTTTCAGAACCTTACATTTGTTGAATTCACATTCTGAGGAGAATTAGACACTTCTTGAGAATCTAAATCAGCCTTAATGAAATGTTTTCATTCCTTGTGGATGTGTGTGTGGTCGATGTTAACAGAAAAGAAACGATGGTTGCTGGAATTGGTGGTTGCTCATGCACTTGAAGCTGTTGCATATGTTTGCAGCTGGGATGCACCTGCCACCCAGTGAAAGTGAGTGATGTGCTGCTGTTTTCCTCTCTGTCCCTCTGTTTTCTCACTGTGTTTTGACATAATGGCCATGAGTCAATATTTTTGCAGCATGCCATTGCAAAATGTATAAAATAGGAAATTTCTTTTCTTCTTCCCTCCTGATGTTCCAAGGCTTTTTAGCAATTTTGTATATAAAGTGCTAGCATTTAAGAGACAGCTGGTGTGGTTTTCCTTTACACCTCATCTTGATATAATCTTCAGCTTACGTGTGCCCTTCCACCAATTTCAGATCGCTTCAGACTTCGTGTGCTGTCAAGGCATTAGTGCTCTAGAAGCTTTTGGATGCTAAAAGATAAATACTTTCAAGGGGAGATGGGACAAAATCACTGAAGAGAAACCCTGGACAGTTTATAAAATACACTGAAATTAACAATTCCCTGGGCCACAAATTGTTTGAATCTGTGAGAGTGTTTGGAAGGAATATCAACATGTACCTAACCTGTTTCTACATCACTGTTTTTGTTTTGCTTTGTTTGGCTTTTTTTATGTCTACTGTCAGCTACTGCTAGGGACAGGGAAATGGGATATGTGATGCTTGGGCCGGCCTCACTAACGCAGGTCTCGTGTTGTAATGAGTTGCATGGTCCTGCTGTTCTGGTCTTGAACTTTTTGTTCAGTATTGCCCCTCCAGACGGCTGCCCTTGAGGGCACAGTATGCTTTGGTACATAACCACATGTGTAATTTGTAAGATTGATGCAAACCAAACACTGCCATTCTCCTCTGAAAACCTCCTATTCTGTTTTGAATTGATTCATGCTTGTGTTACTAACTGCACATAATCTAGAAAGACCTATTCTCTTTTTACTGTTGTAGAGGGAAATACCAAGGAGAGCTTCTGTATCAGTCTAAAAATCTAGCCTGTGCATTGCTGGTGTCTGAATGTAAAAATGTGGTATTAAAGGGAAGATGGAGCCATACATTCTAGGAATTTGAAGCCTCAGCTCAGAGTGGGGCCATGTTTTACCAGATATAGTATGAAACAAGACCCTCCCTAATGCGTCCTGCCATTTCAAGTCGTGCTTTACAGCAGTGTAGACAAAATATGTGCTGCTTGCTCAGCTCATTATTCTTTACTTAACAGGAAATACATTCTTTACTTTGAAAGGATGACAGCGGTAATTGGCACTGAAGCATTACTCTCCTTTTAGAATTGATTCTTTGGTCTAACATCAGGATTTCTTTGGTGGCTTTTAATCCTGATGCTTGTCCTGCAGGATTCCTTATCCAGAAAGAGCATTAGCATTACTCAGAGTCCAGGGGCATAATGCTGACTAAAGACAATATGACTGGTAAAAATCTGCTGGGGTGCCCACTACTGGTCTGAATTGTGCAGGTGCATAGGTAACTTCGATTAGAGCCTCTGTGAGGTTTCTTTCTACTTTAGTACCAAATTATTTATTTTAAACTGCATTGTTTGTTTGTTTGTTTTTTTTCCTGGGCACCAAGTGCCAGGGGGCTGGCGGAGGTGTCTGCCCAGATATGCCGGGGCGTCTGGTGACCTCAGGGGAGCGTGGCCCTGATCCGTCCCCATCCTCAGGGGAGGAGCAGAGGAGTTCTGAGGGGTACAGCACCGGCTTGTTTGCCCATCTTCCTTTTCTGTTTTGGTTCTTCTTTGGCTAAGATGCAAAAGGTACTTGAAAAATAACATTATTTCAGTTAAATTTTGGTACTTGTTGGGAGTTGTTGTGATGTGAGGCTCTTCCCGCCACAGGAAGAAATACAGTATGATTGCTGCTCAAGCAATTCTTGAATGAAAGCTTGAAAGGTGGAGGCTGAAATCCTGCTTATGGTTGTCAAAACCATTTCCAGAACGAGATTGCACGTTCTTTCCTCATGTCATTTTATTTTTTTTTTCTTAAAACAACCGTACTATTTGCATTCTTGTTTCAATATTATAGTGAACACTTGAATATTATAGTCCAATATGAACATTTAATCCATATTTCTAGACACCAGTCTTAATGCATGTCTTCACTCAGAAAATCTACATATCAAAGGGATATGTATTTTATCTCCCCTTTATTAAACATGGGGGAATTAATATTCCACTCTGAAGCAGTGTTTTGGGGTTTGTTTGAAGCCACTGCTTATAGTGAAGAGTAGATTGTGAGTACCTGTATGCCACAGCTTTTATTCCTTCACACACAATTCTGTACAGGCTCTTGATTCTTTTAATTCATTTCATAAAGAAGCTATGCTTTGATAATTCATTAACTCTGTTATTATCAGGTTAGGAAGCGAGGTATGAGTACAGCTGCAAGGTGATTCTTCAGCTGAATGGGTCTTGAGACTGTCACAGAAGAAAAAATGCTCATCCACTCCTTGGAGGGGGAGAAGATGGGAACAGCCCTGATGGATTTGTTGATAAAGGGTGTCAGAACTGGTTTGCCTGGAGGGAGCATTGTATGGAGGATGCTGGGAAGTACATAACATCATTATTTTAATAAGCTTAAAAGAAGGATGAACCTAGTAGCATGATGTGGCCAATTTTTATGCTTTTACAAATGTATTAAGGGGTAAATACCGAAGAAGTCATTGTTGACAGATGACGGATTTAATGTTGTGGCTTAATTTTCCACATAGCTTATCTCCAGGTAGTCTTTCTGTATTCCAGAGAAGAATTTATTTGCTTCCTTTTCTTCTCTGTACCTGTACCTGTATTGCTGTTCTACTTACTGTGAAACAGATAAATGTTTGCATTAGCAATTTTTTCTTTATACTGTTTGATTGATTAACATAAGTTCATGCACAGAACAAGGATTTATTTCACTCTATTAGTTTTTTTCTAGTTCAGACTAGGGCGGGGGAAGGCTAGCCTTGTGCCTGAAATTTTTGAATATATTGGTAGGTGTCATAAAACTCCTTCAGAACAACAGTACGTTATTTGTGGATTTTCAGAGCATTACAGTTACGTTACAGTCTTAGGTGAGTCCTGAACACCATGGACCATGAGGTCCTGAACCAAAGGCTGAGCCTGAGGTGGAAATGGAGAGCTGTGATACTGCAGGCATACCCAGAATACCGATTGCTCTTTTTTGACAATTTTTTTCCTTTTCTTTTAGAAAATGGAAAGGTAGCACTTAAAATTTTGTGTTCCTTCAACAACCTAATAACTTATTTAAAAGTTGAAATGTTTGTGGATAATGCTTAGTACTGAGTCTTTAATGCACTACATCAGAGACAAAACCGAAGGCACTGTGCATCTCGGCGTTGTCTCTACAAAACTGTAATGCATCACACCTTTGTCACTTGCCTTCAGGAACATTGCCACCTAGGGCTGGAAGACCGTGGCTTGAATTAAAAATGTTCATTGTAATAGGGCTTGAAGGGTGTGTGAAAGGAGAGTGTCTGCTCTTTTAAGGGTGTCTAGTCAAAGAAGCCGTAAGAAGAACATAACTGGGACAAACCTGGCTGACATATGATGAGGGAGGCTGTGATAAGAGCAGACTTGGTCAGTGGCACCAGTTGGACACGTGGAGTGTGAGGATGTTTATCTCTTCAGCTGGGAGGATAAGGAAAGGGAGGGAGGCAGATGTGCAGAGATGTAAAACTTGAGCAACTGGCGTCAATGAAGGCAACAACCGGGAGCAAACCTGGTCAGCCACGGTGCGGATGGGTCTCAGGAAACTGCAGCAAACCGTGACTTTGCAACTGGTGAGGCTGGAAGCCCAAGGGTCCGGGATGTTGGAGGGTGTTGGTGGGACGGTGCCAGCTGATGGGGTGATGTGCAGGGTCACAGCCCAGTGCCTGGTGCTGGGGCGGCGAGTGTCTGCGTTCTCCCCAAACCAGCTGTGCGTGTGTATTTGCTGGCAAACCTGAAGCAGTGGGCGAGCAGGGGACCCTGGGTCTGGGCAGGGTTATCAGGCAGGCAGAGGGTCCGTGCTGGTTTTGGGGGAAGCCGTGAGTGTGGGATGCCCGTGGGACGTATGTGCGAGTGCTGCGTGTTTGCAGCAGGCACGGAGCCTGACCAGCCGGGGAGCCTGGGGGGGTCCGTGTGTTGTCCCAAATCTGGGTCTTTACCCCAGGTGCAAAGAGCCAATCCACACGCAGAGTCGGGGTGTTTATTTCATGTCTGCGCAGAGATGGGTGCATGTTGGAAACTCCGCAAAGCTAGCACACCGCGGCTTGTACATTGTAAGCTTTTATATTTTACAAAAACCCACTCGTGGGCACACTAGAGTTGCTGTTGGTGGCGCATGATTTCACAATAAGCTCCTGTTGGCTGCTGGCATTCTCGCTTCGAATGAAAGGTGTAGTACATTCCTAAATTACTGTGCGTGCTCAGGGAGTAGAGGTCTCATCTAGGAGGCGTATAGCTTAAGGTTTGGACGGGTGGTTTTCACATTATCATGAGCTTAGTTCACCCAAAAGACAGGTGCTTTTTATTTTCAACACCCTCTAACAACCAGTCACCCTGCAGTTTTAGCAGAATGCCCCAGTTTTCCCCAGTTAGGTTCCTTGTGTCTCTTTGCTGTCCACCGGCTGATACCACCCATCTGTTTTCTTTGACTGCCTGAGGTCTCTTCTCCCTTAGCCACACCTTACCTGCTTGGCCTTCATCATGGGCAGGGGTGCCGGGGGGCAAAGGGGCCGTGCCAGTGCTGGGGGACCCGCGACTGTGCACCTGCTCATGAGCTTCATCCTTCAGCCTGGGCAGAGACCCCCGGGTGCTGGGCTGGGCCCCAGCAGCTAGGCAGGTCCGTACTGGGTAGTACTAGGCAGTACTGGGCAGCACTGGACTTCAGCAGCCGCGCAGGAGGGTCCTGGGCTGGAGCAGCTGACGGAGGCAGCCACACTCTTGACGTCCCTTTAACAGGAAAAATCACTATTACATACTGTGAAGTGTTAACTGGATGTCACCAGTGTGGCCAATAGTAAGTGTGAAATCCTTGAGGTAAATATCCCACTTTGTGTTGGTCTGTACCGTTGGGCCACGTTTTTGTGATGTTAATCTTATGTAAATGGACACAGAGGGTGGCGCGCTGCCCCAGGCTCACTGGAGGTTGACTGTGCAGCTTTGTTTATGCGAGACGCTCTCCTGGTGTTCAGAGCTAAATCGGAAAGAGAACAGGAGGTGGAAATTACCTTAATGACAGAGGTCTCCGAGTCTCCCAGTCTGTTATAGTACCTAGTGTCCCATCAATTGAAAAGTGATGCTTCTGAGTTTGCATCCACGTTTGCTGATTGAATCTCTGGTCGTTCTGCAGACTTCGCTGCTTGTAGAGAGTAATTAATGTGTGAACGCTTTAGTAGTGTTGTGAATCTTGGCCTTCCACTTATCAGAGAAAATGAATAGGTCTTAAACACCTGCTGCCTCCAAATATCTGATGCCTTTTGCTGTGTTCATTACTAAAGGCTTATTTTCCCAGTCTTCATTAGATGCGATTTCAGCAATCACTGAGTTATTGCAGCGGTACTTCGTGGTACTTGCCGATAACAACATTGCATTGGCCAAAAACTAGAGGTTCGAAGGGGATGTCATGGTTTTGTTTCAGCTGCAAGAATACTTATGAACTAGAAAAGCCATCATTTTGCTCTTAGCTTTGTATCTTTACTTCCCTGCCTAAGCTGTAATGTTACCTTCTGTGTTGTCATTCAGGTTATGTCTGTACATCAAAAGCTTACCCATGTATTTTCATTGATACTTTTCATTAAAGTATATATGGTTACTGTTGCTTTTACTGTTGATTAAAATGGAGTCGTTCTGCCACAGGAAATAGCACAGATTTATATATCGTCCATAAAACAGTACGAGAGAACTCAGCCTACTCAGGGCTGGGCAAAACTGTCTGAAAGGAGTCTGCATGAATTAAAGTTACATAGGAGAATTTACTTTTGGATGACTTGCCTTGCATAAAATGTTCTAATGGACATTTCTTTAGTGTACTGGTTTTTTATACTGGTTTTTTTTTGTTTGTTTGTTTACAGTTTTACTTGCCTTTCTCTTTCTTCAACATTTCTGACATTTATTATGTTTTGCATTTTGTAGAAGAAACCAGCAAGTGCTAATGTCAGCCAGCCCCCCAAAACACAGACAAGTGGAGGACCTTCTGCTGTTAAGGTAATGCATAGTTAAGGAAACGGTCTCTTCATCCCCTGCAATGGGATAGAAAACGGTTTGCTTGCCAGCATTCAGCAACACCACAATGCTCTTCATGTCTTGCTTGGAGTTGTAGTGAATTGAAATGAAAGAGGAACACAAGTCAGCAGAATGCCAGCATTGACTTCTTGAGGAAATAGACTGGGTAACATTCTCCCCTGTCACGTGTTCTTTGTTAGTTATTTTAAAAAATCCCAGTCCCATTGATATCAGTGGCAAACTTCATTTGACTTACAGGGCTATGGTTCTTTTTTCACCCTTAGGTTTTGTTTCTATGTTTGGATTTTGTTCACTCAGTGGGACCTGATGAGAGCGAAGTACTGATTAATTGTCTTTGCTTTCCTACTTCTGGAGCAGTTCAGTCATTTGGGAATTTAGTGTAAGAGGTGTTATAAAGATGACTGGCATGAGAGTGCAGTTGATACTCCCTGAAGAGAAGCAGGGATCACATTAAGCGTGCTCAGGTCTTGCAAAGTATTGAAATAGGGTGTTGAAAATATGCTTTCTGATGGTGGTCACACATGAACTGGTGGCTGTAGTTGGTAATCACTGTTAGGTGCGCATTTGTCGTGGGTGAGTGAAGTGCACCTCACTCAAGAGAGAAGCTGCAATATGTTTTATTGAGGTAAAATAATAATTTGGCAATTCAATAAGTTTGATAGAATTTAACCAAGTTTAACAGTGGTTTGACAGCATTCAATAAGTTTGATGGCAAGCTTCACCTTATTAATTACTGCATGGAAGAAACGTACAAAGGAAAATTGAGTTAGAATCAAGCTAGAATGGTTCACACAGAGACCAGAGACACAAAGAGTGAAGAGGGCCCACCTGCTGAGTCACGAGGTTCAGAGTGGACCCCGTTGCTTTCTAAACTCCTTTTGGAGCTCTAGGTGTGGCTGGGTCCAATCTTAGTCTCAGACTTGAACAACGGTTTATGTCTAATGGAATTATCCATACAATGTTTAGAATAATATTAACTATATGGGTTAGTAATTTTTCATAGCGTTAATTCAGCATGCTATCAGTCACATACTGAGGATCTGCTGTGGGTAGGGGTTCTCTCTGCCTTAGGTAAGGAAGGACCTCTTAGTCTCAGGTAAGGAATCTCAAGCCTTGAGAGGCATCCCTGCTCAAGGGTTGAGTGTGCAGTCCAACTGCAATTCAGAAAGAGCTCCAGCTGGGCCCATGCTGATGGCAATATTTGTAGAGTGAAGTAGTTGGCTGCTAGTCAGTAGTATAGACAAGATAGATGTCTTCGTTTTAGCTCTGGTATCTTGTTCGGTACTTTGGTTGTCTTGTACTTTTGGGTTTCAAAACCACCTCTCAAAATATTTTTCAAGTCACCTTCACTCCCATGTGTGTGAGCTAGGAGCTTTCAAGCTCGCCAGTTCACCCCCAGGACGTGAGGCTGGTTGCTCCTTAGTCAGCCTGCACCAAAGTACGATGAGGAGTCAATTGAATCCGCCGCAGTATACCGTATCTGGAGACACCCCATCATTTGAAAGGTTCTATTGGCAGGAAGTGTTTCTGTGTTTGAATGGGACTTTTATTTTCTTAATCAATGCTTTTGTAAAATAGTAATACTAAAGATATCTCTGTGCTGCCTAAGTAATTATTTCTCCTTTCTACTTAATGAAAGAGGAAACAAGGATATAAATCCTGTTGTCATAGAATCATAGAATGGTTTAGGTTGGCAGGGACCTTAAAGACCATCTAGTTCCAAGCCCCTGCCATGGGCAGGGACACCTCCCACTAGACCAGG
>VYXH01009009.1:63729-114468 GCA_013397275.1 Burhinus bistriatus
AAGCCAAAAAGATAGAAAGTTATTCCTGTATTTTACATTTATATCTATGTTCTCATGGTAACAGATTTTTATCTTGAATTCCTCTTTCCTGGGTTGTTTTTGGCAAGAGTATCTCAGCCCGTGGCAGTGTAACCTTACATACTTTTCTCAGAGTTGCTGCCTGTCTAGTTTTTGGGTTCTTGTGTTGTTGCATCTGATCTCCTTCAACCTCCCACCAGCCTGTCCGAGATCCCTTCAGGAACTCCCTGAAATGTTTAGGCTGGAAGCTGGTTGAAAGCAAAGCCCAGTGTTAAACGCTAACTTCCCCCTTTCATTCGAGAAAATGTCACCTCAAGTATTGTGAAAAGTTGCAGGGACAGCACGTTCTCCTCTGGGGGTTCATTCGTTCTTATCCACCAGGCTTATTTCCAGGTTTGAGTGTATTGAGTGCTGGGTTGTCTTTACGTGCTTTATTCTTGACCAGTCTGTTGGTCATTTATTCTCTTGTTATCATCTAAGTGTTTCGTATTGGTTGCTTGGTAAATGTTTTCAGCATCTCTTCTGGTTTTGAAGGTAGACAATTGGTGTGTTGTGCTCTTTTCTAAGGGTGGGCAATGACCTTCCTCAGTCTGATGAATCATCTCCATGAATTTCTAAAATTTATAGTTAGTTGACGGTAGCTCTTGCTATGTTGCTTATGGGGTAGTTTCAATGATTTCCAGCGTTCTATAACAGAGAGCTCTCATGGATTTCTTCACCTGCTGTTTTACTTCTCCATATATGCATTTGCATCCAGTTCCCTGAATAGTTAAAATTATTTTTGTGTTTGTCACCTTTACTTTCTTGTTCTTCTCTTGTTGCACTTTTCCTTTTACTTCCACATTTCTGGAGTACACACAGTGAGACTAGATAACCGATTTTTGTTAGGCGCTTTTTTTTTCGTTTTGTTTTACTAACCCACTTCCGGACTTTTGTGATGATTCTGTTTCAACAGTAGCGTGAAGACTGTGCCAGTAGTTTGACAAATGAGTTTCTAAGGGTATTCCTTCTCTTACCAAGTTAGGTCTTCAGTCTCTTCATCAGTTCTTTCTGGAAAGCCATCCTCTAACTCATGGCCAAGAGCCTCTGAGGTCGGTTGGTCAATTCCTGTGCCTGTCTGTCCGTCTGTCTGTGCCTGCCCTGCCGGCAGGGCAAGCTAGTGAGAACTCAGGCTGTGATGCTGCAGCCATCGCACTGCCAGTCACCCCGCAGCTCTGCTGTCAGGGTGGGGTAATTATCAGGTACCGGTCCTTGCTTAATCAGTGTCAGCCTGTAACCTCTTCTCTGTCTTTCAAGCCCCTTCTGCAGTGGTCGTGAGGGTCGCATGTCTGCTGGTGGGTTCCTCTGCAGGGAGCACCTCCGTGTGCTCCTGCTGGTGAACTCTGCGTGGTCCTGGGTGCTTTGCCATGGAGATTGCCTGCTCTCCCACCTGGCAGAGACGCTTTATGAAGAGCTGTGCAGCAGCCATCCCCCAGGCTGGGACCCCCAGCTGCCCCTCGGTCACAGGGGACCTTCCCACAGGTCGGGTCGGGCCTGGGGCCAGCACAGCATCCTCCAGCACCCACACCTCTGTCCGGGCAGGACCCACGGGTGCAGCTGCAGGAGAACAGGCACCAGCACCCATGATGCTCGTTTTTCCATCGGCTGTTGGCTCTGCCCTGTGGGGCATCCCTAACAACACAACAAAAACTTTGCCGTCTCGGCGGGATCACCTGCCCGGCTCTCTGAGCCCAGCCTCAACCTCCAGGGCAAGTCCAACTCTCCTCCTTCCTGCTGTTCTCTTTGTGAGGGGGTGTTTGGCCCAGGCGGCGGCCGGGCTTTACCAGCCCTGGGTACAAGCAGGGTGCGCCTGCCGGGGCCACAGCCGCAGCAGGAGCCGTGTGTCAGGCGATTATTATGCTGGTTGCTAGGCAGCGTTTTAATATTTACCTCCACGCCTGACACGTATGCCTGTGTTGCTTCACCCCTTCTGCAGTCCGACTGTCGGGCTGCAGCAAAGGCAGCCAGTTAGCAGCTGGGCATGGCTGTCCGCAGCGCACAGCCCCTGGAAGAGGAAAAGCAGGACAATCCGCAGTGCAAAGGAGTCTGCCAGGGCCAGGCAGGTATTGATCGGCTGCGTGGTGGCCACCAAAGCAGAGGTTGGACCCTGGCAGCTTCTTGGGCTGTCAACCTGCAAGGCTCAGCGTGGTTGCAGACCCCAGGCACTGAGGCACTGGGAGGGACAAGGACCCCCTTCCTCCTTGTAGTGCCTCTTTTCAGGGAAAGAGTGGAAAATGGGAGGCCCTCAATAGTGGGGTATTCAGGCAAAAAGTGGTGTAAGTGAAGCGAGGCAGATAGTGCCCCCAAGGGAGCCAGAAGATCACTGTGGTTGTCTGCAGGAGGGTGCCCTCTGCTCTCCACCATCCTTCCCACTTCCCCCCCCTCTGCCTCCCCAGGACAGGATTTGGCTTCTCCAAATCAACCCTGAATGTTTTTGAGGAGGATGGCTTGGCATTTTCTGAGGCTGCTGATCAGCAGCCATGCATTAAACTGTTTTTTATCCCCAAACTACTCTTCTTCCTCCACGAGCATTTAAGCTCCTCATCTCTCAGTTGCTGCTACTCACTACCGTGCAGCTGGACAGGGTAGAAAGAAGCAGTAGTTGGTTTCTTTGGGAGATTTTCACTAATCTCTGCAAGTTGTAGTGGTGCTGCTGCATTGGAACTTGGAAAAGAATTTTTTCAATGTATTGTAAGAAAAAGGCTTGGTAGGAGTTTTCAGAGGGGAGGAAGGGAGAAGGGTTCAGATAAATGTGATTTTATTAAATGGACAGGGACTAGGGTGACTAATGTGAAGGTGTAGAACAGATACCTACTTGTTAAGTCATGTAGAAGGAATTCAGATTAATTTCATAGAAAAGAAAGAAAAGGAACGGAAAAACTATTAAAGGGCAAATTAAGATAAATATGGTGTTGCCTACAGATTACCTGATGGTGGTAGTGGAAATATATAAAAAGGTTGTTTAGAAACTCGTTCCCTGTCCTGATGTAGGAGGCTCTATACATTCCGGCGTATGTCTCCACCCACACAAAAGTTCCTATCTGTTATGTAGTCAATCTATGGGTATATACATATATGGAAGCAGAAAGCAGATATTATTTGCTTACATTTGTGTAGTGTGATGATTGTTCTCTCTAGTATATATTTAGAGTAGTCAAACCTCTTACTAAGGTGTGCAAGATACCAGATACGCTGGTGGGGAGAGCGCACTGTCATCGCCATAGTGTACCTTTCAAATTCTGTACAACTTTTGTCTTACTCTTGAGAAATGCTTATACTATGAAAGGTTCTGGAAATGAGAAAATTTTCCATGTCGAAGTAAGAAGTCACCCCAGGTATGGAATAGTAATATGGCTTCTGAGTTCATTCAGACAAGGCATGTTTTCATACAGTAAGTGGCACAGAAACATGAAGAAAAAATCTGGAAAAATTGATAACATGTGCTGTTTATTTAAATGTAAACTGTAAATGTGTTGCTGTGATCAAGATGGCAAATACAGCTTTAAGCAGAGGAACGTGAAACAGGAATAGAGAGGAAGTATTATATCTGTATGAAGTATTGATGAGACAATTAGAATATTCATTTCTGGACTTTGAAGTTTGATACGGTCACAGCAGAATTAAAACATGCTGTTCTCAGATTAACGTCACTGAAGCTAGGAAAACAGACCGTGTCATTTGCAGCTGGTCCAAAAGGGTTGCATGATACGCAGAAACACTTGTGTGTGTGTTGCATACAGATTATTTCTTTTTATCTCAACATGTTTGAGTTTTCTGATTTAGTATTAAATACTTTGTGTGAAAAACTAGTAAATCCAAAAGTACAATTTTTGTTAAATGTGGAAGAATATGGCACAGTAAGTATCTATGCTTCACTATCAGAGCAGGATTTGAGTTTGTTTTGATACTTGATATGAAACTCACTTTCAGAACATTTCAGAGGGGAAAAAAATGTTGTGAGAAGATCTATGGGCATCATGCTGTTGAAATCCTACATACATGTATTGTAGAAATACAGGCAAGACAGAAGATCTAAAATAATAACTAATTTTCAATTCCTAATTTTTAGCTGGATATCTAATGAATTCAGGTTGCTTATGCTTGCTTAATAGTCGTATGCGTAACAAAGGTGAAATTAATTAATTTCCTTTTTTTTTCTCTCAGAAACAGTCCCACTGTGCTGATGCATCAAAAACAC
The DNA here is from genome assembly GCA_013397275.1 of Burhinus bistriatus. NCBI lineage: Eukaryota > Metazoa > Chordata > Aves > Charadriiformes > Burhinidae > Burhinus > Burhinus bistriatus. Next base: position 67,985 of record VYXH01009009.1, read on the forward strand.
AAATTATGAAGCCATCTGAGACAAAGGTACGAATTCTTGAGAAACTCATGCTTGCAGTTAAGCACAAATATATGAAGCAATGGAATTTCTTATTTAATACTGATACTGAGGGACTTGACTTTGCATATTTTGTCTCTGCAGCTTAGTTTCCTCTTCAAAAAATATCTAAAAAATTCTATACAAAGTACTCAGAGGATTTTATGACAGCAATACTAATTTTAATTTGAGCTCAGTCACAGTTTGTGATATGTATGTAGCTCCCCCCAGTGTAATTACAGGGTTATCTACCTAATGATAATTTTTCACGTAGTCAAAGAATTCAGGACAAGTTTCAGCTTTTCATGTACATACAATGGCATCATCTCATTCATCTTGTATATTTGTCTGTCTGACAGCTTCCTTGCCTTTGTCCTTTATGCTTGTTCTGTCTTGTCTTATGACTAGAACTTCCTTAGTGTCAAAGCTGTGTCATTAGTCATGTACTTTATAGAAGAGAGTCATAATCCTCACATACGACTCTGTTGTCTAACAGAATTTATCTATGTTATTTAAACAAATGATTAATGATTCTCTCCCTCCTTCATTTTCCATAATCGTTAACAGTGAAACCAGCAAAAATACTGAATACCAAACTAGACCAGCAGGGACTTGTGCGGTGGTAAAACCTAGGTTTGCTTACACCTTGTGTAAATGCAAATAAAGAAAGACTTAGAGTGGTGAGGTCAGAAGAGGCCTCTGGAGGTTGTCTGGCCCAGCCCTCCCGTCCAGGCAGAGCCAGCTCTGCAGGTAAATCAGACTGCTCCAGGCGTTGCTGGACAAACTTTGAGTGTCTGCAAGTGTGCAGGTTACACAACATCTCTGGCTAGCCTGTTCTGATGTTTGATCACCTTCATTATGATGATTTTTTTCCTTCTGTCGAATGGGGAGTTACTTTGCTGCAACTGGTATCTGTTGCCTGTTGTCATTTTACCACGCATCTGTGGGAAGAGTCTAGGTCCATCTCCTCTGTATTTGAAGTTAACCATTACATTCCCCTTAACCTGTTAAAACCCTTTTCCTCCATGCACACATGTAATACTTAGACTGGTAGCAGTGAGCTGGACAGCAATCAAACCATTTCCATTTGTGCATGATCATCATCACTCGTAAGTGAAGGTATCTGCAAGTCTCCAGTTTCATTTTCCGATTATGTTTGTGAGCAAACTCATTTGTATCATGTTCGTTACTGATGCTGTTCTCCATATGGTTGAACCCAGCTAGCTATCTAAAAATAGTTATGGTCTTCCCCTGCTTGAAATTTGAAATAACTCTAGAAGAATGTGGTAAATTTCTAATCAGATCTTTAAAACTGGTATTGCAAGATGAGACAAAAATAGAGTAGCAGAGGCATACTTCAGTGCTGTGAGACTGGTCAACAGCAATCCCTTTGAACCGATGTTGTGGTTTTACCCCAGCCAGCAACTAACTAACTAACTAACTAACCACACAGCTCACTGCCCCTCTTTCTGTGGGGTGGGGGAGAGAATCAGAAGAGTGAAAGTGAGAAAACCCGTGGGTTGGGATAAGAACAGTTTCATAATTGAATTAAAATCAAATATTAATTTAAAAAAAAGGTGATGAAAACGTAGGTAACAAAACCAGAGAGAAATAAAACCCAAGGAAGACGAGTAGCGCAAATGAAAACCAATTGCTCACCACCACCTGACCGATGCCCAGTCTGTTCCCCAGCAGCGGCAGCCCCCCCCGGCCAAATCCCCCCAGTTTATATGCTGCGCATGATGTCATATGGTGTGGAATACGGCTTTAGCCAGTTTGGGTAGCTGTCCTGGCTGCGCCCCCTCGCAGCTTCTTCTGCATCTGCAGCCTTTTCGCTGGCAGGGGATGGGAAGCTGAAAAGACCTTGGCAACAACTAAAACATCAATGTGTTACCAATATTATTCTTGTACTAAATCCAAAACACAGCACTGTGCCAGCTGCTAAGAAGAAAATTAACTCTATCCCAGCTGAAACCAGGACAATGTGTGAGACAATTAATGTTTTCTTTTAATGTCTGTTGTATTATTAATGCCTTCCTCCTGCTGGATGAAGCAAAGTCATCTGCATTTTGACAGTAGACTTCTTTGGAAAGCAATAAGGCTGCTGAGTCACTTTAATTCCTAGTCCTGAATTTCTTGCAAATTAACAACTCTTTCCTAATTGCCTGCTATAACCACGTCTCATTTGTCTTTCTTAGAGTCTCCTTAGTGTGCAACTACTCTTAAACGTGCTTGGAGCCCCTCTTTCCCCTTCAGTTCTGTGTATGTGAATCCTTTGTCTCAAATTAACCCTCAGTCTTATGGCCCCTCTGAGAAAGCTGTGAGTTACTGCAGCAGAGGAAGGAATGCAAAACTTCTTGTGTAGGCGAAGCCCTGGGGTTAGGCGGAAGGGTTGGAGGACCAGGGTGGAGAGCAGGTGCCCTGTGGAAGGGTTGGAGGACCAGGGTGGAGAGCAGGCGCCCTGTGGAAGGGTTGGAGGACCAGGGTGGAGAGCAGGCGCCCTGTGGAAGGGTTGGAGGACCAGGGTGGAGAGCAGGTGCCCTGTGGAAGGGTTGGAGGACCTGGATGGAGAGCAGGCGCCCTGTGGCTGTTGCTGGAGGGGTGGAGGAAGCAGGGTGCTGTCACTGCCACCACAAAAACACATCCCATTCCGCTGCTTCCTTTTGCATGCGTTTGTGCAACTGCACTGTGAACTGGGGAATGAGCTAAAAAATACTCTTTTGCTTTTCTAGTGTATTTTTCAGTTTCCTGAGTCAGTTTAAAATGCGGCTGCTCAGACAGTGGCACAGTGGAGGTGGAAGCAGGCAGTAGCAGGGGAGGTGTGGAACATCTTTTCTTCTGTAGGAGCTCAGCGTACACTGTGAACATGCTGTGGCTTCAGGCTGTGGCTGCTCACAACTGACTGTTTAAAGGGTGACTGGGTCGTTGCCTTTGAATGTATGGTCTCGTACTAAAATGGTTGCTTTGACTTGCCTGGTAGTAATTTTTTTTTTTAAATTGGATTTGAAATCTGTTATTGCTAGAAGTGTATCTAAATAGATGTGTCTGTCTGTGTGTGTGAACCTGTATGTCTTCATGATCATGTGTTTTAATGTGGCTGTATCATCTTCATGTGTGTTGAATGAAAGCATGGTCCATATGAGTCCATATATTCTTCAGCATTGTTGTTGATAAATTTATAGTATGAACAATTCTGCACATTTTAAAAGATGTACAAGAATAATGAACAATGCATACCCTACACAAAAAAGACACTATTTAGTAGAACAACAATTACAATATAAAAAAAAAAAAAGGCATGCAGTTGCCATTAACTGGTTTGGCAGACTGAGAATTTGAACTTATATTCTATACAGCTGTTGTTGTTGCAAGTAAATATATTTTATTGTCCTGCAAAAAAGGTGTGTTTACTTTTCTTCTGAAAAGCATGTAAGGAACACCTGAATTTGTACTCTAATAGCAGGGTACTTGAAGTCCTGAGCAGGCAGCAGTCCCACAGCAGGAAAAGTCAAACTCTGTGTTCCTTGATGCTCATGCTTGCACTTCTATTACATTTCTTTGCAGCCGTGCTGCCAAAGAACATCTCATGTCTGATTGAGTCTTTGCTTCAGATGTTACATAAACATGTCAACCTTTTTTAGCTTTAAAACTGAAAATTTAGGAATACCTTTTCAATATAGGATTATTCAGTGTACAGGTATGCAAATGGATGTGTGCACCTTTGAGTTTACCTTATGGTTGTCGTGTAACCAGGATGTACAAGTGGGAGCATATAAAGTATGATTGAACCTGGGAAGTACTGTGTTGTAATCAGGTTAGATGTCAAGAGAAAATCCAAGGGGGGGAATCTGAGAGGATAAGTGAATATTTTGATTTTTTTCTTTTTTGTTATTTATTTTATTTTAAATTTTGTCCCCACTTTAGAGTTTGGGAAATTTTTGTCATCTTTCTCTATCAATATGTTACCTTTTGTGACTTACTTGCTTGTGGTGTGTGTTCTTTACTGTGGTCTACAGCTTTGAGACCTTTGCCAAGCTTATGCCCAGGCATCTATGTTTTTATGCACATTCAGGATTTCCCAACCAAGTGTCTGTGGTTCAGTGTGTGGGTGTGAATACTTTCGTAACAAATGGTAAAAAAATTTAGCAAATTTCTCTATGTGGTCAGCTAGCAAAGAGAAGCTGGATATATGTAAATAGTAATTAATGTTTGGCAGCCAAAATGAAAACATTACAAAACAATGAAAAAATTTCGGTTAATGCTTAATGGAATTTTTTGGGGCATTTTCACTGACTTTTAATAGGCTTCTCACAAAAAACCCCTATTATTTGTGTCTTAGTAACTTTAAATATGCTCAGTGTATTAGTAGGATGGTGGGCATAAGGAGGGCTTCTGTCCGTGGCCCCTCATTTCCTAGGCAGAGTTCAACACTTCTCTGCTGCAGGTGGACAGTGTGACACGATACTGGTGTCCCCCACCCGCACCAGAGGAGGCATAGGGATGCCAGCCCCAATTGAGGAAAAGGGACTGGGCCTCAGGGTCTGCATCTCCAAGCCAGTGCAGAGCAAACTGCACTGCTCTGGCAGGGTCCACATGCCTCCCTGGCCGGTCAGCAGCCAGTAACAGCCTTCTCCTTGGTGTCTCCAGTAGCCACACTGTCTTTTTTTGTGTTAAGCATAGCACAGCTGAAGTAGCAAAAGCAAGAAAAAATAGTAAGAAAAATATGGTGAGGAGGCTGGTGTTTTCATTTTTCTTTCTTCTTACCAGATGTAACTATTCTTTAATTTTTCAGTGTTTGTTCTTACATGTTTTCTACTGGTAGTGATTTATTGCTTACTGTAGTTTGACTTGAGGTGAATCTCAGGAATGAATTCTGTGGCATGGCTGCAGAAAATTTTCAGGTGTAAGTCAAACTGTCCATTATATCTGTTTAAGATCTTTCCCTCTCTTTCCTGTCCTTCCTATGGAGAGATAGAGTGTGTGTGCACGTGTGTGCGTGCGAGCGAATGTGCTGTGTACTAGTTACATAGCATGTGTGGTCATGAGTGTGAACCTGTCTGATTTTCTTCTTTAAATAAGCTGACCCCTTAGAAATAACCAAGCATATTAATGTATGTTGTCTGTATTTCAGTCTGCACCAACAACCAAAACAGAACCTGGAAAAACCACACAGTCAACCAAGGTAAATATGTGTCTTTCATCTTTGGCGACTTGTTGTACTTTGGTCTTTGAATAACTTTGAAAGAGGATAAAGTCTTTGCTACTACTGTGCCACATGAGACTGCCATGTGATTAGTAACATACCTGTGCAAAAGAGCTAGGAGCTGGCAGATGTGGAAATGCAGTGTTTTAGGGGAACAGTCAGGATGCTTTATTGCTTCACAACAGCTTAACTGCTCTGATAACCATCTTTAAATCCATCTTGTGCTTATTTGAACTAGTGTAGATCATGTTCCATAGCACTGAATGGTGGTAAGTGTAAAGGATCTCTATTTTTTATTTTATGACAGCCAACAGACTCTCAAAATAAACAGCCATCAGAAGAGAAGCAAAAGGAACCCAGTGGTGTAAGTTGTACAATTTCTCTCTCTCTTCCCCTCCCTGTCTCCCCTCTCCTCCCCCAGGGCTTCCTGTGGTATTTCTCTTCTTTTTTTCTTTCGTTTTAAAAAAAACATTTAAAAAACAGACCAAACAAAACCAGACCATACGTATTTCCTTATCTAATGTTAATAGTTTATCTCCACACAGGCAAAAAGCCAAACCTCACCTGTGACACCAACTTCTAAACCAAATAATACAGGAAAAGTGACCACAGCTCAAGCTGACCAGCCTCCACCAGCAACCTCCATAGAGACAGCAAAGGTATAGTAGAAGTAGCAATCCAATTTTTATTATTTATGTTACTGTAGGGATTAGAAATTCACATCAAGATGGATTCCTATACTGAATATTGTAAAGCCAGACTGGGCTGCCAAAAATCACAATGTAGAAAAGCTCAAAAGCTGTCTTGTGTCTAAAGGTTTGTATGACAAACCTCCTTGTCCTGCTTTTAAGTCTGGGACTTAGAAATTGCACACTTCACCCACTAATTAACTTAAACAACATCCTGAATACACCACTTCCAGCTAACCCATGACTGCATTAATAGATAAGCATCAGCTGCAGATAGAGCGGCACAGCAAGATGGTATTGGTAGTTTGTGCTGCTTATTTGGTGATCCTGATGTGCATCCACCTTTTATTCTGCTCTTCGTACATCTGTTTTCATTGTCCAACATACTCTGTTATCTAAGCAAGCGACAGTAAGATTATCACGGTTGTAGGTCTGTTCCTGTGTGTTATGTGTTTGGGTCTCCCATCATTTGTGCAAGCTTTTTGCAAGTTCCTTGCAGCTACGTGGGTGTAATTGGTTCTTTGTCAGTCTCTTCACTTGCCCTTTCACTACTGAAGGTGAACAGAAGGGACCGTCTGGTCAGTCATGCAAATGCTTTGTTCATATGAGCAATGCCATCGTGGAGCTCCTTCACCTGTGGACTTTCAGGCCTGTTTGTAGAAGCACTGTTGGTTCCAAATGCTGCAGGTCAGCAGATTATCCGTTTTCAGTAGGGCAGCACATACGCCCTGACTGCAAGACTCCAAAAAAGAGCGATTGGGGAAAAAGTTGTGGAGGAGTCATTTCAGAGGGGCAAGTGGAGAAGAAGCTGGAGCAAAAGTGTGTAGTAGAGTCAGGATCTAGATCTTTTTGGTCTTCTGATCGGCATGTATCTGGGTGACAAGGCCAGAGTAACATGGAGGACTCCTGCAGCTCTACTACAACCCACTTTTTCTGCAGTAAATGAAAATTTCAGTAATGCAGAAGTCTGCATTTTGTGTTGGTGTTGCTCCTGCACCTAACTCCCTGAAGCAGTTTTCACCCGACCTGTTTGAGCAGTCTTTGCTGCTGGTGTTAATGCTGCATTAAGAACTAACGGGTGCAAATGAAAGCTTTCAGAAGAGACTTGGAAGAGGCCTTGTAGTCTCTGTGCACCGCAGATTTCTTTTACTGGCAAAGTAGAAGAAAAAGGTAAAGTACTTAAAATTGCATGCTTGCTTTCTCACAGCAAAATCACACTGGAAACAGAGTATGTCTGCGTAGTATTGCAGGTAGATGGCAGCTTGCTCTGCCCAAGCATCTGGATGCTGTGCAGGTGTATTAGCCAGTTGCTGAGTCCAAAAAAATACATGCAGCCTCACAGTTGGATGTTTCAGTCTGGGCTTAGTACCATGCAAGCTGCAGCTACTCAACTTCCAGACCACTCAGCCAGTAGGTAGAACCAGCATATCTTTTTTATTCAAAGTATAGATGAAAAGGGACAATAGGTATGCACGCCTGAGTAGAACATCTCTGTTTTACGTTGTTCTGTCTCTACAATTTTTAATGTAGGGCCTTATAGTAAAGCCGTCTCTTAATTCTGCTCTTATTTCTTCAGCCTAAGTCTGAGAAGATGTCCATAGCAGCTGGTGCAGCTGATGCAGGTGCAGCTGATGCAGGTGCAGCCACTGCAAGTGTGGTTACTGTAGCTGATAAGTCAAGTACTGAGGTTGGTAAACACAGTGCCAGACAAATTCTTCCCTTGTAAAAATGTCTCGGAGAGTGTTTCTCTCTCTGAAACAGTTCGGTTTCAGAAAAAATAAATTGGTAACTGCTGAAGTATTGCTATGTAATAGGTGAAGGGCTATCTGAAAGAATAGGTAATGAACTAGTGGTGTGTCATTTGTGTTTTGTCAAATAGGACTCATTTAGAATCATTGTTATCACAACTAGCATAACATTAATTACGCTTTATCTTCAGTTATGTTTGTACATGTATGCATGTATATCAGCTGGTATATAAATACAAATGATCTTGTTACTGATTTTGGGGAACGAGTTTAAGAACAGTTCTCACTGTAAAATTTGGCAAGTGCAGGGCCTACTGAAAGAAAGCTTTTGGTTTGGTTTCCAGGAGCTTTCTGCAGATTCACGAGATGATTCAGACTTTTTTTTCCTTTGTACAGCATGGTAACTTCTGTAACGGTCTGCTTCTTTTTTAGCCTGCTATGGATGAGATGGCACTAGATAGTCTAATAGATACCCTAGGGGGACCTGAAGAAGATGTGCCTGCTAGTCCTGTTTACACTGGTCCAGAAGTTACGGTATTTAACATTTTTTATTTTTATTTTTAGAAGATTCATCTCTAAAATATGTCTGTAGTTGCACACTACTACATTGATCCAGTAATTGTCACTTTGGTCTGCTGAGAGGTAAAATACAGTTTGCACAGTTGCATTTTAATGTTGTTTTCAGTAATGTAGAAATGATAGGTTTGTATTGTGGTAGAAAACAGTAAATTGTCAACAAAGAAAGTTTGTTGCTTTTTGAACTGATTTCGAAGCATGGTCTCCAGTGGATTTACAAAAGGCAGAGATGGAGGTATGAGAGAGCATAAACAACATAGGAGATTTCATTTCTGCTTGAGAAAGAGTAAAACATTGAGAATCTGGGGAGGAACGCATGCTTTTCTGAGTTAGAATGGGAGAGTAACATAAGAAGGATTAAGATGACAAGCTCAGTGGCTCAGTGCAGTTCTCAACCATGATAAAAATTTTGGAATTAACAGATACCTAAAATTCAGACTAGGTACAGCAATGCATTCTGTGGTCTGAGACACTGCAATTGCTTATGTTAATGCAGAAGGAATCTGGTGGTGGAGGTGCAGAGTTTTGCTAGATGATGTGCACTGTTGAAGCTACTTGAGCTTCATGTGCATGACACTAGGTTCTGAAAGACACTATATAGTCATGGTCTAGGACTGGCCCTCTGACCTAGCCAACCCTCGCATTTTCTTTCCATAAGTATCACTATAGATAGCTGTACGTTAGAAAGTGATTTCAATAAACAATAGTACAAAAAACATTAATGTGTGCATTCTTTTCATAGGAAGATATATCTTCAAGATACTTGGAAGAATTGGGTAAACGGGAAGGTAGTCTCCCTCCAGAGTATGTTAAATTATTGAAGGTTAGTGAGTTAAAAAAAAAGATGTTCTTCATGCGTGTTTTCTTTCATATTATACGTTTTTGCTTCCCATTTACTACAAAATTAACTCTCGTTTCAGAGCAAAGGGGGTGGCAAAGATGGAGTACCAGCAAAAGTAGATGAACGAGATGAAGTAAGACATTTTATTTTTATATTGGAAGGTGAAAATAACCCAATTACCATTGGATTCCTAGGAAAATTTGAATGTTGCCATTCTTCCAAAAATCCCAGGAAGTGGGAGAGGGCTACGGGGTGCCAGATAACATAGATACTGATAAAACTAAATAGAACTTGGCATAGATGTTTTTAATAACGAAGTAGGAATTTTCAGGATGCTGACTGAAGCTGAAACAAGTCAAATAAATGCTCATGGAGATACTGGGCGTAATAATAACAAAGGGAGGAAATAGTAGCTGTACATGCAAGAGTCTTTTCATAATGTCTTTAGCAAAGATTACTTGAATTTCTATACTTAGCAAGAAAATCTGTAAGCCAGCTTAATTTTACTGTTTATATATTTAACCTATAAAAATAAAAGCTTATCTGAAAAATGAATGAACCAGTGAGGGGCAATATCTTTTTTTTTGTGACAGCAACATGTGCTTATGAGGTCATTGTGTGAGTAAGCGTGGAGCACACTCAGATTTTAAACTGAGTTTGACAGCATTGATATTTGAACTTTAATAATCATAACCTAGTTTGCAATTTCTTCCTCAGAAACCAATGACAGATGATGAGCTTGCAGAGGCCCTGTCATCTGACTTTACCTGTAGTACTGCTTCGTCTGAAGACAAGAAGACAAGTCTGACAGAGGTATCGTGTGCCTTTATTGCAATGAAATATTGCCATTATTCTTAATACTTCACTTTAAAATGATCTTGACAATTTTCCTCTTCTTATTATTTTTTCAAATTTGCCTGTAATTTCATATCTGTCATAGAAACCAAGTAAAGAAGGAGAAATCGTGCAAGCACAAGCAGCAAGTTCAGTCAAGGCCTCAGTTCCTCCTAAGGAGAAGAAAACAAAATCAAAAGAGGTATACATAGTCATTCTTTGACTAGTTAACTTCTAACTAAAATTTAAAGCACGTCGTGTTTTATGCGTGCCTGATCTTGTAAAGTGCTCATCATCCTCATTTTCAGTTGTAAGTCCTGTTTATCATAGAAAGTATAGGAATAATGTGAATTGCCATTGCTCAGGCTTGGCTCTACCTTAAAGATCTGGCCTTAATGGGTCAGATGATTTTTCTTTTGGATTCTTCTGCAGAATAACTGTGGTTCTCCTGACTAGAGGCAATAGAGTAGAAAAATGTATGTGCATTCTTAGCTATGTGAGCTGTGTTTAAAACTTGGGTATGATGTAATTTTCTCATGTTTTACAAACCTTTCTTTTTTCCTCCATAGAAAAGTGTGACCTTTACACTTTCTGGGTTTGCCATGTCAAAGCATATAGCAATTGTGTTACAGGATACTGTGGGGTTGGGGTTTTTTTGCTTCCTTTTGTTTTTTAATTTTCCCCTCTCCGTAAAAGGAGATATGTCTTATCATAGAATCATAGAATGGCTTGGGTTGGAAGAGGCCTTAAAGCTCATCTAGTTCCAACCCCCCTGCCATGGGCAGGGACACCTCCCACTAGACCAGGTTGCTCAAAGCCCCATCCAACCTGGCCTTGAACACCTCCAGGGATGGGGCAGCCACAGCTTCTCTGGACAACCTGGGCCAGTGCCTCACCACCCTCAGAGTGAAAAATACCTTCCTGAGATCTAATCTAAATTTCTCTTCTTCCAGTTTGAAGCCAGTACCCCTCATCCTATCAAAATCCGTCTTGATTAGGCTGTGCTGATGTTACCACATAATTTGCCACATCCTGCAATGTGATGTTAGGGATATTTTCTTAAATACAGGAAATTAAAGATGATGCAGTGGAAGCTCTTCTTGACACCCTTGGTGGACCTGAACCTGAGCCTGAAGAAGATCTTACCCCTGTTGTAGAGGTGTCAGAGGTATAATCTTACACCTTTTTACAGCAGCTTTCAGACTCTCCTGTGGAATCCCAAGTCCTCTTTGTTAGATACCATACAACTGTGTAAAATAATAACAAAGCGACTTTCATATCAAAGGCCTAAGGAATGTCTGAGTCTTACATGATTAAGAAAAGTAAGAAAAGAAGAAATCCTGAGTGGATACAGGTAGAATAGCATATAGTAAGGTGGTCTGCAAAATGATGAGCATTTCATTTGGCTATACAAGCATGCACACAAACACCTTTCCCTCTACTAGCTACAGTTGCTCTGTTTTTTTCTCCAAGCACTGGGTACAATTTATAGCAAGCTTTTGTTTTGCATGTATTTGCAGTTTAATTTTTAATTAACTTTTGGGGGTTTTGGTGCATGTACTCCTTTTTCCATCAAACCCCATTATCTTTCTAATTTGGGTCTTGCCTGTCGGTGTGTCTTCTAAGTCTTTTGTTTTTCTTCAACAGTTAGATTTTAACAGTAGCCCTGTGTTTGCATTTAAACTTTGACTTTTTAGTTTAGTTTTGCAAACTCTGCCTATAACCCTGCTAATATCAGCTATTGTCCCCTGTCTTCACTTACAGCGCAGAGCAAACAAATGACAGGGAAACAGCAGAAAATCATTTGTTGCTGACAGAAGATGTTGGACCTGAATTTTGACAAAAAAAGAGCATGTTGTATTGCAGATTCACTCGGTCTGGACCTTCAGATAACTTAGTGGATGCATTGCTTCATGAAGGAGGTCCAGAGAATTAAAAGCTTGTTTCAGTAGCAGTGATGAAAAAAGATACAGAATACAGCATGTATAATCAGAGTGATGAAATCCAAGGAAACATGAGGATTTTGTACACCCCAAAAATTCTAAAAGTACCTGCCACAAGGCAACAACTCTCAATAATGTCTGAAGTTTTTTAGGATTTACAATAACATAGCCGTATTCACATACAATACTGATTCTCAAGCCATGACAGTTTTACCACAGAAATTTTATAGGAATAAACTGAGGAATTTTAATATCTTGATATATGGAATAATTTTATCTGATGCTAGTACTTCTTCAAACAGTAGGCTGAAGAGTCTTGAAGTTGTGAAGTTGACTGTACTTTGAGTTTTTAATTTCTGTAAGTGATTTTTTTCTTCTTTCTTTTTAAGGTAAAAGCTAAAGAGAAAAAAGAAGAAAAGGCTGGAGAACGTGATGATACGATACCTCCAGAATACAGGTTAACACCGGAGTTGGTAAGTTTGTCATATCTCTATTGCTTTGTAAATAGAGCACTGCCTCTGATGCTTTCTTTCATCACAGATAAGGAAAACGCATGGGGAAAGCAAGCAATAGTGGTATTCAGTCATTGGCTTTCTCCTGTTGGTGATTTCGGTATCTCTAGTTTCCTTCCCTTCCTTTACCAGCTTAACTGGGTTTTTCAGGCATTCTTACCAAAGACCTGATCTTCCCAGGTCATACATTCCTTCTCCAAGAGTCGTGTTACTTGTTTCTGATATTAAAACCTCAGTGTTGTAAAATCCATCCCTTTACTGAAGTGCTTGTGGGTATCCTTCCATAATGTAACCTTGAAAACACTATCTTAAAATGGTATGAAAATTAACGCATTGTTTCACATTGTCACTTCAAGTGATGGAGGTCAAGGTTAAGCAAAACAACAGTGGAACTGAGATGTGTTTGCCATAAAGTTCAGAATTTAAAGTTTTTGCGATGATTGTTAGTATAACTTAAGTTAACAAGGTTGCTACATAAACTGGCTTTGCTGGAACTGAATGTTAACATTCTGTTTTGAAAGGAGCACTTTTACCCTTCTTTTTAGCGCTTTCAAGACTGCTTGACTATAGAGCTGGGATTTAACCCCCTATTTGTTCAAGTGCAAAAGTTTGTCTTTTGCACTCAAAGCTTGTTTTACTACTGCATGGATTCCTGCTGTTCTACTGTGGAATTAATTCTGCCGCATATTGATACTGATGGGAATGAGCACTTTTCAGTCTCTTGGCCCATTGTATCCTGCTGGCAACACATTTGCTTTTTTAATCCGCTTACCTGGCCATGTAAGAATTCCCCATGTTAAGGGCAATTCCTGTTACTATGTCACTGATTTCATCTTGTGTTTGTCATTTATTTTATAGTATATTGCTGATGATTATAGAGTATGGCACTTCTTATAACAATGGAAAAGTGTCAATAATACTTACTTTACTTTTAGGATAAAGATGGAAAACCAGTGCTGCCAAAGCCTGAAGAAAAACCTAAGGTTAGAAAACTGACAATATTGTTGGAGTGTGAATAGTTACCCTGTTTTTTCCCCCTCTGCTATCACTTCTCTCTGTGCCGTTATGTTGAATCTCTTGGTCTGCTTGTGTGTTTACTTCCTTGCACAAAACCTGCTGATCTGAAGTGTCAAGTGAATGTTGGCTTTATTGAAATTCACTGGTTGTGAATGTAGAGCTCATAGTAAGAAAAAGGTTTAGATATTATGAAGATAGGAGAGTGTTACGGAAATAACTGCTGACAGAAAGAAAAACTGTATGGGGAGTTAGTGTAAGGTATTCTGTAGAAGACTGTTGGAGCTGCTGAAGGACAGAGAGAGGTGAGGCAGGAAAATCTTTTGTTTTCTTGACAGTTTCCTCTCATTAGTTATCAGATGTAAAGGAACACAACTGTGTCATGGTTTGGGAAACTGGAAAGATGGAAAAACCTGCTGTGGACATTTTCCTAATCACGAAGAACCACTTGGACTTTGCAAAAACTATCCATTCATGGCCTAGAAAGTGCAAGACAGAATGAAAAGATTGAAAGAGGAAGTTACAAAGGTTAATTTAAAACACACAGAAAGAAAAGAAAAATTAGGAAAAGCAAAGGAACTGTGCACTGAAGAAACCGAGGGCTTCACTTTGGAAATACTGTGAGTTGAGGAGTGCTGCCAAAATTGGAAAAGTACAGGAAGCCTCGATTCTTCTGAAACAAGTGTGAAAGTCAGGACCAAGAATGACACTGTGCCTTTTTAGCAGAAATGTGAAGTCATTTGTATTATTCAAGCTTGAAATATGGAGGAACGCAAAGGCAGTGATGAGAAGACTTTATGTCTCTAAAAATTTGCGTGTCAGGTCTGAGACACGCAATCATCTTGAGTGGGGGATGTGTGAGAGCTGCACAGAAGGAACACCTGCCAAGATGTCATAAGGAAAAAAAGAGAGCAGCTATGCTTTGAGGGAACCAGGCACTAATGTTAGTAGAGAAGCCTTCCTGCTTCACAGGGGGCACAAAAGAGATGGCACACTAAAAAAAGAAAAGCTCCAGAAGAGGAACATGGTACGAGTTAAGGGAGGTTGGTTCATAGTTTGACTAAAGTCCAGTACAAAACCAAAGTGGAAGATGAGCTCAGAATCATGAAGTTTTATACCAAAAGAATTAAGTGGTTAGTAGAAGAATAAGTATTCCTATGCTCTTCCACCCTGTCAGTCAGAGACAAAAATATAATTGAATGGTTGTTCTGTAAGTGAATCGCTCGGGTATTGAAGTCATATGTTACAGCATTTTTCTCAGCACTACTTCACTCTTTGTAATTTGAAGGTGGCGATTTTGAGCGACATGTGTTCGCCATTATTGCTGTGGTATTATCAGTAATTTTGATCTGTGAAACCCAAACCAGCAAAACAAAAAAAGTTACATCAATAGCTGAAAAACCTTCAGTCCCTTACAGTTCTTCCTTGATTCCTGGTGAATGCAAAGTTCTTGCTTAATGATTTCAGCTAGGGCTTCTATTACGTTGGGCCTCCATTCTGCATGCCCTTAGGCATGTGCAGTGGCATTACTTTTTTGAAAAAAGTTGTTATTGCCTAAATACTTTTTTGATTTAGTGGCTGAAAGAGGAATTCAGTCGTTATGAAAAGTGGGGCCTTATGTGATGAGATATTTCATAAAAAATTAGGGGCACTGATCTACAAAGGAAGGAAAGTGTGAGGAAAAATAAGACTGTTCCTTAGAAATGTCATTTTACATATGACTAATTTGGCCAAATGAGCCCTTATCAATTAAGTTCCATGTAGCAAGTGAATGGTGATCACTCCTAGCAAAGATTTAAACATTTAGGTGTAAACAGTAGTTTGAAGGATCCCAGGAGCATTAGTAATAGATCACAGAAGTTGATAGATCACATAGTACTGGATCACATAGTATCAACAGATTGTAATAGATCACACAGTAGGGAACTAAAACTGCAGTTTATTCACTTTTCCCTAAAATGTGAGCAGTGGAAACCACTGGGTGTCAGCAGTCAGTGCACACACTAAGAGAACTTCCAGGTGACATTGCCTCTGAGGGAGGTCTCAGAGGTCTCTTCCTGCTGGAAAAAAAAAGAAAAAAAAATTAAAATGGGAGAATGAGAATCTGATGGTGCTGCTTTCTCCTGTCTGTATGCAATTTATACTTGAAGTGTTACAACAGCACGATGCTGTTATGTTAAATACTATGTAGTAAATATTAGCATTCTTCTTTTTTTCTGAATAAAAGGTTGCATTTTCCTTTTCAGTAGCCCTATAAGCAGTATTGAACATTATGTTCTCTACATTCTATTAACTCTTGATAACAAAGCAACCGACTCATTCTGAAAAGTTTTCTGAATTTTACGTACTGCAAAATTCATGCTGTTTTGTTGCACGTGAATGTGAAAGGTTATTTCAGTGTACGCTACAAAAGTTTTTCTGCTTCCTGAGTAGCTAAAATACAATTCTTGAAAAAAGAAATAAAAAACAGGCAGTGAGTCACCTGTAGCACTTATGTCTTTTTTGCAGCCTTTGAGTGAATCTGATCTCGTTGATGAATTTTCAAAAGACTTTGCCTGCCCTGCGCAGCCTGCAGCACAATCCAAACCATCGAAGCCCAGCACCACATCCAAAGTATGTCTTTCAAGTTCGCTGAAGATGCTGACACTGATAGTTTTGCTAAGACTGGATAATGCTACTGTTCTTTCAAGAAAAATATTTTCTTCTATTTCTGTCCCCTCCCTCCCCCCATTGCCTTCAATGGAACATGCAGTATTGGCACTGAGCCCTTAACTGAGGGGCTTCTACTTTTACATTTAGACTTTTCTTTCTTGTTTTGTATTGTCTCTAAAAAAACAAAACCAAAAACACCTAACAGGTACATTTTGGGTTTCTGAGCATATTCAGTGAAATGCAGCGTAATTCTTCTGTTTCAGAAGCCTTCAGCTCCTGGGTCTGCAAAAAACACTGAGGATGAAGCAGTCCCTCGTGCAACAGCTTGCACTGTGCAGTCTTCAGCTCCATCAGCTGTGTCTTCAGTGAGTAGTCTTAGCTGGGCTGAAAGAAAACTCAGTGCTTCATTTATGCAATGGCATAGCATATTGTCAAGACGCATAGTTCAGTATTGCGTATTCCTCCTCTGTAGACGTAAGCCACAAAGGCTGAGTGCTTTCCAAAAAAAATCAAGTGAAGCAGAAACTGAACGGGGAAGATCAGTGACCCTCTTAATAGAGGAAGTCAAACTGACAGTTCTTGTGGTCTACTGTAGCTCTTAATGCTCTAAGAGGGATGCTGTTTGTGAACTTAATAGATGCTCTAGGAAAAGACAGATTCTACAAAAAGCCATAATTGTCCTATTGAATATTTTGGAAGATTGCAATAATGGCTGACATTGTTGCATCTGTTCTTAGAATATATATGCTTCTATTAAAAAAACAAAACAAACAACTCCCATTGTGCAACATTTTAGCTGTGAGTAAATCTTTGGAAAGAGAAAGCCTGTTTACCGAGCAACCTCTGTCAAAGTTTCCTTACGTGTTGAACTCAGCGGATCCCAACTGTGGGAAGACAATTAGGTAGAGAAGCATTATAGTTTTTTAGATTACTTCTCAATTTTTACCTTAAGTAATTGTGGCTGGTGGTGGTAGTATATGAACAGGTTTCATCAGCTGCAGCTGAAGTCCAAACTAAGAATTGTTTTTTACTGTACCAATACCCTCACAGGTTGGTCAGGTGGCAGATGAAGCACTGGAAGCCTTGTCTGGTAGCCTAGGAAAGAGGGAGCCTGACCCAGATGAAAAGAAACCTGCTGTGGACAAAGTTAAGGTAGAGAAACAATCAGACCTCAAAAAATGGACTGCTCATGTAATTATCTTCGGTGTTACTGTACTTCCTCAGGCTAGAAACAATTTAGACAAAGTATTTTCACTTTTTTTAAAAACAACATTTACTTATGAAACCAGTTGTGTTCTGCTTAGGAAGTACTAGTAGGATTTCAACACAGTAAGTACATTTTCTTAATCATTTTGCCTATTACAGTACCGTGGTTCCCTTTGCTTCTGAAAACTGCATTTGCTTAGTGTCTTACTGCTGAACCAGAGCTGAATTAACATGCACATCAGAGGTAGCATACAGTATGATCCTTTTTCAAAAGGAACCAAATTTGTGATGAGTTGTTTAAATGAACAATACATAAAACTTTGTTTTTTGTCACTGATCTTGTTATTTAACAGGGAGCCTTAAGTAAGTCACTGAAATGTGTGTATTCTGTCTAAGGCAATGCTGTTCATAGTCACAGTCTGAATGCCTGCGTTTGCCACCCCAAACCATGGCCCAGATGGCATTGACTGGAGCCAAAAATAGAGAGGACAGCTCTTCTGGTGTGCTGGAACTCTTCTCAAACAAAACTTCCCAAAGTTGGCTTTACTACCTTTTCTTAGTTGTCATCTTCCAACATAACTTGTATGGGGGCAAGTCCTTTTTGAAGCTGGCTACTGATTTCTCCGTTCAGCTGCCTTTTGCATGCAGCCCAGATAGCTGTTCAGTGCATTTCAAGAAAAAGTCAAGAATTAAGACTCAGGTATAATGCTGTTTTGTTACTGGTCCATGCTTGTCTCTTTACTTAACTCTGTTGATCTTCACTGAAATAAGCAGAACTACCTCTGATACACACAGGAAGAAACGGGCAGAGAAATGAAGGCTTTCTCAAGAGAAAAGGCTTTCTTGTAATTTGTGTGAGATTTTATCTGGTATTTGGATTGAAAGACTAACTTGAATCAGTAGACTGAAGACTTTGAAAGCTTTCTCATATGCATTTCTGTTGGGATGTAGTTACTTGGTTTTATTAATATTATTTTTATTTTGCCTTTGTAGGAGAAAAGCAAACAGGAAGAACGCAAAAAACTGGGTGAAGATGAAGAAACAATTCCTCCAGACTACAGATTAACAGAAGCAAAAGTACTTTATTTAATCTGCTGTTTCAGTCTTACTTTCCTTTCATTCCTCAGAATACATGGACAAAACTGGAACTCCAGGTTTTTTTGAAATATTGATGTTTAGTTTAGCCATTTTTATAGTATATAAAAATTCCAGTTTGTAGTTCCTGAATATCAGACATCTATCTTTAGATGCCTGCATAGGCCCAGAAGTGCTTTAGCCACAAGTACCTACACATGAATAATTTCAGCTGAGATCAGTGCACTGGAGTCTTTCATTACCTTTTTGTATTTTAGAACTTAATAAATTGTTATTGGTCAGAGCTGTTAAAAAACCCCAAGGCTTCAAGATGGTATTTTTACAAACATCACCACACAATGGATTTGACATAAATGGGTTCCTTAGGTGTAGCCAAGACTTGCACAACACCTGCCACAGCTGCCGGTGTGAAAAAATACGGCCTTTCTGGACTCTGCATCCAGGAATACTGTTACCCATCTGGAACTTGGGATTTTATTTGTTGATTGTGCTGTTTCCATGGGAATTGAAACATGAAATAGGGAAGCTCAGAATCCCACACACTGAATCACTTTTCAGTACTCAGATGTTTCTAACTTACAGGGTCTGGATTTTTTAAGTGACACCTTGAGTAACAGCAGTAGATGCTAGAGATAACTAGTTAGATCATTTTCTTGTGTAATGCTGTCTGTTGTTCAGTGGACACTCTTGGAGTACTTGTATTGCATGGTCATTTAAGGACTGCTTGGTTTAATATAAGGGCCTTTTTCTTTTGTAGGATAAAGATGGAAAACCACTCTTACCAAAACCTGAAGAAAAGCCCCAGGTAAAAAAGTGAATATTCAGATGAATGTTCCATTCATTAATTACTTACTTAAGTGTCAGTAAGATCTCTCATTCTTCAGTTTAAAAATGGAGCTAGGCTGTGTTACCTGCTCACTTTTTAATAGATGAAAGGGCTTAAAAGCCTCTTCTTTTTTTTCTTTTTAATGCTAGCTTATGAGTGAAAATGATCTTCTAGAGGGTTTGACTGAAGGATTTTCCTGTTCTCCATCCCCATCTGCACCATTACCTACACCAACTGTAATAAAGGTGATTATATTTGATTTCTGAGAATCTGCTTTATTTTCAAATTGTTTCCATAATCTTGATAGTTAATTTGTTTCCCTTAAAGTTTATGTAAACTTTCTTAAATAAATTTCAATAACTAAAAGTTTAAAATATTTTTGCAATAAACTAATAGGAGAGCAGGACTTTAATAATAAGAAAAAAACAAGGTTAGTTAGTTGTCACATCTTTTTACCAGTTGCTTGCATAAGTCATACTTTACAGTTGAGAGTTTCAAGTGTTACTTGGGAATATAGATGGGCTTGGTGAAATCTTAGCTCCTCTGAAGTTGAGATGGAAGATTGAACATGAACAAACAGATGCGAAACAGTTGCCCAGTGCTTCTCAGGAAGGGGTTTCAGTCTGAAATAAGTAGAGCTTCTAAGAATAATAAAGTACTAGAAATAAAAGGTATGGGCATTACCTTTTAGATGCATGGAATTTGATGCTTATTTTTCTCTTAGTCCTCTGTGTTTGTAATGATACTGTGTCTTGTTTCAGAAAACCAAGGAGGGTGAAAAGCCCGCAGATTCCTCAGACGTTATCTCTGCTGCTACAGTTTCTTCAGTGCACTCATCAGCTCCTCTAGCTTCTACCTCAGTAAGCAACCTCTGCTGTAGATCCTTATCTCAAACTAAGAACTGACCTATGAAGAGACATGGGAGCACAATCTGGCTGGTTTTACCAGTATAGGCTGTTGCGAAGTTAAATAATGTATTGCTAATACTGGCTACTGGGGGCAAAGAAAATGTTCCCTCTGGGAAAATAAAGCGTGAGTTTCTGGGCACTTCATGTTTAGCTAACCGTGAAGACTGGTCTGCCCGCTTTGTCCGAGTTCCTTCCACTCACTGTCCTATTTCAGCCTGCCTTTGAGACTGCCTCACCTGCCCTGGGAAGAGGAAGTGCCCAGTCCTGTGCTGACTCCTCCAGAGTTACTGGGGCCATCACAGGATGCGTGCATTCCGTTCCTATGGGTTGATGTGGGTAGGCACCTACATGCAAATGGTTTCATTTTTAGGCTTGGGCCTTTAACTGAACTATTTCACGTTTCTTTTCCTGGTTAGGTCATGGAAACATTTGAAATAATAATAGTGTAGTCATTACCATAGTGGCAAAGTCATCTGTTAAGCCTGTAAAAGGAGGAGTGCAGGGTTAACGCACGAACAGGGAGTGCCGTGACCTCCTTTTACTACCAGGAGAACTTCCCTTGGCTGCATGCGGTGGTAGTGTTGACTGCCTCCTTTCTCCATTTTGATCTGTGCAGTGGGAGCTCCCTCTAGTGCTTCCAGCCTAATTTGGAAGGGGAATATAAAGCTCCTCCCACCTGGTTTTTAGTTAGTTTTAAGGGCTTTTTTTCTAATCAATATTTGAAAAAAACTGGTGTGAATTAGCGAAAGACTATGCATATTGTGAAGATAAAATGTTAATAAGTTTTAATTCAGATTGACACTTCCTGAGCAGCTAATCTGCGGTGATAATGACGTTTGCAAAATGAATGGCAGTTACCAAAAAACAATTTTTTTCATGGAGCTGTTGTCATTAGGTCAGATAGGCTTATCTGTAACACAAAAAAGACATTAAAATAAATTCCATAACCCCTTCTTGAAATTATCTTTTCTGTAGGTCTAAATATTCTGTAATTTTTTCCCCAGCTATTGCACTACATTGTAACTACAGAGGGGGAGCTGATTGTTCATTGTTCACTGAAGTTGATGGTTCATTAGTCAGTACTTCTATTAGGTTGATGAATTAAATTATTTTTACAGCTGATTTGCATTCACGAATGTGTTTATACTTCGTTAGGGAGGAAAAGAGATGGATGAAGCCTTGGATCTCTTGTCTGATTCCCTGGGACAGAGGGAACCTGACCCTGATGAGAACAAACCAGTTGTGGATAAAGTAAAGGTAACAAAAGACATTTTGAAACTTGAGCAGTCAGGGGAGGGGGGGGAAACAAACACAAAAAAACCCCAAACACAAAAAACACAAACCAGAGATACCTTAGTTCTTGCAGATTTTTTTTTTTAAATGGTATGCTGCAATACTTCTTATATACTCACACAAGTCCGTGGCACATGATTTTCAGATGTAGGAGTAAGGTTACTAGAAAAAACCAACATACTCTTGTGCTGTCCTACATGTAGACATATCAACCAGTTCACTGAAACGTTTTTTGCTTCTAAGCATGCACTCTTCAATCAGGTGGATTACTTGTGTTTTTTGTGAAAGATTGTGAATTAGTTAATATACTTTAGCCATTTGGATGTAAGTGTTGAAATATTACAGGAAATTTGCAATACTTTGATTTCAGTACCTTTTATTGTCATTATTCTAATTATTTTTCAGGTGTCTTCTCCGGCCTCTTTCTAAAATCAATTTTGTGGCCGCCTTTTTGTTAAACTTTGGCTTTTATAACCCCACAGGTACCAAGTTCATCAACAGACATGTTCATTTAATCAGTCCCATTTTTTACTTGCTGGTTTCTGCTTGTTTTTCCTTCATTCAGTCTTTCTTGTATAATTGTATAAAGACCTTTTACTAATAAGAAAATCAGATGCGTTTCTGCATAATAGTAGTAGTAATAGTGAGTTGTAAACTGAAATACCTAAGGTAAAGGACACGTTACTGGGGAAGAAAAACACCATAAGCTGCCCATGAATAAATTTAGGCTGGAATCTAGGAGATTTGTACTCTCAGACCAGGCTCCAGTGCGGAGGTTGTTGGCTGCCTTAGGAACAGGTTCACACAGCCTGGGTAGCGTTGTCCCTTGCCGTAGCAAGGGCGTGAACACTTCACGTGCGAGATCTCCAGAGCTCCTGTACTTCAGTGGAGCTGTAGGAGCCCTGCTTTCTTCGTGTGCTGTTCTTTAAAAAGGAACAGAAGATGCTTACACTGGATTAAAAAATTTCAAAAAGAAAGATTGTGTGCATTAACAAATACAAAAATATTCTTCAACAATATGCCTAAAAACCTACTTGTATCCAAACCAGGTGTTGTATTTGGCATGTTTCTGGTATGTTTGCCAGAAGTCAAAGCAGCATAAATTGAAAAATAAATGTAGTGGAAGGAATGCATCCCTCCTTGATGCAGTTTTCAGGAGCTTGTGGTGCTCTGCCTTCTAGTTCCTTTGGAATTGAAACTGACTCTGGCTCCTAAGTCTGATGAGAAGCATAGGCCACTCTGGATCAGTTTGGGTGTGAGGTGGGTAAGTTCCCTGGGTTTTGCTAAAGGTGCTCAGATGCGTTCATGGGTAAGACGTTGCAAGAACATCCATTTTGTGTTAAAGATAAGATGGATGAGATTCGATGCAGAAGTGTGAAGTGACTCCTTTTAGTCATATTGTTGAAAAGCAAATGCTGCTGTGTATATGTATGTTTAACTTATTAAATGTGTACAGTTATTGAGAGCTAGTAAATTTACAACTTTCGGGCATAAAACACACTTCCTAGTGAAATAAATACGTGGGGGGTTTTTTTCTGGTAGTTTAGAAAATTTAAATTCTAAAAAGGCAGCTGTCCTAAGTTTAATGAGCACTCTGACTTACTGTTTGCTAATATTTCTAACATAAGTATTAAAGTTATTAAAAAATGAAATGCTTTCAGGAAAAAGCTGAATCTGAACACAGAGACAAACTAGGAGAAAGAGATGATACTATTCCACCTGACTATCAAAAACTTCTGGAGTCAGGTGAGCAGGTAAGGAAAAGCTTTGTTAGTTTTTATTTAGCTGCCTTATGGCAACACCAGAAATTTGTGCATATGAGCCAGTCTGTCCTCTTTGGAATTACAGGAAGAACAGGGAAGCTGCGTAAGTGAGTAAGTGTGTGTACTATGTTTACGTGTTAGGGTTAAAGATGTAAATATCCTGTATTTAGAGTAGCTCTCAGTATTTAATTCAAAAAACAAACAAAATTAGTTTGTTTTGTTTTTTTTAAATTGGGCAATCTGAACAAATAAATCACTTTGAACCACCCAGTAGCAACCAACATCCTGGAAATTTAGCAGTATAGCTTCCAGTTACACTCAGTGTTTTTAGGTGCTCCAGAAAACTAGGTGAAAGAATAAGGTGTCTCCCTTGAAACAGCTTGGCTTTCTAGTCTCCTTTTAAACAGGAGGTGCTTGCAAACTGTGGATAATAATGCTTGCTCATTCCAAGCAGTTTTGTTCCAAGTCTGGGGACAAAGTGTATATACAAGCATTACCTTGGTGGTATACCTAAAGTCCTGAGAAAACTGCCATTCACTGGAGCAAGTAACTGCTCTGACAATGACTTGATCTTTTCTGGATAAGGAAACCATTTTTCCAGTAGACTACAAGGATAGAAGGATGATACCGCAGATGTAGTCAAAGTAACAGATCTTGAAAATACATCATGAACTGACTTTGCATGAGGAGGAAAGACGTCAGTTCAGAATGGTTCAGCTCTCTTGGTAATTGCTAAACTAACCCTAACACTAAACTCCCAATGACATGCTTGCATCTTAAAACTAATCTGACCTGTTCAAAATGAGGATGTAATCTTTCTTCTTCCCAAGGGTAAACCGGTGAAACCAACAGCAAAGGATGATGTGAAACGCAAAGAACCAAAGGTAGCATTTATGATCTTTGTGTTGTGTTTGTTTCATGCTGTGTGCTCTGATCTTTTTTTCAAAGTGGTGTCATTTTAGGCTCGAGTTGTGATTCATTGCAAATTCTCATAAATGCTAGTGAATGCAGTGGGTAGTTGTAACAGTGTGGACAGTAAAACTTTTGCGAAGAGTAAGTCACTGCACTGTGAATGTTCAGGTCCAGTATTCAAAGAAATTGTGTATCTTGGAAACCTCAAATGGACATCTCTGTTCTAACATATGGGTAGAGCTCAGATATGATTTTTTTTTTTGAGAAAGGGATAATTAAAGTAGACATAAATTCCTGAAACGTTAATTTGGCTGTGGGAAGTATTGCATATTGTGTGACTTCAGAATTAAAATTATTGCAGAAGCCTGCCGATGACTCAGCAGCTATTGATGCCCTATCAGGTGACTTTGATACTTGTGCAAAGGCTCCTGCCACACCACAGCACTCAAAGGTAGGACATTTTCTGCTAATAACTTGCAAAATAAAGTTTTTCACTACTCTGTGGGAATTCCTCACTGTTCTTTGCAGTAGCTCAGTTTAGGTTTAGAGCTAGCCTCTTTGGAAGATGCTGTCCAGATGTAGTGGTTGTCTTATGGCTA
Source organism: Burhinus bistriatus (assembly GCA_013397275.1). NCBI lineage: Eukaryota > Metazoa > Chordata > Aves > Charadriiformes > Burhinidae > Burhinus > Burhinus bistriatus. The sequence goes on from VYXH01009009.1 coordinate 92,635, forward strand.
TAATGGAAGTTTGATGCATCTTGCGGTGTACTAAATATTTGGAAGAAGGAAGGTTTGTGGAATTTAGGGTCTTTTAGAGAGGTAAGACAGGCTTGGACAGGTAAGTTGAGCAGAGAATTGCAGTGACAGTTTTTGTACAGATCAGAGTGTCCAAAAAATGTAGAGAGGCAGAGAAATCTTTCTTCAATGATTGTATGCACTACCTAGCAATAGCTGTAGACTGGAACTGAGAAGCAGTTCAAGAGGGTTTTGCAGAGACAAATGCTAGGAGTAGAAAAGGGTTTTAGATGTGTTAGGGCAAATAGTAGAGCTGACAAGAAAGGTGAAGGCAGAATGGGCTGGAGAGGTCTTGTAATGAGAAATGGAGCATTGATTTGTCATGTAATCATCTTAAACACAGCTGTCAAACAGCTGTCAGACTTTTCCCAGGAAAGTGCTGCACGTGCAAGGCTATATGAAGTGAACTAGCAGTGGAAGCAGCATAAAACTGGAGGTCACCCACGTGAGGATGATGTTTGAGAAAGGATGGTTGTGCTGGAAAAGAGTGTGAAGAAGGGGACTGAGATTTGGTCCACATGTGAGAAACATCACTGTTAGACATGCTTTCTGCTTGCTCTTAAGCCAGTGTTTGTTACCTTGGGGTTGGACAGAGGGAGAGGTCTTGTATGGCTTTGAGACATCTGCTGTGCCACTGCAGTCACCTTACATGCTTCCTTGGCAGAGGAGACCAAGGGCGTTCTGGGGCAGCTGGTGGGATATCGGTGCGAAAATCTTAAACTTGTTTTGTTTTCTACAAGTGCTCAAACTGGTTAATAAGCAGTAGCTCACTCTTGTCACCTATTTGCTCTCTTATCCTGTATGTGACATGTTCTATCATATGCACTGGTCCCTCACCTACAGGCACAGGGAATGGTAAACATTTTTTTGAATGGTGAATAGTTTTTGTACTCAGCTGGGTGAAGCAGAAAGTGGTGTGTCTCATCTGCTACGGACTCCTGCCAGCCTGTCCCTTCCTTTTTCCTGCAGTAGTGACCTGCCTGCTTCCTGCAAGGAGAAAGAAAAAACAAAGTTTACTAGATCTTTGATCTTTGACCAAACCAGATGTTAGCAGTCAAAAATTACATCCCTTGGACAAACACAGCTGTGGAAGCATGACCAATTCCCAAGTGAAATTCTGCATTAGCTTCCTTGAGCTTTTACTACAAAGCAGCCAGTTACCAAGAGCAAATTACAAGTTTATCCATACTTAAAATGTGGATTATGATTATCTGTGCTTTTATGCTGTGTTTGTTCCTCTCCTGGGGGGCAGAGAAGAAGCAGCTTTGAAACTAAAGTTCAAATCAGATGTAATTCCTGGGAGGAAATAGCTGTGTTTCCAAATAGCTCTTCAGACCAGTGCAGTGCTTCCCCAAGTGCTTACCTTGACACCAAATCCTCAGATGGCTTAAGACAAACTATTAGTGTTTTAAGTGCTGTTTTATTTGGTTATGAACTTCAGAGATAATCTTCTGCTGCAACATTATTGCTTTGTAGTAAATACAAGATCTGCAGATATATACCAGCTTTTTTATCTGTGTGTGCTTTCTGGTACCCTAGTCTCCGCAGTATTCAACAAGACTCCAAATTGCAGCTTGCTGTGGATTAAGGGCAGCAATTACGTGCATGCGTCCTGTGTTGACTTGTCTCCCACCTTACCAACCACATTTAAAAGAGTGTTACAGCAGATGTCAAAGTAGGAGCCATCAATTCTCTATTCTGTTTGTAACTGTAATTTTTTTTTTCTTTGGAGTGTAGGACAAAAGTAGAAAGGAAACCATCACCACTCAACCAACCCCAAAGGATAAAGGAAAACCCAAAGAGCCTAAAAAGGTCGGAACATACATGTTATAATATGGGTAGTCATGGTTACCACACACGATAAACATGAAAGATGGGCAACTGGATTTTGGATTCATATTGCATGGATATTACTTTGGGGAGCATTGTACATCAGTGGGTTGAACTTCATCCATTTTTGTAAGTGTGTACATAGGAGAAAAGCACCTGTCTGTTTCAAGGGAGATTTTCAATATTGGGGGCTAAAATAAGTTTCTTTCAGAGAGAGTGTGGTCTTCTACAGGGAGCTCAGTGCATGCTCCACAGGCTTCTCATTCCCACATTTGCTGGTCTGAGTCACACTTCACATGCTTATAGCTGCCTCGGGATCCCCATCACTCCTCTCATTCCTTGACAATTTTCAGTAACAGCATTCTAAAAGTGATTAGAATGTACTCCTTCAACCACATGTCCATTTCTCAAGTTACTATTATAATTCATTTTAAGGAAATTAATGAAGACATACATACATTCATAAATAAGTATGTAGAATAAATCTGGTGAGAAACAGAAGGCAGTTGTTTCTATATTAAAAAAAAATAAAATAAAAAAGGTTGCTTGGCTTTTGTCATCCAGAAATACAGACAATGGATTTGGGTAAGGGTGAAACTTTTCCCAGCACATTGTTCTCTCACTGGATTTGTGCAGGTAGATGCCTGAATCAGATGGTAACATCTGCTCTGCAAATTTTCTGTTTCAAGTGACGTGATTTTTCTTTATTATGAAATTGCCATACATGGCTTTTGGTTAACAACAGAACTGTCTTACTGTTAAAGGAGACGCAGCTGCCCGAGTACGTATGTACGCACACACACGCACTCGCTCTCTCGCATGCTCCCTCCTTCTTTGGGCTCGACCCTGGGTTTCTCACAGCAGAGTCTCAGGCATCAGATTTCATAAAAATAAGTAATTTAATGGAAAGGTACAGCAGCAAGGTCAGCCTGGGCTGGGTGCTTCCAGGGAGCAACGTTGAACAAAGAAGTCCCTGGACAATTACACCCTTGCAATTTATACACTTGCCCCTTACGTGCTGTTCACATGTCTTTTAGTCCAGTGGTGATTTTTAATCTGGGGTCTTCTAACACCTTCTTGGATTATTTTTCTGTGTCCAGGCAGTTGGCTGTTGACTGCTCTGCTCTTGTGGATTTGCAGTCTCTGCTGACAGTTGTAGCCTCCTCATCTTGCGCTTTACGCTTCCTGTGCGCCTGAGCTCGCTGGCAGAACGTGGGGAACTGAAAAGTCCCAGACTTAGGGAAAAACACTACCAAAACAGCACTGTGTTACCGACATTTTTTCTTATACTGAAAAACTAAACACAGCACTGTACCAGCTGCTAGGAAAACTACTCTGTTGTGGCCTAAAGGCTTCAGCAAAGCTAGCTATTCGTGCTCAGTAAAGCAAGCAAACAGAATAATCACACTATATTGTAAGCCTAAGTAATTTATTGTAATTAAAACTTATTTAAGCTAAAGAACTAATATCTCTAAGCACTTAAAATTTTTGATGTGAAATTGAAGGGGGGATGTCTTTAACTCCTTCAGAAGGATGTGGTTTTTTTAATGTTCTGAGTTGTGCCTGGATCCCTAGCATGGGTAAAAGGATGTTGAGAAATAAGATATATGAAGAGGTCAGCTACAGCCCTCTTTGTCTCAAACAAAGTAAGTGATGGTGGAAAAATAATAATGTATATAAACAACAGAATTTACAAATACTGTTGCTAAACTTTCTGTAGTTCAAGTGCAGGTCGTATTTATGTCTGAACTGTGACTTCTGATGACTATCTGTCACTGGTTTATTTCCGATTTTAGCTTAATTCAGAGTTTCGTACTATCTCATGCTTCTCTTGCTCTTTAGGCAAAGGGACAGTCCTCCAGCAGCAAATCTGAGAAGCAGAAAACAAGCTAAACGTTAACATCATTGGGTGAGATTTCTTCCTTTTTATTCTCCGAACTACCACAAAGACAAGTCATGCTAGTGTTACTAAAGCTAGGTTTTGTTGAGTCTTTTAGCTGAACCAAGATATGGTTAGAGACGCTTGTAATGACCTTGAACTTCAGTGTTCCTAGGCAGAAAAGGCCTTACTTTGTCCTTACAGTTTGTACAGAATTACTTTGTGTAGCTAAATTCCTTTGGGTTCATGTAACTAAAGATTCCAAAACATGAAATACTGCTTCCCTACTAGACATTTTTATAGAGGAATGAAGACCAAGTACACCTCAACTGGTTGGTTTTATCCTTAGGACAGTGAGCTTATGTCATTATTTCTGCGTCAGGCTAATTTTGGAACAGCGACCAGAAGAGATAGAAAAAGACCAACAGCTAAGCTGGCAGGTGTGGCAGGTTTCAGTGCTCTGCTTGGCTTTCCTGGCACAAACACAGCCTGGTTCCATGCACGTGTTCCGCTGCCACCATGTACTACTTTGTACTTGGCTTAAGCACACTCTTAACCTACGAGTAAGGAATTGGAGTCTTTTGTCATCATCACTAGTTCAGGGAAGTATTTACGTCGTTACACTGTGATGCTCGGTACAAGTGCTTCAGGGTGGGGTGTGGAGGGGAGAGGCAAGGGCACGTCCAGCACTGGGCTCCGTCCAGCCGCATGCCAGCCAGGAGGGTCTGAGTTCTGGCTTTCTGAAGAACTGCAGAGGAGCTTCCCCTCTGGCAGCAGAGGCAGCCCTGGCTCCTCTGAGAGTGTGGGTGACTACATGCAGCAAAATCCCGTGTGATTTGGCAACCAACTTCAAATGGGCAAAACAAAGATGCATCGTGACTGCATATCTGCAGTGGACTGCTACCCTCACTGCAGTATCACTTTCAAACAGTACCTAATCTCTTGATATTTAGTCTTTATGCATTTGTTTCTGTCACTAGAGACTTTAGTTTACAATAATTCTTCCCAGATTTATTTTCTGAATATTTCACCCAAGTTAAAGAAGGTAAGCAATCTTAACTTTTTTTTCTTTTTCTTCCCTCAGGATCTTGGCACATCATGTAAAACATCTTCTTTCTGTTGGTGGATAATTATACCTGAAGAACAAAAGCTGATGCAAAAACCATGTGGTTATTCTGGGTGGTTTTTGTACAGTGATACTTGTTGGACTTTTTTCATATTTTCTTTTTTCTCGGTAGTGGACTTAAGGTGGTTTGGGTTTTTCTTTGCCCTAGCCATTCATTTTATTATACTCATATACTTTGACTTTTTTGTAATTTTCTTCAGTTTTCAGAGGGAAAGAATGCTTTATATTTGCAAGAAATATATTTCATAAATGAATAGCAATGCCAAAAAAAAAAAATCTGCAGACTTTTGCACATAATCTCCACATAGTGCCTGTAAATCTCAGAAGAATTTGTATATGCTAGCATTTTTAACATTGCAGTGAATGCTTTAAGTATTCTGGAATGTCATGAGCTTTAGTTATCCTCAGCCCACCTCAGTCTGGCTGTGCAGTCTTTCCTCAAGCCAGTTCCTGGTAGGAAACCGTAGGTAAACTGAGGGTAGCTAAAGAATGAGAAACTGGGGATTAACTGCTTCATCAAGTGCATCTAGTAATAAAACAGGTATTTTAGATGCTGCCTTAACTGTAGTTAAAACAACAAAACCACACCAGATAAGGATTTTAGGGTGTTTGTTTCTTTTTTTTTTTTTTTATTTCCAATTGTATCTGTACTGTTATCTCATAATTTCAGGAGTCTCCTGGACTGAACAAAGACAAAGCCTGGTGTAACAATGACACCATTACTATCACAGAAGAGGAAATAAAGAAGGTGCATGAGCCTTTAGCAGAGATCAAAAAGAAGTTCAGGTCAACAGGCGGACTTTTTTTTATTAATTTTGCACTGTTTCTAGTCCTTGCTTCTGTTCCTTGTGCTCCAGAAGGGAATGCAGAAATAGGGCAGAAGTTAATGCTGCAAGGAACAATGTCACATTCACCTGCTCTGCAAGAGAACAGGCAGGAGCAGGCGCCTCTTGGAAGTCTGCTGCAGACAGGGCTGTCGCGACCGAGCTGTGCCAAGTGCCTCCACCTGTTTTTCCTCTGTCTTCATAACTTGCAGAACATCTTTTTGCACATCCTTACACATGTACTGCTTCAGCATTAGCTTGCAGAGGAAGGTCATACCAACACTTGTGCTGATACCAAACGCTGACTCTAGTATGTAGCGCTGCAGACAGAGACAGCCTGGAGATTTAAGTTGGGGATATTTAGACTTTTGACTGTACTTTGCAGTCTGTACTGAGAACCTGTGTCACACTAATAAAGTTTTTAAGAATGCATTTTGATGTTCATAACTTTTCATTTATTACTGCTGTTATCCGAATAGCTATTGAAAGACAAAAGAAACCCTAGAACTAATTAAAAAAATACTGGCATATTAAAACTGAATATAACACGTTTAAAAAACCCTATAAAATACTTGTCAGTGATGCTTCATGAAGACCTTTGCAATCTGATCAAGATCCAGCTACAGTTTTTCCCCCCTTTCCTTTGGTTTTCAAAGCGCTATCGCAGTTATCTAGGATGAAATGTAACAACTCCCATGGTGAAGGGAAGCAGCTAAAATACTAAGGCATCAGCACAAGGCTTTTCAGAAATGAACTTGCTATTTTGCTGAAAAATTGCAGTTAGAATTTTTGTTGAAAGGCACAATGTATAAATGACTGTCATTCTCAGGCGACAGAAGAAACTGTGTTGTAATGCAGTGTGTGAACCCTGCCCTGGTACAGATTCTCTCTGGCTCTGCAGACAGAGAGTTCAGCTTCGCGTGCTCCTGGTTTGCAATCACGCTTCTGTTACAGCGTACAGAAGGCTGAGGAGTTTCTTATGTCAGCTCATACAGCTCTGTCAAGGAAATCTATTGTGTTGAGGTAAATGACACATCAACATACCTGTTAGTGATGCTCCCTTTGTTCTCTAGGAAGGGNATCGGGCCTGTATCAGCAATAGTGTGGCCGGCAGGACTAGGGCAGTGATCGTTCCCCTGTCCTCAGCAGCGGGGAGGCTGCAGCTTGAGTACTGTGTTCAGTTTTGGGCGCCACAGTCTAGGAGGGACACTGAGGTGCTGGAGCGTGTCCAGGGAAGGGCAACAAAGCTGATGAGGGGTCTGGAAAACAGAGGGGCAGCTGAGGGAATTGGGATTGTTTAGTCTGGAGAAGAGAAGGTTGAGGGGAGACCTTATTGCTCTCTACAACTACCTGAAAGGAGGCTGTAGTGAGATGGGCACTGGTCTCTTCTCCCAAGTAACTTTTTTTTTTTTCACAGAAAACGTCTATACTCATTTCCTGAATGTTGCCTAAGAATGCAAGAACATTTCAGTGCAGGCAAAGTATTTACAGCAGCAGCAAAATGAGCTGGGCAGAACTCCGGGGAGAGGGTGGCATTAAGGGGACCTTGGCATCGCCCCTGTGCAGCATCGACACCACCGCAACTACCCCAGCCCTGAGAGACTGCAGTAAAGCTTGCATAGATGGTCCTTACCGTATCTACTTTGACAGATGCAATTTTAATTGCATTTGGTAGTTGGGGTTTTTTAATTACGTGGCGCTTGATCAGAGGTACATGTTTGTAAAAATAACTCTCCGGGAAACATAAACCATAAGGAGAAAGACAAAAGCAATGATGGCTTTGCTCTGGAGCTTTAGTGCACTTCGGTGTTAAATAGCGCTGCCAGTTGCACCTTCATAGGAAAGATACCGATGGGTCAGCATCTGCAGGTGGAAAGTTTCTCTTGGTTGGTTGTCTCTAGTACCTTCTGCTTTTTCAGAAGCAATGTATTTCCGATTTCTCATAGTCGGCCCCCCCTACGCCTTAGTTCACTCCATAACGTTCCTTTCCTCTTGGAAGTGTCACCTGGCGAGAGATCAATGAATGGTCCAGGTCTGTTCCCAGCAAACCACAACCATGAGACAGACAAATCCTCAGCAGCAGCGTTAGACTGCCTTACAGCGCTTTCCAAAGAAACAATTGAGCTGTCCCTCCAGCTCTCCATTTTCACACCTTTTCAGTTATTTCTGACAAACATCAGCAAGGTGCCTTACAGATGGTTGTTTTGCAACCATGTTTTGACTTCCTCAAAATTTCTATCCATCCATTGTATATTGTCTTCAATGGTTTCCACAGCTTGGTGGACACAGCGAAGCCGTGCGCTTTTTTCATCCAGAGAACTGAAGAATTCTTTCACCTGTTGACAAAAATGTGACAGAACAGTTGATGAAGAGGCAGCAATGTCTCCTGGTTGCACAGGAAGAAATTTGTGATCCTCGAACCTGGCCTTAGGTCTTCCACCCCCCTTCTGCCTCACCTTCCAACCCAAGAACAGTTTCTTAAAAAGGTTTTATAATGGCTGGATCTCACAAGCCGAGGAAAATTACATTTCAAATTGGATTATAAAAAAACCACAGTTGATGGAGTTGTCATGTTGTGTGGAGGATCTGTCCGGTTCCTGCTCATTCAACAAACACTTGCTGCCATTTCAGCCACAGCAGCTGCAGCGTCTCAACCTGAGCACCAGCTCTGCCCGGTGGCTGCTCTGCTTCCAAACACACCTTCCCCCAAGCTCAGCTAATGTCCCAGACTGTCAGCTGAGGTGGGTGCTCCTGCTGATACAGGCAACAGGGTGGGACAGACGGGAGACTTTGTGCCTGTTTTTAGAGTGAGAGTGACCTAAGTTTGCCTGCGAGCCACTCCAACCCATTTGGAGGAGCAGGAGTAGTGTTAAGTGTTGATGGTAAAATACTTTCAGAAGTTTTCCCTACATGGCGAAGTCTGTGCCTCCTTTCATCTTTCTAAAAAAAACCCTTCCAACTCCCCCAGTGCTTAGGGAAGCCACTAGTCTCATTCTTGAAGCACTTGGGAATGCAGCCACGGGAAACCTGGAGGCTGCTTCTGCCCCTTGAACTCACTGCATTCCCTGTGGCTGCTGGAAGTGTTGGCAGCTTCCTTCCTCACTTTTCCCCCCCCCCCCCCTTTTTTTTTTTCCAAGGAGACACTCCTGATCACAAGGCTCATTGTGGAAACTTCACACAACCTCAGACTTGAGTTGGTGTTAATGGTAGACAGATACTTTCAAGTGACTGTATTAATTTATGATGTACCTGATTTATACAATATGTACTGTATATGGATATTGTATAAATTAAATACATCACTTTCTGGTAATTTACGTTCATGAGTATGATACAAGATGCAGATACTTGTACAAAGCACAAGAAAGATCCAGCTAGGATATGAGGACGGGAATTGCTTGATTTTCTCTCTCAACCCTATATTGACTTTGTCTGCATTCAGAGACCCATGTGTAAGTCCCACAATCCCCAAGGGAGATGCAGCCACGTTTCTGGATAGGACACAGAAAGGCCCCTGCAGCCCCTGCCTCTGGCCAAGACACTGCTACTGACACACTGTGAGAGTCCACTCAGATTTAAAATGAATATTTAGAACTATATTCTTTCATTTTATATTTAATAGGGTTGCATTACTTATGCCTGTGTTCTGCCTTAAAGCAGTAGATTTTAAACTGGCAACAGAAGTAGCCGCTTCTGAAAAGATATTGTCAGGAATGCCAATAAATCTGCATGCTGACCAGTCTGGGGTTTTTGCCATCGACAGATTGTGGAATAAGTTGACAAAATGATTCTCATATATGACATCCAGGAGCACGGAGAATTTTCTCCAGAATAGAAGATGTAGAACACTGGTGTATTTCTCACTGTCCTTCAGCATTTTTCTTCTGTCCGCTCAGTGAAAAGACCTACTTTTTTTTCCTCGCTACTTTCCACAGTGGGTAGAAAATATTAATAGAGGCAGGTAAACCATGAACAGCAGACGAACATTCATACTCTGCACCCAGGCCCACTGCTTAAATAAAGAACATCTTTCTCCTTGCCATTGACTCAATGCTCTCCCTTGAGTAATCTAAGTGATCACCGCTATAATCTGTTTTCAAGGAAAAGGCAGGGTGTTACACTGATGCTTCATAACTGGTCATGCTTTCACCATGTTAAGATTTAGTCCAAATTTTCATTTCATTTATACTACAACTATTTTTTAAAACCAGAATCTGAACGGCTTACCTGTGCAAGCTGTGACCTTGTCGAGTACTGACTTGTCACTCCAGTGACAATGGCTGCTATGGAATTCGAACCGAGTTCAAATCTGGCAAAAAGAATCACCAATACTCAGAAAATGTCTATTTTTGTAGAAAGTAGAGTTTTAAAGTACAATTGGATAGAGAGAGCAGTAAAATGACTTCTCTTCCTTACTTTTCTACAAATTTCTCCCAATTTTCTTTTAAAAACATCCAAGCTAGATGATAGCCAGATGGGTTTTTGGCAACAAATACAATAATATATGGAAGATCCTGAGTTCTTATGATGTCACCACGCAGACCTTGATCCATTAACCTAAGAGTTAATAACAGAAATGGAAGTTGTTTAGACCAGTAAATAAAGCTGACAAATTACTAATTTGGTACTTAGTGTTTGGTTGAGAGTTCCCATTTCTAAAGGTCCTGACACATCATTTCTGCTGGGTCACTTCCAACTTTTCACAGCGTACCTCTCGGCCACATCCATTTTTCCCATTTCTGTTACTTTCACAGTTACAGTTACTTGGCAGACATGCATTCTGAACATAAAGCAGTAAAACAAGGCTACATTTTGCTCCTACTCAAAATTTCCAAATTAATGTGAACCTCGCTCTTCCCCCTGTAAGAAAGGTTTTTGTTCTACACTGTCAGTGGAAAATTCAGACCTGCAAGTGCTGCTCATGACTAAGGTGTCCAAACAGCAATGCAATACAAAGAATAAAAAATAATAACATTACGGAACAGCTAAAGTACGTCTCCACTGATATCTGAACACAGCTAAATCAGCATCCCATGCCGTCACCCCCATCAAATACCAGAAATCACAGAATGCATGGTTTGAAGCTAACACCTGAAAACGTCAGTGGTGGTCAGCTCTCTTAAAAGCAGGAAACCTGAAATTTTTATGAGAAATGTACAGCATATGTACCTATAATCAAAGTCACTACTAACGTAAATAAAGAAGTGTCTGCCAAGCAAAGATAGGGTATCTTGTATTTTGTTCTAATTTGCTCCTGCAAATTCTGAGCCCATTGATTCCTGACACCGAAACACACACATGAAAAGGTGCGGCTGCTTCCTCTGACCCTATTAACTCTGCAAAGCATTTTGTACATCATGAAATTCAAAAGCTATGAAACAAGACTGAATAATTCTATTGCCTGTTTCAATGTTTGTAAGTTTTCTCCAAACGCATTTCTGTTCCTCCGTAACTACTTACCACTGAAGTTTGTCCTTATTTCTGCTGAGGCTCAGAGCTAATTCAATGTTGGCTCTCTCTACGTTGAACGAGTGCAGTCTGTATTTACTGAGGAGGAAATCCCAGCCTTCAGATGTTTGTGCTCCGACAGCATACACTGCTGTCTTCACATCTGCTGGCAAACTACAAGTTGTATACCAAGTTACTCTCCACGTCGTATTTAGGAATACAAGTAGAAACACAACCATGTCACCATCACACATCAATTAGCATAGCAGATGATTTATTAAAAAATACTGGTCACGCAGGGGTATTAGAAAGTGATCCCTGTGGCTGTATCTCAGTATTGTTTTCCTGCCTCGGAAATGACTTTCCGAAATTCTGGGCTCATCATTCTTTTTTTATTTTTATTTTATTTTTCTACATTCCTTTCATGGCTATTGCCAGTCAGATACCGATATGGTCCTCTTTGGCCTGCCCAGAACAATCTCTCAGAGATATTCTGGAGGGTGTTTTAGGAGTTCTTATGTCATGACGAGAAACAAAAATTAGGTGAAGTTCATGAACAGTAGTTACCTATTTTTACAGCGGGTATAGGTCAATCTTCAGATACGTAAATGAAGGGATACATGTTATTTTCACTTTTCAGCACATCTTTAACAACCCGAGTTGCGGAGTTTCACATGATGTATGTGCTAGTTTGGGCACGTATTATGCACCAAACTGTGAAGGCAGTGGGAAGCTAAAGGGTAAGATACTAAACTATGAAGGTTCAACTTCAGAGTACAGAAAGGACTGTAGTGTAATTAAACAGAGTATCAGAAAAAATAGTCATAGTTACAGAACAGACCTCAACGTCCCGTTGGATTTCTGCCATTCTGCAAAATATCCTTTGGCTTTGTCCACACACGGCTGGTACCTGTGCCGGCACGCGAACAGCAGGAGCGACTGCCTCAGCAGTCGCTCGGACACTGAGCCTTCATCACTCCAAGACTGCCTGTCAATCAGGTCTTTAAACAGATTGACTATATACTCCTAAAATAAGGTAATAATACAGATATATTTTAAAGTGCATCTTAAAGGGTACAGACAGAGTTAAAAAGTGCTAGATACTTAAACTGTTACCTTTAACTGTTTTTCTGTACCATCCACATCCCTCCTCTCCATGAGCCTGTATACAGGAATCAGCTCATTCATACCTTGGAGTACAGGCATGATTTGTCTTTCATGTTTCAGGTACGTAGTTAAATCAAAAGCTTTGGAAACTGACAATTTCTTTATGCTAAGGAAGTAGAAGACAGGGGATAGAACAAGTTATAATTAAACTTCAAAAACAAACTTAAAAGCAAAATCCAAGACAAATGTTTTTCAGAAAACTTAACAAATAGGAAAGCCTTCAGGGTATTTCCAAATCTCTTTTTAACTTTGCTTTCTGAGGTGAAATGTGGCTCAGCAGCTACCTAAGCTATGAAACCTAATATTTAATCTTCGAACTAAGAAATGGACTGTAAGAGAATGATTTAGAAAGACGGACTGTGTCCCCCATCTCTCATGTGCCAAGGTTGTCCCAGCACAGCCTCTCCCTCTTGCTCTCTCCCCACTATTGCTTTTGCTCTACAAACCACACATGTCAAGAAGGAACCCCAGGACTGAGATCATTTCCTCAGCAACACCTTTCCAGCTCAACATGTAGATATTTAGCCTGCAGTACACCTCGAAGCTACAATCCCAACTGCTCCTTCACTGTCTTTGCCTGACTTGGCAAACTCTCTTCTACCTCTGCCAGGATACATCTCAGCAATTTCGTCCAAGAGCAGAGAAAGCGCAAGAGGTCTTTTCTCACTCTCTCTGTTCATTTGTTCATCCTTCCGCAAAACCTTTTTTCTGCTTCCTTTCCATGTCAGCTCTGCACACATTCTCATTTTGTCCTTATTCACCTGCCTTTTCTGCCCCAAAATACAAGTATGTTCTAGTCACCCATCATAAAACAAAGGCCGCTTAACTCAATTTGCATCTCTAATTGTCCCTTCCTCCTTTCCTCTCTGAGGTCCTTGAACACGCTGAGCAATCCTTCTTCACTCTCCTCTTTTCAAACTAGAAAGACCTTTCCTCTGGCGTCCAAATGAAAATTGTGACCAGCCCTGCTGACATCGCCTTAAGCTGCCACCTCAAATTCATACGATCTCAATTCTCTTCCAGCTCCCACCACCATCCTCTTTCCTGAACACCGCATACTCAGACCAGGAGTCACTTCTGCCAGTTCTTAAGTTCTCCGTGCCAGGTTACGCATAAGCACTGGCAAAGTGCCTCTAAGACACAGCCTCTTCTAACACATCCACAGAACTAAGACTAACCATGATCATAATCACGTCACATCCTTACAACTGTAATAGCCTCGCTTCTAATTGACAAACGGCACCAGTATCTTTCCAGGTGCAAAAACATTATCCTGGTCCATCACTTCACACTGGCATCCTTCCGTTAGCATGTCTTTATTGAATACGACATGTTTCACTCAATAGGTGTAGATAAGGCCACTGAAATCAAGAGAAATCCTGGGTTTACACGCTCTGAGCAAAAAAAGAATATGGTCTCAGTCTATTTTAGCAGATGTAATGAATACTACATACATTATCAACACTTCCTTCCTCAGTGGTATATACTCATAAGTACAGAGTTTGTGTTTTTTTCAGACTTGGACAGAAGGCCATACCTCACGAGCTGGAATATATTGTTAATGAGACTTGCTCTGTCATTGCTGCTAATCGCTGTATGGTTCTTTTTCAAAAGGTTAATGAGACAATCCCATCCATCATCTTCATAGTGCACAATGTAATACCCATTCATGTCCACATTGAATTTAACCCACTCCACCTCTTCTGGAAGGATAATGACATCTGGAAACAAAAATGTAACTCCTTTTCTTCTGAGTGATTCAAACACATGCTTGTACTATACCAAATAATACTGTTACTCTCAGTGATTTGAAGAACACAGTAACACAGTTTCTAAATATGTTAAGAATTGTTATAGTGATATTATTGAGCTGACAAAAATTTGCTTCTCTGGTACCAGAAGTTTCATTTCCCCATTCTGAAAAAAACTCTGCAAAACTAAAAGGCTTGCAGACAAACTTTGAACAAATTAATCGCCTATTTAGTCAAAGTAATTACCTGCTTTAGTTGTCATCAAAAATCTCTGAACAGTGTCAGATTTACTGGTAATGTAGGTTAGTGGAATATGCCACAAGTACCTATTGCAAAACAGAAGTGCTTTGTTTAATGAAGGAATTTTGCAAAAGCTTCTCCAACTTGTCCCAGTCCAACCGCTGAGTAACACCTTCGCCGGCATAGTAACAGCAACGCGCTGTGCTCACACCTCTGGCTTCAGGGCAGAGCCAGCGGCATCTACCAGCTTTCACTTTGTTTACTTGGGAGACGACTGACACTGAAGCCACAACAATACGAACTTTCCAGCCCTGTCCCACGGGAATGTCCCCAGTGCAGGCTCACCCAGACGCCCACCCACTGCAGCTCTGCAGCTTCTGGCACCGCAGCCAGGGACACAGGGTCCAAGGACAGGAGTGCTGCAGGTCCTGAGCTACACCGGGAAAGACTCACAGCCAAACAGCTCAGGGAGCGCTCCTCAAGAAACAACAGTAAAAGCTCTTACTGTGCATCACTGTTTGCCACAATATTTCAGTTTGCATGCTGAGATTTCCCTGTTTTGTTTACCCTGTGGGTGAAGGAGAATCTACTCCCTTGACGTAGCGCTCCTGCTGCAGGTGGACATTCTTCCCTCTCACCGTGACAGTTACCAGGGGGAAACCTTTTTGCAGCGTCCAAGTGTCCATCATCACCCTCACATCAAGACTCTTTCCTTCAGTCCAGTGCTGGTTTTTAGCAAGGGAAAAGGAAGACATGTAAGAAGAGGAGGAAGATGGGAGTACACTGACAGTGAAACAGAAACGGGCACGTAAGAACTCTAAAAGCTGCTGGGTATTTGTACATAGGTATGTTTAGACTGGATATCATGACATCTCCAGCTGGTTTTCTTGTGGACATTTTCATATAGTTAATGACATCTCTTTAAGTACTGTCGTTTTTCAGTCAGCCCTGGGCACAGGAGTAGGATTTCTGTCCAGTCTCAGAGAAAACAGATTTCCAGTGGAACTGAAGAAACTTTACACTCTCCCTAGAACCATGCTCAGGTGGTAAAGAATGCTTTTGGAAGGCGCACTTATCAATGCCACAGCACAAAATAGTAATGTGAGAGGGCACAGATGCATGCCAAACTCCTAAATACTGACAGGTAGAAAACCAGATACTTACTGCACTTGAAGATGACTGTTGGCTTCTTCTGCAAAAACCATCACCTTGTAGTTCATTTTTATCACTACCTACTGTAGGGCAAATCTGAAAGGAAAAAACCCCAAAGTTTTGGTCATATCACTTTGATGTCATAATCATAAGTACTGGTCACAGTCTTCAGTAATACATTAGAGAGACATGTTATCCGTGAGAAGTTATGAAATTTGGAAAAAAAAAGAGAGTAAGGAAAACTTGCATTTGTCATGCTGTTCCACAAATCTTCATTTTTTGTATTCTGATAGCTGTATTTCTGCAGGTACTGGACAAGTCCAGCTTTAAACACATCAGCAGTCAGGTAGTCCTTCAGCATATTTAATATACAAGATCCCTAAAAAAAAAGACAAAGTGTTTACAAAACTAGCCCTTAGCTGGCAAGATGCCTGTTTCAGAAAAATTTCATCATGCCACCAATCTACATAGCAGTTCACTTTTGTATGTCTCTCTGATTAAAAAATAATGGAGTTTTATGTGTATTGAAACAGTACTTTGGTTTTTTGTGATCACAACTCTTAAAAATATCACTGATTAAGTTACGTTACTATTTTTTTATTTACTATACAAGCCAACACCATATAATGCCCCAGTGAAAAACGGTCCTTGGGTTAAGAACCTAAAAAAATGGTTTAAGACTAAATTGATACAGAACAGATAGAAGTAAAGGCTTCCCCATTTTAAAAATGGAAATGGCAACTGCCATTTGAACCCACCCAGATGTTTTGGACAAGGAATTATTCAAGTCATAAAACCATTAACACCATGTATGAGGAACGTCTTATAAGTAGGGGTGAAGTCAGTAAAATACAATCGTACAGTACAAGCAGTACAACTGAAATCAATAGCAGCTATGTATTTTACCTTCTCATAAGAAACACTATCAAACATTTCTAAAATTTGAGCTGGATCTTCCACAGGAGTAGATACAGGATGTGAGGAATTTAATGCATCCACTGCCATGGCATCAAAACATCTCCTTAAGAAAAAGTCTTCCTAATAGGAGGCAAAACCAAATATTACTACCAAATTTTACTCAGTGACCATAGAATCCCTAGTCATTCACTTTTCAGTCCATTCCACATGATCTTTTAAGTCACACAAAGAAAATAAAACATATCTTTATTTTTATTCCAGAGCATAAAAAACCCCAAAACAGTAACACAGAGAGCCAAATGAGTTGTACTGTTTTAAACTAACTTAAATATTTGAGCTAGTGAGACTTAAAAATAACTCCAAAAAGACACCCACACGTTCCAAAAGTTTGATGACATAGTGATCAGTAACCACAAAACTTTTTTTAAAAAAGTGAATTTCCCCGTTATCATGCCATCATAACGCTATGGCAAAATTCTGCCCAAATGCATTGTCCGTCTCACTTTGGTAGAAAATTCCACATATCAGACCTCTGCTAAAGCTAGTGGAAGGATTTCAGTGTTTCCAAGTGTGAACCTCTTCAACGAAATAAGATAAAATAATTTTTCTACATTTTTGGAAGTCTATATTTTTTTAAAAAAAAGAATACACTCACTGCTGAAAATATTTACATATAGTTAAATCAACATTCCTATCCTTCAGAGTTAACATCGGACAATCCTATCAAACAGAAATATAAAAGTCGTTCACAGCACAAATCTCTTTGACCTTTATCCTTAAGAATCAGTGAATTTAGAAGGCAGTTATAAAACAAAAATACAGTAAGGGCTGCTTACAACTCTCAGTTCTGGATGGGTAACGCTGACTGACACAAACTCCATAAACTTTGCAAACCCTTCATTTAACCACAGATCATTCCACCACTCCATGGTAACGAGGTTGCCAAACCACTGTAGAGGGGAAAGAAAAAAAAGAGCTTCTGAAATTAAATACACAATTTATGACAAAGGTTGCTACTGGCCTGTAGGAAGGTGCATTTATAGTATGTTATTGACCTCTGAGGAACCTTTTATTAGAGATTCAGTTTGCTCTGCCCTTTTCCCATTGCATTCTCATTTTAACGGTAGTAGGCTAAACCACTGACTTCCACTCACATTCCACTCACTCTTGTAAAGAAACCATGTTTGGCAGAAGAACCACATCCGAAACAGTTAACCGTTCCAAACTTTCATGTTCCTATTTTGGTGGCCTGCAATCAATGTCAAGGGCTGCCAATGGTGCAAAGGCCCCGCAGCACTGGAGCTGCTGGACTCAACACATGTATGTTCACAGCCCTCGGCACCCATGCAGCCTACCGGGACTCCTTCACCAGGAACAGTCCTCCTGATTCGCAGATGAGCACTCTCAAGCGGAAGCCGCTCTTTTCACCTTCCAGCTCCAAGATCCCCCTACTCACAGAGGATCCATCAACCCCGACCCCTCTGCAGGCCCATCCAAACTCCTTATTCTTCCCCAAATCTCACCTGATGAGCCAGCTCATGGGCTATTACCATAGTAATCCAAAGTTTAGAAGATGCTGAGGACTTTTCAGGGTCGTACAACAATGCAGATTCCCGGTATGTGGTCAGTCCCCAGTTTTCCATAGCACCAGACTGAAAATCAGGAATAGCTGCTAAATCTAGAAAAAACATTAAAATAGTACTAGTATCATTTTACTCAATAAAGAACCCGCTCACCCGCTCACCTCACTTCATGACTGCTCCCACACAGGCACACGTATCACACATAATTCTCAGGGCTCTCTTAAATGTAATTGCAAAAACATACTTTAAAAAAAAACTCTATACAGAAGACCAGGATCTTCAGCTCCCACTGGAGCTTTTCAATCTGGCCTTAAGTTCTGTGAAGCAGCCACTTTAAAAGCCTGTGAGGCAAACTAGACCCTGTCTTAATACTCTAAATCACTGATTTTGTGGTATTTTACTCTCTGTGCTTAATAATGTTCTCAAATATGTTGCATTTTTTAACACTTGCCTTGTTTAGGTAAAGGATATGGAATACTGAAGTAATCCTCATAGAAGTCTAAAAGTTTCACTGCCACATCCAACGCATAAT
The DNA here is from genome assembly GCA_013397275.1 of Burhinus bistriatus. Taxonomy (NCBI): domain Eukaryota; kingdom Metazoa; phylum Chordata; class Aves; order Charadriiformes; family Burhinidae; genus Burhinus; species Burhinus bistriatus. Next base: position 111,142 of record VYXH01009009.1, read on the forward strand.
CAGCTTGGTTGATCTTGTCTGGCACAGTATACACAGAAATCTACAACAGATGAGCAGGCAGCACTTCAACACCAGCACCAAAAGCTTACAGAAGTTGGTCTTCATCACAGTTACTTGAATGACCATAAAAAGGTACACTAGAGCACACGCCTAACTCTTCTCATACAAAGGGTAATAACACATTTGCAGGAAAACATTATCAGAATCAGGAATACAAGTTTTAAAACTTACCCACCAGAACCACTATGCCCCTGAAAAGACTTCTACTATTTACAGCCCTACCACGTTAGAGTCATTCAACTGACACAGGTTTAGTTTAGTGCTGATTCTCCATGAAAACTATGTTTCATTTGCTTTTATTTATATAATCTTAGATGAAACAAACTATGTTACCAATGCAGATAATTATATAAAAAGTAAGCCCATTACCAAAAACTTTTCGAACTAATAAAGCTCAAAATGCAAACTAATCATCCAATTACAAAACTAATTTCTTTCTCTCCTTTCATTCCTGTAAAATGTTGAGATATATAAACCCAAAGATTTAACTGAAAAGTAAACCTTTATGTATTCATACACACTTAAATAGAAAAAAGTTCTTAGAAAATGAGACAGATTTACCTTAACTCCATGCCTGGTTATTTTGCTGATGGATTGAAAATCCGAAACGATAAAGGCCACGAGGTACGTACTCATCTTGACAGTGGTATCAAAATGGTCCTCAACAAGCCAGGGAGTTATATTCACAGACTTCACCTAAAAAATGAGCACAGCACATCACCCAGTAGCACCACCTGTAAGGACCCTGGCGCCACCAATTTTTGTGTTTCTTCTCAGTTTAAAGAGACTACATTTTAAAGATACTACATTATGTTTTAAACATATTGCATTTCAAAGATACACTGGAAAGAAGTCAGCCCCATGCCCACCCTTCCCCACAGAGTGAATGAAAACACACGTACGTATACAAGCACTTTCATTCGTAAGCGTTCCTTACTTCTACATTGGTAAAAGTAGAAAAACAAACACACTGTTCACTGCTTCAGTTTCTCTCAGGGTCTGCCAGCACACTGATCCAATTAATCTCACACAGCTTTAGCTGATTAGAAGCTGTACATCTGTAGAAGCTGTACAGCTGTATCTCAGCAGCCGTTGCTACACACGAGAGAAGTGAACTCCTACAAATTGTGATCCAGTCACCCCAGATACCGAGTTTAGCATAAAATGAGTCACGTGTTGGAGGTGTCCATTTCTCCTCTTGGTTACAGAGAGCCTTAGCTAACTTAGACCTGGAACATGTTTAGCCACACTGAACTAACACTGGCACTCACTCCTTATTCCTTATTTTATCCATTTATCTACAAAAGAACTGATTTTTTTACACCAACTTTCAAAATGTTTCCTTTTTTGAAAGGTACTTCGGTAAGGGGTGGGGGCTGCTGTTCCCTCTTATAAGGGTTAGTTTCCTTGCAAACCAGCAACTAATAGTACAAAAGAACTTATGAAGAATGTCTTACACCCAAAGTAAGATCAAATGTACAAAACATAACTAATAACATAAATGTACATAATAAAACTAATCCTACATATGTATACTTATTTATAATCGCAAACCATATTTGTACCCGCTACATGTATGGCACTTTCACTCTGAGATGGCTTTTTGAAGTCCAAAGTATTTATTTTGTTTCACGGAGGTGGTCCTGCTTATCTGACAGTTAACACGGAGGAACTGTGTATTTATTCATATATATTTCAGCATTAATCTTAAAATCCAAGATCAACATGGAAAGCACTCTGTGAGTAAAATAAAGGTTATGAAGACTCTTGTGCTGATCATTCTCACACTTCTGCTGAGAAGCAGGAACCCATACGATGCATTATTTTCTTCATTCCTTTTTAACCTAGTGTCAAGACTGTCAGCAATAGCACCACACGCTCTCATAAATGAACTGAGGTAATGTTAGAATACAACAGGACTAGAACAGAACAGAATAGAATGGAATGGTTTGGGTGGGAAGGGATCTTTAAAGGCCATGTACTCCAACCCCCCTGCCATGAGCAGGGACATCTTCCACCAGACCAGGTTGCTCAGAGCCCCATCCAACCTGACGTGGAATGTTTCCACGGATGGGGCATCTACCACCTCTCTGGGCAACCAGGGCCAGGGTTTCACCAAACATATTCAGGTCACCGTTCCCAATAAAAGCAATTGCCTGGATATTCTGTTCTCCTTGTGCTTTCTTGTTTCAACAATCATCAGTCAACAGCACATTGTTAACAGTATCCACCTACAATTGGCATATTGGACAGAGCAAGGTGCTTTGGTTCCCTCCTGATCTTAATTGAAAACCTGGCTTTGAAGGCTGGTTCATCGAAACACGGGAAGGCCATTCGCGCAGCTGTCGGCTCAAAATGTGTTGCTGCAAGCACTCTAAGCAGGGGGGAAAAAAGGGGTTTGGTTACACACTTTCATACACGCAGTGATGTGTGAAAACAGAGTAATTTCACATTTACAAAGTAACTACAGGTACTACCAAAAGTTTTGCATGTCATAGAATCATAGAATCACAGAATGGTTAGAGTTGGAAGGGACCTTCAAGACCATCTAGTTCCAACCCCCCTGCCATGGGCAGGGACACCTCCCACCAGACCAGGTTGCTCAAAGCCCCGTCCGACCTGGCCTTGAACACCTCCAGGGATGGGGCAACCACAGCTGCTCTGGCCAACCTGGGCCAGCATCTCAGCACCCTCACACTCAAGAATTTCTTCCTCCTATCTAATCTAAATCTCCCCTCTTTCACTGTAAAACTGCTCCCCCTCATCCTACGGCTCCAGTCCCTGATCCAGAGTCCCTCCCCAGCTTTCCCGGTGCCCCTTTAGGGACCAGAAGGGGCTCCAAGGTCTCCCTGGAGCCTTCTCCAGGCTGAGCAACCCAATTCTCGCAGCCTGTCCCCATAGCAGAGCTGCTCCAGCCCTCCAAAAAGGGTTACCTGAGTTCACCTTCCCGGGTCCTGTAGGTGCTTTTATAGAAGCCATAGAAGGACTTGGAGAGATCTGCGAGGTACTGGATGTGGAGGGTGTAGTTGTGCCTGTCCCGCAGGGGCTCGGGGGCGAGGAGTGCCACCTGCTCCAAGGGCTGGTGCTCCAGCACCCGCACCTCCTGTGCCGGGTGGCGTTGGCCGTGGCCGGCCTCGACGGTGGCCCTAGTGATCTGCAGGCGCTTGCTGTGCAGGACGACCACGCTGGTCTGCCGGGTGACCGTAACCTCGATGGCGGCAGTGCCGGTGAAGGTCAGGGTGGTCAGGTTGGGATGGATGAGGAGGT
>VYXH01009011.1:4018-68409 GCA_013397275.1 Burhinus bistriatus
CGCCCGCCGTTGGCTGGCGGCGCAGCCCCGCCGCCTCCCATTGGTTAGAGCGAGTGGCTGTCACGGGCCGGCCCGGCTTGGCCCTGCCCGCTGGGCCGCCGCCCTGCGGGAGCCGGTTCCAACCCCCCACCCCTCACCCACCTCCTGAGGGGGCGGCGGCGCGGGGTGCGGGTGCGGGTGGGGGTGCGCGGTGTCCGGGCTCCCCGGTGTCCGGGCTCCCCTTCCCGCCGGGGCCGGCCGTGCCTGCCCGCGAGCCGCGGCCTGCGGGGGAGAAGCCCCATTTTCAAAGGTATTTTCAGCCGCGTCTGGAGCGGAGCGGCCCTCCCGCCGGCAGGCTCGGCCTTCACACGCCGGGTTTTGTGCCCCGAGCTGCCCGCACCCTCCTGGGTGCTGGCGGTGCCTGGGTCGTAGGTGCCCGCCGTCGCTGGGCCTGTAGGAAGGGAATGCGTTTTGTTACGGCACCATCGTGTCTTGCTTCCCTTCGTCACGCCGTGTGGCGGAGACGGACCTTGGCCTGCGAACACAACGGGTTGTGGCAAGCCCGGGTCAGGGTGCCAGGCGGCTGGCGGGGAGGGAGGGCGGCTGGGTGCCCGATGGTACACTTCTGTGGCAAGGGTCAGAGCAAAATTGAGAGCGAAATTGCAGAATTTGGATGGGTTAAGCCCAAACTGCCCAGCCTGTGGAGCCCGTCCAGCTCCTCAGCTATTCCTGGCTTGCTCTCTGGTCTGCAGGCGGGTGGAGTGACTCACCCCCAGGTCTCGCCTTCCCCAGGCTGTGGCAATCCCTCCCTCATGTCATGGGTGTCATTGCTCTCTGCTTAAATGAAGTGGGCTGTGCTCCCTGTCCATCCCCATGCTGCCCTGGGGAGGAGGGCAGCTGGGGTGGGTGTGATGGTGGTGAATTGCTTTTGACTTCACTCCTTCCTCAGAGCAATTTCCAAATGCAAAGGGACTTAACCCTGTCCGTGTGCGGAAACGCGCGGCAGAATAAGTTTGGTGACTTGCCTGGCTGTCATCGGGGAGCACAGCTGCTCCCTTTACAGTCACTGTGCCTCCTTTGTAGGTGGCTTTGTCCCATAATGTGTTTATTTTTCCATCATCCATCCCCAGTCAGTGACAGGAAGCTGGGCATATGATTTGACTCCATTCTCATAAAATACTTGGTACATCAGATGCCTAGTGTACATCTCAAGTGAATATTTTTCAGTAATTCTGTGTGGGTTTTTCTCTGAGTTTTTTATCGCCTCCCTCTCAGCTTAGCAAGTCCTGTTGTATTTTGTGTAAACATGATCAAACTTGAACAGTCCCTGCCTCGTACTGCCAGTTTGATGAGTTTGACCCGAATTACAGCAGACATGCTGTAAAGGATAAACGCATCCAACACAAGAGGAAATACATTACTAGAGTTAGACTTCCAGTTAAGTGACTTCCCATTAACGCATCTCTTTCTTCCTAGTGACGAGGAGAGCTGTCCTTGCCCACCCGCAGCCCAGCTTCATCACTCTTAACCAGTTTGCACTGGGAATATTCAGTGACTCAGGGCTTCTCTGTTCCCTCTGAAACTATCCTGACTTGGTCATGAGTGCGGAGAAGAGGCAGAGGGCACTTTTGGGGGCCTATGGCGTTTATTGCACTGAGAGGTGGTTAAATATGTGAAATAACAGAAGAAGCATTCTTTGGATATTTAAGCAAATTTTGTTTGGTGGTGGTGGTTTTTTCCCCTAAAAACAATTCCTGGACACTGCAGAAGGTAGGTGGCCTTGTCAAGGTCAGTGTTTTGTTAGAGGTATTAGTAACTAAGAGGAAGGAGCTGTCCCGGGGCAGAAAAGTGACTAGGAGGCTTTTATGTTTTTTATTTATGTTTAAATTTGATGTGTCAGCGATGTGACTGTACAAGCATGCTGGTTGATGGTGCCAGTTAACTGCCGTTGTTCGGGATATGGCAGGTGTAGGTAAGTAGTGCGTTTTTTGGACTCTGCCCTTGAAGAGAGATCTGCTGTCTTGCTTTCAGACCCAGACCTGGCTGGGCTATGTACTTATGTTGCATATGTGGAGCCAGAGTTCATGCATTCTCCTTTTGGTTTGCACATGTGAAGATTTGATCCTGCATGTCACTGGGAGTTACAAAGGTGAAGGTATGTGTTCAGGAGCATAGTGACTTAATTTCCTTCCCCCCTCTTCAGGTTAAAGCCCTCTTTTTTCTTTTTTTTTTTTCCCCCCTGACCCTGTACTATTTATTCCCTCAGTCTGTTACAGTTATGTTTGAGAAGCAGGGGAAGTCAGACTACAGAAAGGAAATGGTCTTTTTACAGTCCTTCTTGACGTTTGTGACTCCACAAATGTAATCAAGATGAACTATGAAGTGTGTTCAAGGAAACTTTCTTTTCACTGCTGTACTGCGCTCATCCATGGGCAAAACGAGATGTACCCATCAAAGCATATTTTTCCTGATACGGTTGTGTCCCTGGAGGGCTCTTCTGTTGATACAGCTCAGTAGCAGATTGTGCTTCTTCACTCTCCTGATCAACGTAGAGCTTGGGGATTTATTTTTAACTCTCATCTTGTTAAGTGTTTATTGAAGACACCTAAGGCCCTCTCTGTTGATGGCTGGCCTGTGACTAGCTTTTGGGTAATATTTTTCATCAAAAACATTTTCCCCTCCCTGGCACTGGTAGAACTTCAGAGATTTAAAGAGCAACAGAGTTCACTCCTCTTGGAAGAAACCTGTGCTAAGTGCTTTTCCCTTTAAGTTTCTTGGTCACTTGTCATTCTGCAGTGTCCGGAACCGTCTTGGCCTTCTGGCCACTGTCTTTCCAGGGAACGTCGTCATCTGGATGGTTTTAATTGCTGAGATAATAGGGAGGCCCACGGGACCTGCGAGCTGTCATTTGTTGCAAGCTTTTTTGGCTGTGCGTGTCAAGCTCTCAGATAAAGTCATTGCTTCTGGGTAGGATGCTCTGTAATTTTTCAAGGTTTAAAGAGAAACCAGGCAACTGGGAGTTCGTGAAGATGCAAGTTGGGTGGATAACCTCCAGATGTGGGTGGGGGGTGTGCAGGCATGTGGTGGTTTGTGCCAGCTGTTATCCTCAGGTGTAGAGTCAGGATTGGTGCTCCTGGTGCTCATCATATCTCACTGACTTTCATAAGAGGTGGCTTTGCAGAGAGCAGAGACTGAGGCAGGGAGAAGCATATCTTTTTCACAGCCTTAATTTCCTTCTTGGTTTGCTGTTTACTCCACACTGTTCTGCTCTGCGTGGATTTGTCCCTCTGGGGTTCCTGGGTACGGAGCTGGGAGCAAATAGTTCTCGTGGTCAGGCCCAGGTTGTTCTGGGACATGCACGTTTTCAGGGGCCTCTCCTTCATCTCTGCAGATACTGAACCTGCATCAGGAGCACCAGCCTCTTCAGGTTTTCCTTTTTAAGGTGCTTCAGTGGTGTTACTCGGGAACAAATAGAGGCCAGATATCTTAAACTTCCCGTGTTTGTAAAAGGGATAAATGTTTTTTGATACTAAATTCTGATGCCTTTGGTAGTTCTAGCTTGATTTCTGAAAAGAGGCTTCTTGCATCGGTACCTTCCTTCTGTTTTCAAGGCTTGCATCCCAGTGCTGGCATCAAGGGATTTTTTGCACCACCAGATATCATATATTTACAAGGTGTGGGAGTCTTGGCCATGTGGTGTAAAGCATACCTGTTTTAGTTGGTTAATAAGGCTGATTCCACAAGAGGCTGTTGAGATAATAAGGCTTTACTGTATGGTGGTTAGTTATTATCTTAAAGGCTTTTAGCCTGAACTTGGTTTGGTTGTCTTCTGCCTCCTGTGCTGTCCAAATTGGAAATGCAGGATTTATTATTACGGCAGAGTGAGGAGCGTTGTGCTGACACTGTGCTCTGTGACTTTCTTTTTTCTTGAAAGCTCATACGCTGCTCTTGTAAGAGGCAAGGAGGCATTTGTTGTGGTTCACCAGGGAACATTCAGTTCAAAAATAGTATTGCAGGAAAAGACACAGGTTCACTTTCCGAAGCAGCGATGGATGCAGGCAGCCTTCCAAAACACGTGTGAAAATGCCTCCAGCTCCTATTTCAGGATGGGGAAAACAAGCACAAATTGATTGGTGAAATCTAATCCATGGGTTTTGTTTGTTTGTTTTCCATATTGTAATAAGTGAAAGATAATGCAAATTTGCTTTGTTTTTTGGCTGAACTGCTTAGATTCCTTTGCATTGAATCCTGGTTGGGTTTTGCAAAAAAACCCAGAGCTTCAGGGGTTTGGGGGGGTTACCTGTCGGTTCTCGTGGTTTGAGAAGGTGAAGAATGGTGGAAATAAGATTTCTTCTGCTTCTCTGTGAATCAGCATAAAATGGGAAGAGGAAGAAGACCTGGTTGCTGACAGTCCTGCCTGCTCTTTGTTGCAGCTCTGGATGGTGCCAGCACTCAGCAGCAGGGTCGTTCCCTGTGAGAAGGGGATGACTGCAGCAATTACATGGCACTTGGCAGTTTTGGGGCCTCTGATAGCCAGAATGGGTTGTTATCTCAAGAACTGCAGGCCAGATGTGAGCTTGGCAGAATTTCTTTATCAAGTCTTGTTTTAGGTGGTTACTTAGTTAATTCCAAAGGTTAATGGACATTTGCATTGCCTTCCGTGGTGGGGCAGCAAAGGTGTGGATGGGGGAGTCTTGTGGCTTGTCGCGCTTGAGTGGCCTTGCTTTGCCTCTGCTTAAGTCTTTGTGTTTGCTGTCTAAAAATACTGGGCAAACAAGACTGTGAGGAAGAAAGCTAGTGTGCAGAAAAATGACCTGTGTTCATGAACATGAAACAATATTCATTCATTTTATATGGCAAATATTTATAAGCTAGTTTTAAATGGGAGAATGCAGCTTGATTAAAATCAGGAAGAATGGTTTATCCAGCCACTTGAGATACTGCAGGTACATCCTGGGTGAATTGCAGTTGCCTCCAAGCAGTACTCGGAATCATTTTGGACGTGCTTCTGTAGCTCATCCTTACCGCGATGTGTCGGTGAATTGAGTTGACTTTGAATGTGGGGAGGAGTGGATTCCCGACTGTGGGAAGGGGTGGGTAGAAGTCAAAGCACTGTGTTATTTTTCAAGCTTGGTGTTTTGGTCTGATACTTGATCCAAACCCTAGCAGCAGCCTCTAGTCACGTGGAGAGTCCAGGAAGCTTTTTTAAGGTATTGTGTTACTCTTCAAGCTGTGTTTGTGTTTTCATGACTTATCTGAAAGATGGCTCCATAAAGATTTTGTTTTGGCCTGGAATGCAAGGTTCTTTAAGGTACTTGAAAAATACTGTCTGCATGTTAGTTTACTTCTGCTACATGTTGGATTCAGCCTTTGGCTCTTGTAATGTCCAGAGGCTACTGAGCATCTCACTTGTAAGGATGCTTTTGGAGGTAAGAAACCAGATTGTCCTGTACAAAACCCCCTGGATTTAGAGAATTTATTAACTTACAAGCTGCAGATTTTTTAGAGTGATCACAGCATGGAAAAGCTGTTCTATTTTAACAGTGGAGAGTTACTCTGTCCTGCTGTGTAAGGGGGGGTTTGAAAGGAGCCACCGCGTTTTGAGCGTAGTTCTTGTTTGACAGCTGCTTCAGATCCTGGAGTTATGCCCACGTAGCTGAGTTTTTCCCAGGGCACTGTGTGAATGCTAAGCTGTGTTGTAATGAATTCCGAGTGGGCAGCAGCGTAAGCCTGCTCTCGTTTTCCCTGGAAGACGCTGCTGCATTGTCTTGTCTGTATCCTGAAAGCCTCAGTGTTTGTCAAAGGCTTGATTCTGCAAGTGCCACGTATGCAAAGAAGCCTGTGAATAGGAAGGGCTTGCTGTGCTGGTTCTCAGCTCCTCACATAATGCCCAGAGCCGGGACAACCGGCAACAGGCTGAAGCAAAGCAGTTTTTGTTAAACTCTTGGTATTCTGTGGGCATCCGCTCTCCCACACATGAGATGTTGAAAATTGTCTAGTTATGTTCTGATAATGCCTAGCAGTTGCTTTCTGCCTGGCATATAAATGTGCCTAGACAGGCCTCTGTTTCTACGCCATAAATAGAGGGAATGGGCAAAGATTGGCAGAAGTTAAGCGACTTACTCATGGCCGCGTGCGTGCTGGTGGCAGGTTTAGAAGCTGTCTGCATCTCCCAACTCTCAGACCAACATTTTGGCCCTGAACCACCTTGTTTCCAGAGTGTGTATATGTGCTATTATCTCTTTCTCTTGTCCCTCATGTGTGCGAGGGAAGACAAGTGATGTAACTGTGTACAAAGACTGGGATGTGGATGTTGGAGCTTAGTATTGCATGCTGGCATTAATATCTGTTGTGGGTGTTTATGCAGTGCAGTTAGATCAAAAATCCATGCTGATAGCATTGGGCATGATGGTAGACATAGGGCATGGGTAATTATGATCTATCACCTACTTAACTTGGAAAGGGTCAGCTTGCTCTTGGGAAGGAAGAGTTGGGGCTGAGGGGCCTGAAGTACCACAGGGCTGAATCTCCTCCCTCTGGTGTCTCAAAGGAAAGGGTCTTTTGACAAGGCAGTGGGGGGGGGAATTCTCCTGCATCAGCAGTTGTTGGCTCTGTAAGTCCTAGGAAGCCCTTCTTGCTTCTCGCACAGACTGCCGTGTGTGCAGGGATTCCTGGGATGTTTATTTGCAAGGGTGTGCCCTGTGTGAGCGGACAGGAAGGAGTCGTGGGCCCAAGCGTACCTTATCTCGGCTACTTCTAGGAAATGATGTAAGATGCTTTCTTGTACAAAGTTTTCTCTAAATGCATCCTGAATTTTGCTGACGGGTGGCTTCCTGGCTGTTTACCTTTTGAGATCAGCTCCTCTGGAGCTCTGGGAGCTGGCCCTGTTCTGTGCTGCCTCTCATTTATTTTGGGGAAAATGTGCTTCTTGCTGATCTAAGCCTCTCGGAGTGTGCTGGTTTAGAGCTGAGTGCCTTAGACGGAAAGGTCAGAAAGCTTTTACGGAAGCGGTTTCAGTGAGGTCAGTGTGGGACTGATGTTACGGACAGCAGGCAGCAGTAGCGGAGCCAAGCTGTTCACCTCTTCCTCTTCCTGGCAGTCTGAATCACAGTTCGGGAGCTGCCTGACGCGTGCCTGAGCCACAGCAGATGTCTGCTCGCCTTAATGCACCCAGCTGCGAAACCGCGACAGTTTGGGAGGTGATTCATGAGCTCTACCTCCACTGTACACAGTCTTTTGCATAGGACTTAAGATTTATCCCTGTGTTGTGATTAAGCAGCCTTGGTAACAGGTGCAGCTACTGAAGTAAGTACACCCAAAGAAATTTTTATCTGAAGAGGTACAGCAGGACTGAAAATATATGTATTAGAGGGAATTATGATGGCTCCACATGTATGTTTTATTTTCTCAGTACAGGGCAATGCAGAACATGAAGCACCATCCGTTCTCTTGGGCAGCATGGAAACCTGATTCGTGACAAACTTGCTTCTACAATAAAGCTGTGCAGTTAAATAAACACGATGCGAGAGTTGGGGTGTTTTTGAGCACCCTCTTAGTACCCTCTGGATAAATTTGATCTCACACCTTTGGATTGTGGCAGCTGCAGTCTCAGTTGAAGAACAAATGTGCCAGGTCTGCCTCACTTTATTTGTGAGATAAGTGCCAGTCTCTGAAATGAGCCTGTCTGCCCTCTGATGAAAGCATGGGATTGTTTTGTTCTACTTTTAGGTGGCTAAAATCTGGGTCACTGGACATATTAGCATGACAATTTTAGGCCTGAAGGGACAGTGTTGGCTGTTGATGCCTGTTAAGAGTGTGAAAGTCAGGACTTCTAGGTCAGCTGTTACTGATTGATGAGCTTGATGCAAGCATTGTTTAAAGCCTCTGCTTTAAACAGAGAAGAGGTTGGTTTTCAGCTTATTCTTTTCTAGGTGTTAGTAACAGAATTTGCGTCTTGGCTTTTGAGGAGAAAAAAAATGCCTACGAGTAAGAGAGTTGGGGCATTGCTTGGAGAGAGCTCACAAATGGTACATGGTGCATCTCCTGGCTGTGGTTGGGAATTATGCCTATCTGAACACTGCTCTTGGTCCTGCAGGACCACAACCACCTCTTCATCTTCATCAGCTTCTGAGACCACGTGTGTGTTGAGGCCTCGAATGTCTTGTGTCCCTCTGGACTGTGTATTCCTCCATTACTGGGCAGCAGGATAAAAAGTACATGTTGGGTTGCATTTCTTACACTGGCTAATAGCCGAGCAGCAATGCAAATGGCATCCAGTGGTGCAAGCAGTTGAAGACAGGAGGTCCTCATCCAGAGAGTGTGGTCCCCCTGCCTTGGTATGGGAAGCTGGTCCTCTGAACACCTCCAGGCTGGAAGCGCTGTTGTATGATGTGACCATGTCATTTTAGAGAGAGGCTAATCTTTTTTGTGTGTTTTAGAGGACAGAGGGAGCAGAATTACGTGGGTAACTTGTGTTACCTGTGTGTTTTACACGAAAGCAGGAATTAGCTAGGACTCAACATAGGCAGAGTAAATTGAATTTTAATCTCTGCAGCACAGCATGTTAGCAGTTGACCTCAGAGTGTTTGTCCTTGTTCATTACATGCCTTTGCAGCTCTAATAGGAGTTGTAGTGTGCATTGCTGTATTAGCGACAGGAGGCAAAATGTCTTTAAGAATACCTTACAAGGGGAAGTGGAAACTGTGATAGCTGTAAATTTTAGTATCTTTCCGAACTATGGTCCTACGTGGGCTTGTGGCAATAACTACTGTTTCAGTGGCAGTTACAAAATACAGCCAAAATTTCTTGTCTCATTTCAGGCTGCTGTACGAGCATTTCCAGAAGCTGAATAAAATTACGTTGCTTGTTGCAGCAGGTCTCTGTGCTGAATGATGCTTGTTAGGGATCGTTAACATCCCTTGTGGGTGCCAAGTCTGGATGCCGCTGTCAGAAGTACTGGGCTTCATTGCCACAGCCTTTAGCAGCAGTTTCGGGGGCAGTCTGGCTGTCTATTTATCCTGAGTGTATTCTTATGTTTGTATCCTGCAGGTCGTATTGATCATGGACAGTGAAGAAATCCCAACTTTTTCGAGTCCAAAGGAGGAAACTGCATATTGGAAAGAGCTTTCCTTGAAATACAAACAAAGGTACTGTTGTAGATTTGCAGGCTGGATTTGGTTCTTAATGAACAGGACATTGTTTAATCTATTTTTCTGTAAGGCTACACCAACATGGGTATTAGATATTTTAGAAAGAATCTCTGCATTTCCAGCTTTAAATTGAGCTTTAAAATTTCCAGCCTTGTGGGAGATGTTTCTTGCACAGCGTTACCATGCCGTGAACTCCAGGCTGTTTCGAGCATGTTTGAGCAAGAGCAGAGCTCCTTTGCGATCATGTGCATCTTTGTATAATTAAAGTGCTGCCTTAAGTAGTATCTTGACATTTTATCATAAGAAGGCACCTTTGGGCTTGCCTTGTATCGTTACTCTTCCCTCGAGCTTCTTGTAGTTCAGTTACTGGTATGAAAAGTGGCTGATTTGGTGTCTGCTGCAATTTATTGAAGTATATTGTACCTCATGGTCCAGCCTGTACCAGTGGTTTGCATCTTTTAGGGGGCACAGGGCTTTTTGGTTATCAAAAACAACAAGAGAGGTTGTTGTCTTGAGTAATGCTGTGCTTCTTATGGGGGTGGGGTTTGGGGTTTTTCTGGAGTGGGGGACATTGGAGGCTCCCAGTTTATTTTCTTTGGAAAACTTTCCTTGCATTCAGTATTACTCATGTGCAATTGAGATAAAGCCCTTTAAAGCTCTCTCAAGACCAAAGAGCCCAGGGTGCAAGTTGCTTGTTTGGTTGGTTTTGGTGTTTTTCTGGGAAAGGGGGGTGGGGCTTGTCCACATGGAAAAAGCTAAGCGGGTTTGAGGTGTCAGAAAACTTTCTTGGACACCAGTGGATATGTTGTTTCCTAAAACCTTGTTAGTTTTCTCTGCTGCTTGCTAAGAGCTGAGCTATTACATATGGTAAAATGCAAATTTAATAAGCAAAGTATGTGGAGTGGCTACTTCTAGTATTTAATAACTTGCAGTACTATAAGGTAGGTGCTGGCTTCCTGCCTCAGTGCTCAATAACCCTAAGATTCAATCCTTCATGCTTTTCAAGAGCCTTACATTTCCAGGTAGTGCATTGATCCGGAAGCTGTTGTTCTCTCTTACAGTTTTTGACCAAAACCAGGTTAAATGTTTATTTAATTAATTGACTCTATCCTCCTAGCAGTGAAATCTGATGGAGTACAGAGTGGTTGTCAGACTCCCATGAATCCTGTAAATAGCTTTGATTCTCACACACATTCAATGTAGCTGTTTGATGTAAGAGAATTAATTTCCTTTTACAGCTAAGCTTAATGATGTAATTTCTGTTTCCCCATTTTTCTTTTTCCCCTTGGAAGTCTGTGGATGACACTTAAGTACTCCAAAACTCTTTGTTTTTTCACCTTATTATTTTAAAAGAGCTGTGGATTTTGTTTTAACTTGTGAGATGTTGAATTTTCAACTGATTAAATCCTTTCGTTACAGCTTCCAGGAAGCTCGTGAAGAGCTGGCTGAATTTCAGGAGGGAAGCAGAGAATTAGAAGCTGAGTTGGAGGCACAGCTAGTGCAAGCTGAGCAGCGGAATAGAGATTTGCAAGCAGATAACCAAAGACTGAAGTATGAAGTGGAAACATTAAAGGTGGGTCTTTTCTGTAACAGCATTGCCTCTTCTTAGAGATACGCCTTGGGTCTCATTTTAGGTTGATCTATTCTTGGTCACTAAATATCCAAATGAAGTAAAGGAGTTGTCTGTTTAAGATCCAGACCTGAGTATGGCATGTACTCCAAATAAGGCCAGCAACTTACCAGGGAAATTTCTGGCAGAATTTTTCTTGTTCACATCATGAAATTCTTGTCATGGAGTTTGTGCTCGTTTGTTTGAATCCCCTGGCTTTGCCAAGTAGTAGCTTTTATTAGTTACGTGGGCAATGTCAGCATAGCAACAGGGCGGACAACACAAGTATGTTTTGTCAGAGCACTGTGTTACCATCTTTCTTTGCATACTAGTTTTTTTGCTCAGAAGATCTCCTTGGTTTTATGAGGCTTTATGAAAAAGCTGAAGATTTGTGCACATCTTTCAGAGAGAATCTCTTAATTCTTCCTTGACAGCCATATCTGTGGGGACTGGAATTGCATAAGGGTCTGCACGTGCAGAAGGTGACTTGTAATTGATGCCACTATGTTAACAAGTTCTTGCCTCTTTTGGAATCTTGGAAAAACGTCATTTTTGGTAGCCTTGGGTTATTTTAGTGAAGGCAGAGGTTGGAAACTTATCCAGTGGAAATAAAGTTTATGGAATTACTTGTTCACGTATCCAGTCCCAGCTATATCTGTAATGTCAGTCCAGGTTTTATAAGGTCATTAGTTTTTCCATAAACCCCTGTCTGTATCCTCAGAACTGGTGAGAGCGTGTTTGGGAATGAATTCTTCCAGTCTTTCGAAGATGAGCTTGTGGACCTGGAGGTTTTGTAACAGATTTCAGTGGCTCTTATTTTTGCTAATGGAGATGTCAGACAAGTTCTGTAAACAGTGTGGCTATTGTCAAGGGAGAGGCACTGAAGAGGAGGCTGTGCAGCTAGATTTCTCTGGCTTCCTAGATGTTTGAGGCTTCAGAGCAGCTGTCAGTGCAAGCTGCCAGGAACAGATGCAGCGATGCTTCTCTGAGCAGCCAGCTGTGTCGTGGTGAGATGTCTGTGCACAATGCAGCGTTTGTGATTTTTGTACTGTGTCCAGCTCTGATGTTCAGAGTGTTCCTTCTACCTCTCCTGTTTTTGCTCTGTATTAACAGCAATCCCATGTCAGCAGACTGCAGCGCGTACGTTACTTTCTTTGTCCCATTTCACTACGAATGTCTTGGAGAGTGTAAGTGACTGATATTTATCTTGCTACTTCTTTCTTTCAGGAGAAACTGGAGCACCAGTATGCACAAAGTTACAAGCAAGTGTCGTTGTTAGAGGATGACCTGAGCCAGACACGGGCTGTTAAAGATCAGCTGCATAAGTATGTGAGGGAGCTGGAGCAGGCCAATGATGACTTGGAACGTGCAAAGAGGTGAAGGCTGCAAACCTCTTCTTTCCTTAAAGCTTTCACTAGATCTTTTCTTTGCTATTCAGATTGATCATTTTATTATTCTTTAAGAGGGAAAATAATGCACACTGAGAGAAACCCAAACAAACCCCAAGACACTTGATTCTTTGAACAGTGCAGTTTACCCTTGGAGTTCATCTCCGTCAGCTGGTAGCGTTATGTTACAGCAAGAATGGCAGGGGCACCAAAGTGCTTCATGTTCCTGTGAGGAAATAAGCAGTGCAGGCAGGCTCGGAGCAAGCTAGGCCAGAGCGCTGCTTTTGATACTACCAACTAGGTGACTCTTGAAATATATTTGTGATCCTTGTAGCTCAAAGCTCCTTTGAAGTAAGAAGCTAATGCTTTACATAGTGCCTTTTAAATAAAACAGGCCAGAGGAGTGTCTTCTTCCCTTGCATAACAGCTTAATGATGGTAGGGAACAAATGTGTCCTGTATAAATGCATAAAATGATTAGGCTGCTGTTAGAAACACCCAGTTTAGGAGTAGGTCATGCTTCCGTTTTGCTGAATGGGAATTTTGCCATTGATTCAGTGGGACCAGGAGTGAGCCTCTGGCTATCTGGCAAAAAGATCTGAGAGCTGAGGCCCTGTTTCCACAAGGCTCTTAACCTCATGACTAACTTTTGACACATATGAGTTATCCCACTGAAATCATGGAATGAATTGAGTCTTAGGTGATACCCCCATGCCCTGCTTTCTGCACTCAATGGGCTGTTGCCTGTTCAGAGCTCTGGAGAGTACAGCACCACCTGAGCTAATGCACTGATTAAATATATGGCTTTGGAGCATGGCTTGGGAAAAATGGAGATGGGTACACTGGATTGGCTCTTTCCCAGCTCTTTGGTACATCTCTGAGAGCCAGGTGCTATCATGTTCTTTTCATCTTAAACTCCAAAGAAACAGGGGAATACTAGTCCTTTCTAAGAAGCATTTCAGTAGCTTTCAAATGACTAACTTGAATATGGACCTTGCTAATATTTTTCCTCTATTACATTTTTTGAATACACTTTTATGTTAGGTAAGCTGAATAACCTCATATTCTGGATTTTGTTTCTAGGGCAACAATAGTTTCATTGGAAGACTTTGAACAAAGGCTGAACCAGGCTATTGAGAGAAATGCCTTTTTAGAAAGTGAACTGGATGACAAGGAATCATTGCTAGTTTCTGTACAGAGATTAAAGGATGAAGCGAGAGGTATGGCTTGCTTGATTAGTTCTGTGTCTTAGTACATTGTTGGCTTGCTAAACAGAGAGGTGTAGCAACCAGAGCTCATGTTTGTAGAAAGCCTCACATAAGAAGACTTGAACTGGATGCGTAATGTAAGCATTAGATATTACTTACTAAGAGTATCTTCTCTGTTCTTTGTGCGTCTGGTGTAGCTAAGAGGAAAAATTTCCTCATGTAGGGCAAAATTAATACAAGATTCATTCAGGATTTTTAACCCAGGTGACAAAAATACTGTCTTCCACATATATAATAACAGTTGAAGAAAGTTCAAAAGTTACGACTTGCTGTGGTTTTGTGCCTTCTATAGGAAGGGAAAGCACAAGAAATGACAAGGGAATAGATGATAAATGGTTAAATAACTTAAAAAAAAATAATCCTGTTTTCTGTATTTCTTCTAAACCTTTTGGAAATTGCCTGGTTCATTTAAGATGTTCCAGTGAAGACTGTGGTTAGACCTGTGGGATCAGAGATGTTTGGGATAGTGTTTTGGGATATGATTGGGATTTGGGAATTCCCCAGTGGATTTCACATTGAGGATGCTATGGAAGCGTTTTTTTTAATGGTTGGTGGAAACTGATTTCTCTAATAGTGGGGATGATCTGCTTATAAGCCTATGCCTGCCATTAGTGTAGTTTAGAGATTAGTGGTTTTCAACTTTGTCTCTCAAGTGAAGCTTTCTAAAATAATTTCTCAGTTACAGCCTAGATCTGAGTGTAAGATGGCACACTTGAGAGCAGGCTGGGATTTTCTGTTGTTGTTCTCCTTTGTGAACCTCTTTGAACCAAGTTGGTGCCCCAGAAATTGAAGGCCTCTATTGGAAGCACATGGTTTTTACTTAATCTCCCTTTTCACATTTATTGTATTTTCTGAGGAAATAATGTATTGTAATTTGGGTTTAGGGCAATAATACTGGAAAAAACAGCAAAACCTAGGGACTGTTCTCGAGAACACTGGAATAATCAGTAAAAAAGACATCTTGTTTCTTGGATGAGTCATTTGGAAATTTTTAGCATTTGTTAAGGTAGCAAAGCTACATGTTACTCCCCCTGACAGCAAGCAGGAACACTAGCCCCTAAAAGGACTGATATGGTGTCAAACTCAAATATAACATTTCTGATTGAACAGCCACAATTCCTCTTCTAGGAGCCCAAACAGATTTTCACTTCGGCTGTACTATTTTACTTAAAATCAGTTCTAAATATTTATGATAACTTAAAAGCCATATTGTACAACTAATTTTCTTTTGCACATTATACCAGATTGAGACAAGGAGTAAGAGGTCTGTAAAAGATTAAGTTGCTCCACCCAAAAAGGAACAACCCCCTTGTAATGTATTGTTTATTTGCATCTAGTCCCTTCTAAGGATTTTATAGATTCATCGCTGAACTGTGCTGGATGGCCTTTTTAGCAATTGTGTGTGGAAATGGGAGCGGGCAAGGTAGGGGTAAGCAGCAGTCTGGAAAGGAGGTGAGAATAAAACATGGGTTTCCTAATCCCAAGTCTGTTTCCATGTTTTTGGACTATCCAGCCTCTCCAGTCTGCTCTTGTCGAGGCAGCAAGAAACTGGATACAACCCTTTGACTGTATTTGGCTAGTGTGGAGTCCTGTGGATTATTAACTGGAAGAATAACACGGGGAATTGGAAACATGAGAATAGGTCATTCTTCCCTTTTTCCAACCTCTGTTTGAGCAGGACTTGACTGTAGTTCAGTATGCATTTGTGTCCAGCTACGGTTTTTGTAGCATACTTTCGGTCGGACTCGCACTGCAGGTGGGGAAAAATACTGAGGCTAAGTCACCTGCTGTGCTCGCTGGGGCCTCGCAGCTCCCTGGTCCAGGGAGGGCTCTGTTTGCTGCCTCTCTACTCCCGGCTGTAACGGGAGGTGATGGTACTGGGCTGTGACTGCTCTGAGGTGAGGGTCCTTGCTGCTGGAGAAAGCCAGCAGCAGGCAATTACTAGAGTTGTTGCCAAGCATCTCCTCCCCCCTCCTCCTTCCCAAATGAATACAGAGAATGTTTGTTTGAGAAATCAGTCACCAGTATGTGTGGGTTTTTTCTTTTTTCAACCCTCAGACTTACGGCAAGAGCTAGCAGTACGGGAGAGGCAACAAGAAGTGACCCGAAAGTCAGCGCCCAGTTCTCCAACTCTAGACTGTGAAAAGATGGATTCAGCTGTCCAGGCGTCTCTCTCCTTGCCAGCTACACCCGTTGGAAAAGGATCGGAAAATAATTTTCCTTCCCCAAAAGGTATATTTGCTAGAAACTGTGTCTAGTTGTTCAGCAGTATGTTCAGCTTGTTAATAAACAATTTAAGACCAGGTGCTTGTTAGTGAACTTGAAGTAAATGTAGGTATATGTGGATCCCACATGCATTGCATAAGGTGTCTTTAAATCTTGGGGCAGCATCAGGTGCATTTAAGGTGTATAATGAGTAAATAGTACGGAAAAGGAGGACAGTGAAGCTTAGATACTGCTTTTGGGTGGGTAGGGGTTTGCAGTCTGCGGTAGATGCCTGCTGTAGAGCACTGAAGACATATGGGATTGCAGGGAAGTGCAGTGGCTGATATTTCTGCTTGAGTGTGGAGTAGCAGCGGTAGGTAAACGGTAGGCAGTAATTCGAACAATCTAGACTGCCTCTGTAACCACACATACTTTTCAGGGGTCCTGTTTTCTCTGTGAGGCAGCAGGATGTTAGTCCAGTCCCCTTCCCCATCTGGATGGCTCTGGACAATCACAAGGATTAATACGTTATTTTTCAAATTAGAACGAGTAGATTCCACAGGAAGCTCTGGCTGGATTAGATGGATTGTGGGCAATAGTCTTGCAGATGGAGAGTGCATGAACTCTGCATGTAGGTCTAATGGGAAAGAGGGCAGTGGACAGGAATTAAGCTTTTCAGTTTTCCCACGGCTAGTGATCATGTAGTCTGTGTGTTATTGTGGGGTAATTCTATGAATAGTCTGTAGCAGGATTTTAGATTTACTATTTTATGTAGAAGCTGATATATTTAAATTAAAAAAAAGAAATGAACTGTGGAAGGAGTGGTGCATATTATAACGTGTCTGTGTTTGCAGCTATACCAAATGGATTTGGTACCAGCCCCCTTACTCCTTCAGCTAGAATATCTGCACTCAACATTGTGGGAGATCTGTTACGGAAAGTGGGGGTGAGTGCTCTGAACTGAAGTATTCCTAGCTCTCTGCTGCTGTCACTGAGCTGTCATCCTTGTGCGCAATTTACAAGGCCTTGGCCTGTGCTAAGTGCATGCTGTAGTTTCCAGATCATCCACGTTCAGTGTGTAGTATGTGATGATGTAGGCTTTTTTAATTACCTTGATTTGTAAAGCATGTTACTAAGGTTTTGATGTCAACTTTGGGTGATGAAATTCATATTTGGAGTAAAAAGTTTCTCAAGCACTTTGGTATATGGCATTAGACACTATCAGAAACTCATTCTTACTTCAAATGGGGCCCGTGGCTTCCTCTCTAATGAGACCAAGATGCAGAACTGGACCTCAGACTCTGGGTGCCTGCTGCACAGTTACTGTATGTCATGGGAGGGAAGCTGAGATCATGCGGCCAGTGTCTGCCTGGGGAGATCTGCAACAGGTGCTGAAAATGGAAAGAAAACTATCTAGAAACCTTTCATCAGAAAGTGAGAAAATAAATCAGGAGAAAGCCAAATGTTCCCATCTGTAGTTGTTGATGGGGAAGTGAAATGCGTGAGTCTTTAAAGGGATTACCGCTTAAGCAGGGAAGGAGTGGTTTAAACATCTGTTACAATGTTGTTTAGGATGCTAGGCTTTCTAGTCGAATGAAGACAAGACTTTTGAGTTATGGGAAGCTTGTTGACGTGCCTCAGTGGTTAGTGTTTTTAGTGGAAGCATGAATAGCCTCAGTATCTAGCCCTCTGGTGCTGGCTTTCCTCTGTGTCTTGTGGTTAACAGCGAGAATGGCAATAGCTGCAGTAGAGACAGTTGTTCTAGCAAAGTTTGAAATAAAAAATTACCTTGTTGCTCGCATTTAGAGCTAGTGAGGTCGTAGTTGGTTTGAAAGGGCAGCAGGATGACTCGGGGTGATGGAGTGACATGTTTAAAATAGGATCATTGTGAGTAAGAGTCTGCAGGGGATTTAGGGAGCTTAATCACAATCCTGTGTGGTTACTCTGCAAGGACAGGAAATGCCAAATAAGCATACTTCTTTCCCAGCCTGCTCTTAGACACATGCTCTGCCACTGATACAAAATTCCAGCTCACGCATTTTAGTAACAATTATAGGATGTTCAGGATTTCTTTGTGTTTGGCTACTCATAGGATGCCTCATCCCGAGCCTTAGACTCCCTTTCTCTGCAAGAAGTTTCCCCTGCAGCTGAGACAGGGAGTCACTTGGCACAGATCACATGGGTTATTTCCAGCTGATACATGTTTTGAGTCCAAGAGATAGGTAGTTGTCTATGTCTGCCTATATAGTCACTAAGTAAGCTTAGATGGATTTCTAGGAGGAGGCTGTATAGTGTTCACTTACTTGTGATGGCATGCCAGTGCTTTATTAATGGAATATTTTTCTACATGGAACAGGACCAAACCCCATGTTTGGAGAGCTGAGTTTTTTGTCTCCAGTGCATGCACTTGCAAGTGTGTGAATGCTCCCATGTACGGGGTGGACGTAACAAATAACTGCGAGGACTCTCTGCTAGCTCCGACAGATATTCAAGTTAAGCCTCAGTTTGTGACAGACGGCAGAAAGGGCAGGTGATATTTTGAAGTGAAGGAGAGAATCAGGATTTTGGTCTCCCCTCCTGGCTGGAGTCAGTGGATGAGGCAGAGACTATCACCTTGTATATGGGAAAAAGATCTCGCTTGGCTTGCTTGGCAGTAGTAGAGATGAGGTACAGACCACAGAGACAGGCTTGGCTGCTGCCTTTGATTCCTCCTTCTGATGCTGTGGCTGTAGCACCTCCTGTTGTGAAGCATATCAGTGAGGCTTAAGAAACTGGCTTTGTTTTGCAGGCCAAGATTAAGAAAGAAATGTTAGAAGGCATTGTCCTGGGGGGGGAAAAAAAAAAATCACCTTTGCAAATACACAGTCCCTCCCAAAACCTGAGGATTCTGCTTTAGGCTCTGTCTTAGTCTTCTGATTAGCTTATGGCAACCTTACTGCAGCTGCTGAAGCAAGAAGTTTTGGTAACTTCGGCTAGGCGTTGGCTTCCTTATTTTAGGTAATTAATCAAGAGTTGATATGTTCTAAAATCTGAGCCCTATTGGAATTGAGTCATGCCTGGCAGTCTGCATCAGTATCTTGTTGTGTGGGTTTCCTTTGTGGTTGGGTGACAGAGAAAATGACAGCTTTGTTCCCATTTAGTTCAGTTTTTACCAAAGTTGATCACAGTGGGGTCATGATCATGGTGATCTTGGGGTCATGACAAAGCCTGAATTTAAGCAGCAAAATATTTTCTCTTAATGGTATTACTTTTTTTGACATAATATTTTTTCCCTTTCACAGGCCTTAGAATCCAAATTAGCTGCTTGCAGAAATTTTGCAAAGGACCAGGCATCACGGAAATCATACATTTCAGGGAATGTTAACAGCAGCATAATGAACAGCAGTGGCACAAAGTACCCTCATCCGGGGCATACTTCTTTCTTTGACAAAGGGTAAGTAAGGATAGATTTTTGCCCTAAAGGGGACTGTGTTTCAGGATGCTACTTGGAGCAGAAGTTTTTCTTGGCTTGTCTTTAGCCCACCACAGCTTTCATCCTATAGGACAAATAATTTGTGGAGCCAGAGTCTCAAGGGGATGGGGAAGGTGACAGTGCTGATTTCTGTAAAACAAAGAGAAAAGCAAGCATGATTGTCCCTTAGCTGGTAGGATGTCTGTTCTGTCCCTCTGCTGCCTAATCTCTTGGTGGCTGCATCTCGGGTAGTACAAAAACCCCAGGCAGCAGACCTGCTAGTGAAGTGAACGTGCCCTTTTGAAAGGATCCCAAGTAGGTAGTGATGGAGTTGCCATAGCTACTGGTGCGCTCGTGCGTGGGGAAGTACATTAACTGCAAATCTGGAGATTCCCTTGCTGAGAACAGCTGAGTGCAGGCAGCAAATGCTCACTTGGAGGGTGGTACCCTGTTTGCTCTTCTTTTCCCCTAATAGAGGGGGAAGTAAGCATCGTTAATGGTGTAATTCTGGCTCCATGCTGGCTGTACTGTGTGTCAGCCCTTTTAGCCAGAAACTGCTTTCACAGGAAAAACTACCCCATGCGTCTCCTGTGACTCGCCCATGGTCACAGCTTCCTCTTGGATATTGGGAAGTAGTTCAGCAGGAGGATTTTCCCCACAGTCCCTCGTAGCGCAGGGCCCTGTGGTTGTATGAGCATCCCTGAGGAGCAGGGTGAAAAGCACAGCACTCCTCCAGTGTTAGCACAGTGGTATTGCGAGCTATGCTTGCTGTCACTGGGCAAAACACCCTCCATGCTCCCTGCACAGTGGTCGTCTTTGATGCTAAACCTCAAGCTAGTGCAATTTAATACTAATATTCAGCACATCCTCAATCCAGAATTTATTTTAGAGAATTAAATGAGCTGTTACCAACCTAAAGAGCACCATATAGAGAGCAGACAAGCTGAGCTTCCTGCAGTCATCCTCGTTTGAGCTGAGTTGCGTTGCTGTGTGGGTAGCGGGGCAAGTTGCATCTTGGAAACCGGCATTCAGTTTTTAGAGCCACTGTTGTTTGCTGCTTTTGGAAAGGAAGAGTTTGGAGACTTAATGAAGTCAGTGTCATGTGCAAATTGGGTTGTATGTATACTGCAAGGCTGTCTGGGGTCTGTGCATCACCACAGTGCTCACACTTGCAGCGCATAGGCTATGTTTCAGGTGCAAGCTGTCAGGGTAGTTGCTAGGGAGAGATTATAGTTGATCTTAGGAGGCAGCATGGCTATGTTGAGTTGTGGTGCGAGGAATAAGCTGATTGCTGTGTGGGGTGGGGGTCACTTTTAATTATCCAGATTGTCATCACACTTGTTATCTGGGCTGGCTGCCTGGAGTTAGCAGCAGGTTGTAGCTGAAAAAGGCTCAGAAACCCAGCCTCCTGAAAGATAACTTCTACAGCAGACTTGGAGGATGTTAGTGGGCTAGAAAAGTGGGTGAAAATGACTGATGTCCTTATCTGCAAGTTGTTAAGAGATTCCTGCATGGCCCTGCTGTCCTGCCCCTCTCCTCTGCACCCCAGAATGCTGCTCACCCCTCCCCTTACATTGGCTCCTGCTCTGCCTTGCTGCCCCTGTCAAGGTCTGTGCACACTGGGGGTGATAGCGGTGTTTGTGCTGTGTATGCATCTCCACAGCTGCTGTGTAAAATCGGCATAATTTTGTCTGTACCTGTAAGCTAAAGCAAAGTGTTACCTAAATGAGGTCAGCCCCATCATGCCTGCATGCTGCAGCAGCAGCTGAGCTCCCAGCCATGCTGGCACATGTTGTTGGCAGGCGTCAGATCCAGAGCATGCTGTGGTGGCTGGGCACGAGGAGCTGAGCTGAGGCATGCCCTTTCTTCTCACCTCTTTTCCTCCTCCTCTTTCTCCAGCCCCTGTATTCTCCTCCCTGCCCCTAATTGTTGCTGGAGCCTGAAACAGCCACATGTGATCATAGATCCGATCTATTCTGCAGCTGCTGCCTAAAGGACAGCCCAGTTGTTGGGTGGTGGGATTGGGACAGAGGTAACTCAGCCATGTCATTACAGTTCCATTTACTTTCCTTCCTCTGCCATTTTTTTGGTTGAAGTGTTTGATGAATCTCCATCTCTTATCAAACACCTGCTCTTTGCTTGCGAAGTGGAGCTGAGCAGGCAGTTGAAGACAGTGATAGGCAGGAGCTGGCATAGGGGAGCATTGCTTTAGGGGAAGCCTGGAGGACAGCTGGGCTTGCA
This sequence comes from Burhinus bistriatus, assembly GCA_013397275.1. Taxonomy (NCBI): domain Eukaryota; kingdom Metazoa; phylum Chordata; class Aves; order Charadriiformes; family Burhinidae; genus Burhinus; species Burhinus bistriatus. The sequence continues at coordinate 25,308 of VYXH01009011.1, forward strand.
CTGAAGCTTTGCTGGAGGAGTGAAAGAGTCAGGACTTACCTACTTTTTTTTTTTTTTTTTTTTAAACACAACAAAGTCTGCTGTAAGATTAGTTTCCTGCAGACTTGTTCTTTCAGGCACATGGTGCTTCTGTCCAGATGCCAGGGCCTGGCAGAACAAGCACCTGAGGATGTTGTCAGATGGATGCTCATCTCTTGCTGTTGTAAATGTTCTTAATTGGTAATTAACTTCGATCCAGTTGGGGAACAAAATGGCTCTGACCTTGATGGGCTCCACAAAAGCCTGGCACTGGAATGGCAGAACTGAGACAGCATGGGAGCCAACATTGGGTGTTTGTTCCTTGGGGCATTAATGCCTTGTTCACTGCTCCCTTCCTACACTCTTGAATGTCAAAGTCCTTGTAGTTGATGTTTATTCTTAGGTTATTTTTTGTGAATCTATTGGGCTTTGTTTTAATAAAACAAGCTAAAGTTTGAATATGAGATGTGCCTCTGGTTGCACACTTCTAGCAGTCCCGTGAAGCACGTAGGTATATTTACACATTGGACACTGTTATCCACAACCATGATCGTAACACATCAGGCTGTGAAATCAGGGTCTTCTTTCTGTTCCCTAGTCCACCTTATAAAAAATTTTTCCTGGAAAAGAGGGAACTCAGCTCAGATGCAGGTGAGTAATCCCATGTCCTGTAACGTGCTTTGCAATGCTCTAGGCTTCTATCTGGGTTATGCACTTGGCAGCAGTGGAGCATGGTGGGAGTGCTGGTTGTCACTGAAATAGGACCCCTCACCTGCCCGTGTGGAGCAGTCTCATTATGCAGAGGTCAAAGAGGACAGGTCTGGTGAGGTTTAGTGTAACACCTTTGCTTTGCCCCATTTCTTGCATCCGGGGTTATGCCAAAGAATGTCTTTATTTTGTGCATAACCTGTTTCAATTTTTCTCCACTAGGCGTGAAAAGGTCATATTCCCCACCTTGGTCATGGGTAAATGAATTCATTTGCAATGATAAGCTGCATGCATTTTAACGTGGTGCTTGGAGGTGCAGAGTTGGTGGTTATGCTAACTGCATGAGGTAGTTCTCTTAGCATTACAAACTAATAGTCCATGATCAAAGCCTGAGGCTATAATCTCGCTCTTTCTCCTTACTTTAGATAAACTTCTCTGGTGCTGTGACCTGTTGCAACCATAAGATTGAGTGCTGCTTGCTTTCTTGATCTAATTCATATTTCTTCAAATACATGCATGTTTCTGATTGAATTGGTCACATCAGAGGTACAGGATCATAGAATCACAGAATGGTTTAGGTTGGAAGGGACCTTAAAGATCATCTAGTTCCAACCTCCCTGCCATGGGCAAGGACACCTCCCACTAGACCAGATTGCCCAAAGCCTCATCCAACCTGGCCTTGAACACCTCCAGGGATGGGGCATCCACAGCTTCTCTGGGCAACCTGGGCCAGTGCCTCACCACCCTCATAGGGAAAAAATTTCTTCCTAAGATGTAATCTAAATCTCCCCTCTTCTAGTTTGAACCCCTCATTCTGTCACTACATGCCCTTGTAAACAGTCCCTCCCCAGCTTTCCTGTAGCCCCTTTAGGTACTGGAAGGGGCTCTAAGGTCTCCTTGGAGCCTTCTCTTCTGCAGGCTGAACAACCCCAATTCTCTCAGCCTGTCCTTATAGCAGAAGTGCTGTAATCCTCTGATGATCTTTGTGGCCTCCTCTGGACCCACTCCAACAGGTCCATGTCCTTCTTATGTTGGGGGCTCCAGAGCTGGACACCATCGCTGCTGTTAATTTAGTTAATTTTGAAAGTTAGTTTGCCCTTTGGTCGTGTTTTTCCTTCAACGTTTTGTTGGCTATCGGATTGCCAATGCTTGGTTGCCGTGGTTCTGGCTAATGGGAAAGCAAAGACACAGATGTGCTGGGAGCTGGCCAGGGTTACAGAGCAGTGTGGTCTGAAGCACATGGCTAGAGGCAGTGCTCGCTCGCTGTCACTGTCTGTGTCATGCCAGCTGGAAGCACCTGTGGTGGCACGGTTGTCCCCGCAAGGCTGTGCAGGTACCAGGGTTGTGGGCTCTGCTGGGGGGGCTCCTGCAGCACAGGGGCTCGGTGCAGACAACAGCCTGCAGTCACTAAGGGTCGGACATACCTCATTTATCTGCATCTCGAGGGAGCATGGAGGGTTCCCCATACTGTCGAAAAGTGTAGGTCCCTACCAGCCTAATCCGCCACAGCCTTGTCCCCATTCTCCTCCTTACACCTCCATGCTGGGTGTTCCTCTACCTCCTTGTGCTGTTACTGCTGCTTGGGAGAGTAAGTGGTGTGTTTCAAAGCACTGACCTGCCTGGAAACTCACTTTTCCTCTTGTTTTCTTATGGGGCTTTGACCACATCCTCAGGCTGGGCTATTCAGCTACAGGAGAATCTTCTCCTGAGGTTTTGTTGGATACTTAGAGTTGAGAGAGTCTTGGAGATAAGTGCAAAATACAGCTTGAAATAAATAAAGATTAATGACTAAAAATAAAATTTATCTTTAGCAATCACAGGGCAGAGAGAGCAGTTAGCTATGGGCCATGCCACTGCAGGAACAAGCAGTCAGAAGCCACTGCGGGGGACATTTCCAGCAGGGACTGGTGCTTTTTGCTCCCTTTGAAGCACTGGAGCCCAGTTTCTCAGGAAGCCTACAGCAAGGGCACACAGCGCAGGCCCCACAGAGCATGTTGGGCTGGGTCTGAGGGATGGAGAAACAAGACAGAAGCAGGAGGCAAGTGATCTGGCTGGGATTAATCACTGCGGGCAGGTTTTTGGGCCGTTGGGCAGTGTCAGCTCCGTGCAGCAGCCCCTACACATGTGCCAGGCCTGGGCAGAGTGGCTGAAGGCTAGAACGATGCATGTGCTCCTCCGGGCACTGTCTGAGACCTTGGAGACCAAGCACAAGGACTTCTCTTCCTAGCTCACTTCTGGGAGGTTAGGCAGGAGTCATCCAACACATTTTATTTGTTGTTTTACAGTTTAACAGATTTTATTTTCCCTTAACTGTGTTCCTAACTGCAATAATGCTGATTTCTTTCCCTTTTTTTGTGCATTTTCATGTTACTAACAGAAATCCATGGCTGGTTAAGACCTCAGTAAGCTCAGCCATAATTCCAGTTTTCAGTATCCCCCCAGTTGCTGCTACTATTTGAAGCCTTTTCCCATGCCCCACTTACTGAACCGCCTTTCTGCAAATCAAAGCCACTGCTTTATCTCTGTTTTTGCACCAAGGGCAAGTTTTGGCCGGCAGGATGCAATGAACAATGCAGGTAAATGACTCCAGGAGCTGATCCTGGGAGAAGCTGCCACAAACAAGCACTCTAGCTGCCTTCCTGCTCTCTTTTTTTAATTAGCAAACAATGGGGAAACCTCAAAAGGCTTCTAAATGGGGTTTCTGTCTTTTCCATCTTCAGCAGAAAGCCTACTTGTGTCTCCCTGGTGCATTGTAGTGCTGTGAGCACTACATCTTGTGCTGGTTAACACTTGTAACACTCAATACTTACAGTACTCAACCTCTTGGTGCCCCAGCTCTGCGATGGGGCATGGTCTCCCTTCTTGTCTTGGGCCTCACTGGGTCATTTGCAACACTGGTGGTGTAGACTGAGTCATGTCATGTCTGTGTAGCATCTGTGCTGAGCGCCTGATTGCTGCATGGCTTCCGGACTTGTTTTGTGTACCTCTGGGAGATGGAAAAGGGCACCCAAGCTGCTAAATGTGCCTCTGAGCAGGAGCCAAGGGGGGTTAGACGTGTTGCTTCATTTAAAGTAAGAAACTGCCTGCAGAGGCAGGTCTGTCAGATGGTGATGGCTGCAGGGAGGCGTTCTCCGCACAGGCAGAGCTTGGGTGCTGGAAACCCAGTTTGGGAGCAGTTGGTGCCCCAGAAATAGCAATATTTGAGAAGTTCATACCACTTGATTTGGCCCGTCCCTGGTGTAGCACCACGTGCTAATGCCACGTGTTGGGTTTTGATTCAAATACGTTGTGTCAGGGAGGCAGGCAGGCGGTGGCATGGAGGTGCCTGGTGGCAGGGAAGGCAGTTGGCTTGGTGCAGAGGGGAATGATGTGCCAAAGTTTGAGCATGGTCCCTTCTGCCCAGCCTCATGCAGTGCTGCGGGGGAGCTCTGGGTTGCAAGGACAGGCTGCATGGGGAGCGATGGCACTTGCTATGGGCTTGAAACAGATCACTTGTCCTCCCCAGCCTGCCTGTCCCACCGTGCTGCACGAGAGGCAGCATGGCAAGGAGGTCCCGGTGGAGAACGGTGTTTGTTCAGCCAAGCTGCAGACCCAGCCAGCCCACCCAGGGCACTGGTGTTGGCTGGAGCACATCCTCCATGTGGCAGGGGCTGGGTGCTGTCCCACGGTGTCCTTCACAAAGAGCCACTCTGAATTTAGTGCAGGAAACATGACAAATCCATACAGCTTGGCTTTAACATGACTCATCAAACTTGAGCACTTCCAGGCTGCTGCTGTTGAATGTCACTTTTCCCTAACCATTTCAAAAGGGAGCAAACTACCACATTTTAATCCCGTTTGATCTTTTTATTTGTTTGTTTTTCTCCCCTGACCTACTTGGCAGATGATAACTAATTTGCAGAGTCATGTCAGGATCAGGTTGGCTTCATGCCCCTTCCTCCAAATGCGAATAGTGAAATACATCTGTCCCTAAGCCTCTTCCAGCAGCTTTTTATTGTGTGCAGCCAGGGAGGCACATTCAAATGGAGTTGAAGATTCCAGCTTAATGGGGAGGAGGTGGGAAAGGTGGTTTCTCCCTGCTCTGACCTAGGCTGTGTTAGCGTGGATGTTTAACAGCGACACCAGGAAAGGAAATGGCTGGCTCTGTATGGCACTGAGCCGCGTTACCATGGGAATATGTTCTTGCTAGCAAGTGTTGAAATTGTAGTTCTTCATCTGCTCTTCTGGAGGATTCTGTAACTGCCCAGTGCAACGGCAGCAGCCCTCTGGGTTTGCTGGCAGGGTTTTTGCATGGTCACCAGTGAACTGAAGCTGCACAGGAACGGTGTACGATGCAAAAGGGAGTGTGGAAACAGCACTGGTCCATCCTGGGGATGCTGTCGTCAGCCACCCGTGCATGAGCTGCTGGCACATTTGGTCCCTTAGGCAGTGGTGGCAGCGAGCGGGACGTGCTCTTCTGAGCACTTGCACTGGGTGCAGCTGGGGACCCCAGAGCTGCTGGCTCCCAGGTTGGCTTCTTCTTCATCGGTAGGGCCTGCGCACTTCTTCTTCTAGCTTTTACTCACTGCAGCTTGCTGGTCTAAGCAGCAAAGGCTGTCTCCTGAAGTGTCCCGTCTCACAAATGTGGCTCTGCTAGGAGAGATCTGAATGGCATCTTCTGAGGTGCCGGAGGTTCAGGCAGAGCTGGTGGAGTGCTGCAGAGGCACTTCATGGGAGCAGGCAGACATCAAGGTGGGGGCCTGTCCTGTCTTGCAGGGGTGTGGGCGGTGGTCTCCCCCCACCTTCAGTATTACAAACCTGGCCATGAAGGCAGGGTGCAGTGGGGGTGGACATGCTGTCCTGATACAGGGATATTACTGCTTCTGGTTGTCAAGGCTGTGATGATGGTGATCAGCAGATGGTGAGCCTGGGCAGATGCTCTGTGTTGAGCCTAATTACAGAAGATCTGTCAAAGCCATAACAAAGTAGAGATGGAAAAGCTGTCAGACCCATGTGCTCCTCTTCCAGCCCACCAGGAAGACGGGCTCTCCATGCCTTCACCTCTCCCAACAGCCTTGGGAAGGGGGGAACCCATGGATCCTGAGGATGTGGAGACACCCATAGCCCCTGCTGCACCTCAGCCAAGGGTAGCATAGCATCGAACAACTCTGCTGTGCTTCAACACGTGCCTGCCTGCTCTTGCAGAGCCCGTGCGCCATTGCTCTGTGTGTGTGTTCATACCCATTATTGGGTAGAGCTTGCATAGTGCCACCTGTGAAGGACCTGGGGATGCAGATGGAGTAGGCCCTGGCCCTACTGCAGCTCCCTGTGTGATGGTGCCACAGTGCAGTGCTGCCTGCACAGCCCTGGGGGCTGCGCATTGGTCACAGATGGCTGCAAATGGCCACTCCCCAGCAAACAGGCAGGGATTGAGAGGGAAGGGTAGCTGATGGTGGGGACTAAGCCTGCAGTGCTGCTGTGCCTGGCACCTTCTGCTGCACAGACCCAATTGTGTAGCTCCTGCAGGCTCAGGGTCTGTGCAGGAGCCCTTTGTCCTCCCAGGCTGCTCATCTTGGCCAGCATGTGCCTGTCCCTGGCTGTGGGCGAGCGCTGATCCTCCCAGTTGGAGGTGGGAGCCCTGTCATGGTCATATGTTGGCCCTGCTCGAGCAGCCACTGTGCAGTCAGGGTGATGGATGCAGTGAGGAGGGAGGAAAGGGGTCTGATCTATCTTCCAGCTGCCGGTGGTGGGGAGAGGTGAGTGGTGCCATCTCCTGTGGGTGCTTGTCACTTAACGGCCTGTCTCTTGTTGCTTCTCAGGGCAGTAAATGGCTTTGATCAAGGTCCCCCTGGACTGGGAGCCTCTCGACCATCCTCAGCGCCTGGTATGCTCCCCCTGAGCATATGAGCCCATGGGAGGTCGTGTTCGAACTTGCAGATGCTTTTCTCAGTCCACCAAGAGAAGAACTGTTCCCGATTCCTCCCTATTCTTGCCCTGCTGGAACACGACCCGCACTGTGCTGCCAGAGGAGACCCTGTGCTCATGGCCCTTCATGTCATGTTAATACAGCTTATTTTCTCCTCCTGCTGTAGTGAACGTTCTCTGACTTGGCCCCACACCCTGTGCTGCACAGGTTGAGATAGGCAGTGCCCTGTTTCAGGGGATGCAGGAGTCTTGCTCGCCAAACCTTGGCCAGGCAGTCCTCTGCCCCTTGCTTTATCTCTAACTTATGTTTGGCATGACACAAACATTGGCTGCTCCTCTTTTCCCTGCCTGCTCCAGCATCCTGCCACTTAGGACGTGCAGCTGCTGTCCTCCCAGTAAGGCTCCGACCTCTTGAAAGGGGCCCTGGGTGAGGCTGTGCGATGGGACTTTGAACATTTGTGCCTGGGAATCAGGTCCAGGTAAGTGACTCAGTTACTGCAGCTTAATAAATTACTGCTGGGCAAGTGCGTGGCTGTTGCTGCTGATGTGTGTCCCCTTCCTGCCTTGGGTTGGAGCAGGCAGGGGAGGATGAGTGTATCCGGCAGCCCTGCCTGTACGGCCCCATCTCCAGCTGGCAGAGATGGCCATGCACATCAGGGCCAGGGCCAAGCAGAGGGAGGGATGGAGGTGCTGGGTGGCAGTGGGTGGAGGTGACTGTCACAGGTCCAGCACACATCAGTCACAACATCAAATGCCTTAGCGTGAGCTGGCAGGGCTGAGCTGTGCTGAAGCATTCTCCCTCAGTGCTCCTGCACCCTTGCAGCTGCAGGGCAGTAACACATTTAGCTGCTGTAGCGTGCTCATGGTGTCTGCGGGCCTGTAGCACAGCTTCTCCACCCAACTCTACTCAGCCTTTCATGTCCACAACAGGGATTCCACAGAAGCATTAGGAAACCACTAATCAAACTGGCCCCACTGCCTATGAAACCCTCCTCCCAGGACCCTGTAACCATCACAACCATGCTCCAATCTGTGTAATGTATGACTGGATTTTACAGCTTCACCTAGGGGCTTCTGTGACAGTTTTGGGTGACTGTGTACCTTGTGGGTCTTTCAAGCAATGTCTTTGTGCGATTTCTATGTGCCTCAGAGTCGGTGGATTTTAAAATGAACCAGCAAGCCCATCTGGGGTTTGATCTGTGGGTTTAGAAATCTTCGTTCCTGGTCAGGTCCATCACCTTCAGTTGGTTCTGCAGCTCCGAGTTGGTTTATTTACAAGCGCTGAGAAAAACCATTGGCCCCAGCAGAAGGGAGGTGGGAAGTCCCCCTGCCCCTGCTGTTAGGGTCTGTATGGTCCTCCTTTCCTGTGCATTCTCTGCTGCATTTGACTGTTTACATTTGTTTTATTGTACATAGGTTTGTAAACATAATATCTTTGCCTAAGATCTTTGTATATAACTTGGGCTTTGTAGCTTTATTTATTCAAAATCTATATGGCATGTTTCAATAGGACAGTGTACCATAGCACTGTGGTGACACAGATTATGATGTGGGTTAAAAACAACTGAGAGTAATCTTCCAAAAATAAAGTTCTTTTAATGTGGAATCAGTGGATTTTGCAGAAACGGTGGCAGTGGCTGTATTTTGTCATGTAGTATTTTCTGCCAAGTCCCAGCAAAGGGTTGGTGATGCTGCTCTGTGCTGCCAGGCAGCTCCTGCTCCCCTTTCCTTGGAGCAGTGCTTCATAATTCCATTTGTGCACAGAGAGGAACAGCTGCTGTTGGAACTGGGGCTGAGCCAACTCAGCTGCAGCCTCTGCTCCTGCTCCTGGATGCATGGTGGTGTCCTGGGTTTCAAGATTTGATTTTGGGAAGAGCCTGGGGAAGTGTTGGAGGCCTCCAGCTGCAGCTGCCAGGGATTTTTGCCTCCTTGGAGTAGTTGAAAGGTGGTTCCTCTGCAGAACTGTGGTGCTGGGGCTGTTCTCCAGGGTGCCGCTTCACTTCCCAGGTGCCTGGTGGGCTGACAGGGCTGTCCAGATGCTGCTTCCCAGCTCTGCCCCAGCAGCACCCTCAGCTTCGCCTGACACAAAGGTCCCGGCTGCCTCTCCCAGGCCGCTGGGCTCAGCTCCAGCCCAGCCACTCGAGACACCCCACTGGAGAGCCGACCCCGGGGCAGCTGTTCTAGCACCCACTGCTGACTGGGCTGGCCCTGCCCCACTGTGGGCAGACACGTGGCAGCACACCCTGTCCCTGCTGGGAATACACTCACTCCCAGCTCCTTCTAGAGGCCCTGGCCCTGCCCCATGCAGGGGCAGGCCATGCTCCCCAGCTGTGACCAGCTCCCTCCTGGGGGTGCAGTGCCTGGTGGGGAGCAGGGTCACCCTCACTGTGGTCAACCCTCCTTCCTCCCCTTAGAAACCCCCAGGTGAGAGTAAGCTGTTCTTGCACAGAGCCTGGGTCTCCTGCAAGTTGCAGGGACAGGGCAGGCCCTGATGCATGTAAGCCCTGGCAAGAGGCTGGGAAAGAGTCCATCCCCTGTGCTCCTCCCAGCATGAGAAGGACCAGCAGCCACAGCCCTGAAGGAGGCACTTGGGGAAAAGGTGCCCAGGACCCAGGGTTCCAGGAGCTGGTGCCTGGGACCAGCCAAGGTCCCCAACAGCCCCTGAGTGCTGGGAGGCTTCCAGCAAGTGCCAGAGCAGCTCCCACCTCAGCTGCTTCCAGCTGCCTGGTGCAGCAGAGCCTGGCCAGGAGCTGCCAGGCACCTTCCTCACTCCTGTCACCTCCCCTCCCAGGTGGATGTAGGTCCACCCTGGTCCCTGATTTTTGCTGCAGTCACACAAAACCACCTTCACCCAGCAGTGGAGCTGAGCAGGGTGTCTGCAGCTGTCCCCTAGCCTCAGCCTTGGAATCCAACACTCACTACCTACTGCCAGAGCTCTGCTCTGAGGCTGCGGAGGGGAGCAGGTGCTGCAGGGCAGGATACCCAAAACAGGAAATTTCACTGCTCAGAAAACAAACCAGACTGTTACAGGCAGAAATCATCACTGTGCCTGTGCCACAGTGCCCATGCCAAGGTCGGCTTGAGGTTTGAGAGCTCCCTTTGTGCTCCAGCTACGCATTGCAAAGGCTCAGCCCTTGACCAGGCCCTTTAAGTTCTATTTGGGTCAAAATACAAGAAAATAAATCCCTAAGGCAAACAAAACAGTAAGAAGGGAAAAGGCAGCTTCCAGTCATATTCTCATTTATTAAGGTCTATGCCAGCCTCAGGAGATAACTCTTCCTGTAAGTAAACAGAGCAGGCGGCTGCATCTATAATGAATAAATTTATTGTCTTACAAAAATCATTGTCTAGAAATATGGGTATACAAGAAAACAAGATATTTGCAGTCAGATGCCTGGTGGTCAACAGCCAGTTTGATTAAAAATATCCAAACACACACAACAAAACCTTTGCAACAGATGTTAAAGCTTTTAACCAAAAAAGGAAATCCATGTTTTTTGAGCATGTGGCAGAGGAAGTTTCCTAGTTAACACTGATTCATTGTCACTAATATCAATAATACCACTTGGACTAGAGAGGTACATGATATGAAGCACAGTCATAATTAATACATTAAATCATTGTTATATAGGCAAATTATATATGTAACATTGTCTTAGTACTGTAGTGTCTAAGGCACTTTCTGTAATGTCAGTTTTTCAGCTATTTAAACAAAAAGAATGCTAACTACTCCCTGTAATACTGTTCAAAATAAAAAAACAACAACAACAAAAAAAAAAGGATTCACATCCACTGGCATGTTAACTCGTAGGCAGGCAACACCTATCGCTGAACCCCTGTAACCACAGGCTCCACATGAGCCCCACACTGCACAGTACTGGCCTGGCTGCTCACGGCAGGCCAGCGGACCAGCTGCCTCAGGAACACCAGGCTGGCTGCTCAGGTATCGCATAAGCCTCATCTCACAGTGCAGCCACTTGGCTCCATGTCCTGAAGACTAACTAACTCATTAATAAATTAATTTTGCCTGTGTTGTATGTTTATTTTCCACTGGTGTTCACATTATACTAGCCTTAATATATACACAGATCTGTTGGGCATGGTAATAGCAGGTCTCTGCAAATGCAGAAGTACTGTACAGATGAGGAACGGTGATGCTGTTTCAGTTTGCCTGTACTGCAGGAACACTAACTGATGAAGCAGGTGCTGAGAACACTTCAAAATGATATTGCAGGTTAAAAATGGACACTACTTATTCATCCCTACATCTCCCTCTAACACTTCCCAAGGCCTTTTCACAGTTCACTCGCTGATTGTGTGCTGATCACAACAATTAGGAGAAAAGAAAGAGGTGCAGTTTGGTCTTCAATGATCCAACAGACTCAATAGGGCCAAGGGCCGTCTGAGCACAGAAGAAATGGAAGGATGTTGTCGGTACAACAAAGCATGCATCGTCATGACAATGGGTCTGTCCCAACCACCTACCCTCTGGGAATGAAGTTTCTGTATTGATAAAAAAAAGTTTCATCCTTCACATGATGCTTTATAAAATGGCTTTACAATGAGTATCTGGAAAATAGATGCACTGAACAGAGACAATCCTGTTTTGTTTACTATATATAAAAAAGCAGTTGTACCTATATCTGAAGCAGGGTACAGTATGGTGAGGCTGGAGAGCCTTAAGACATAGTTGACCTATGATAAGTAACCTTGTAGCATGCCGATGTTTCGTAAGGCAGATTTATGGCCACAAGGCAGTTTGGTGGTCAGGGAAGTCCTCCTCCTTCTGCCGACTATTGTGTAAAAGGTCTCTGCATGCAAATAGTGTGACGGGGCTCTACTCAGCAGGGGCCGGCTGCGCTTCGTTCACGTCGCTGCCTTTGCTCTCCGCATCATCGTCCGAGAGCTCCAGAGAGGCCCCTTCAATGTGCAGCTGGCGTCTCCCGGATCGACTGGAGGAGAAGGTGATGGGGCCCCCCCTCCTGCCAACAACAAGCAGACAGCAATTGCTGATGGGTCACATCTCTCTCACAGCCCGAGTCCCAGAGCCAGCGGTTGTCCCTGAAAAATCTCCCTGCTGAACCGCAGGGGAACACAGCTCCAGGACATCCACTGGGCAAATTTCACAAGCGGAGTTTTAAAACCCTCTGTCTGTCCGAGGGGTCAACACGTTGTGCACAAACACATTTGTACTCTGGTATTCCTGCTTAGTTTATACCATCACCTTAACTTGGCCAGTCCCAAGTAACTTAAAGTCTTGTCTCTGTACAAGCACAGACCAAGCACTGAACAGAGCAGGTTCTCAAAAAAAAAAAAAAAAACAACAAAAAACCACCACCACTGACTGCCTGCTTGTGAAGCGCTGCACCCCCCCCCCTTGCCATTCCTGCATGCCAGGCAGCTCAGCCACTCTGTACCTCTTGAGACGGTTTCTGTTCTGCACCAGCCTCACCTTCACTGACTCCCATCTGTACTTGACACAGACCTCGATCTCAAAGACCTGCTCTCAAGGAAAGTGCTGAAACACTCCCACCAGGGCGGGTCCAAATCAAAGGGATCAGTACCAGCCACTGGAAAAGCGCAACTGAGCTGTCTCCTCTATGTTTACCTACGGCTGGATTGAACTGGCAACCCCAGGGAAAGTGCCAGCATAAGCTCTGAAGAGTTCAGGCTCAAGAGTTGTCAGGAATATCTCTGTGGGCTGACAGCTTCCTTGTTCTCATCATCAGGCTCTGCCAGCAGTTCCCAGCAGGCTCCGGTTTGACCCATCCTAACGTTAGCAGCTCTGTTTCTGCAGTGCCACAGCTGGATGCTCTCCAAGGATGGATTATGGAGACAGTCTGGGGGCACACAAGGGCTTAAATAAACCGTGGCCCACTGCTACTGGCGTCACTTACCTTAGCCTGTTTTTCAGGGTGCTGACTTCCCGGCTCAGGCCCTCGTTAGCCTCCGTGGCATCATCCAGCTCACGCTGAAGTTTACGTCGGGAAGCATTTGCACGTGTGGCTTCCTCTTCAGCCTCCTCCAGTTGGCGTTTGAGCTGCTTCATTCTGGCATTTGCCTTTTCCATCTAAAATACAAAAACAGGTCGTCAGGATCGAACTTGGCAGCTGCAACCCCACGATTTGGGAAGTCAGAGAGGTTTGCTGACACCCTGTCCTCCCTGACCACACTGGCTGGAGACTCCAGTGTGGACTCCTGGAAACACTGCGGAGCTCCTGAGATGCCAGGGTGCACAACAAACCATTACACCAGAGCTAACACAGTGAGGCTTTGACTGCTGGGAGCTACTCTAGTGGTTTAGTGATCAAGACAGGGGTTGCCTCAAATGTTTTCATTAAAATGCTTCTCAACAAGCCCTTTCTACTCAAAGCATGGTTTCATTTGCCTTTTTTGAGAAACAGTCCTCAAGAGCTAAGCCCTTCCACCTACCTGCTCCTTGTACTGGTCTGCATGTCGACGCTCATCCTCCACCTGCATGAAGACTTCTTTCAATTTCTTCTCTGTACGACGCACCAATTTGTTAGCAGCTGCTCTTTCCCTAGAATAACCAAAAGCCATAATTTTTCCCAGTACTTGAAGGCTAGGAACACAAGATCTGTCCTTTTCTGACAGACTCTCGCCTCATTGTCTAACTGACACGAGTCCTTTTAAGATGTCTGTCACCGTCAACAGAACCATCATAGTTTTAGTGTGCTGGTGGTTGGCTTTGCTGTAGCTTTGAAAGTGTAAAGTCTCAGCACTGGAGCAATACCAGTATGGTATGCAGGCTTCCTCACAATGAAACTGAACAGAGCAGCTTTAAAGTTAATGCTAACCAGTAACACAGTCCTCCCGCAGAGCCAAAAGTACAAAAAGAATGGAGCTGGTGATAAGACAGCCCACCTGCAGATTCTGGGAAGAACTAGCAAAAAAAAAAAAAAGCTGGGGGGGCAGGGGGGAAGGAGGAAAGACTTCTGCGGAGCACAGGATTCATCTCAACTACCTAAAGCTGTCACACCTAAGCTGTTCAGCTTGCTTCCTCTAACCAGAGAGACAGGGTGTCTCAAGGGGATGTTTTATCTTGTCTCAAGGAACTTCTGCAGCATGCTGTGGATCCTGGGCCTACCTAACATATTCACTTCGTTTTCTTCAAGAGTTAGTTCAGCAGTTTCAGTTACGGAGCAAGTAGATTCTGAAACTTCCAATGCCAGTTACTCTACAGCTCTCTTGTTAAAGCGTGTCCCCTAAGCAGTAGGTTTCTAGATAATAAAATGTAATTCCTGTGCTGTAAACTTACATATCAGCCCCATATAAACTTAAGGCATGGAGGTTTCAGACATTCAACTGACACAGTAAACGCAGGCAAACAGGTTTTTTCCTTACTTGGCTTCCTGCTCAAGCTGTTCTTCTAGTTGCACAATCTTGGCTTCTAGAGTAGAAATTGTTGCCTTGAACTTAGACTTCACAGATCCCTCTAGCTCCTGCAGCTTGGCTTTCAGCTCTTTGTTCTGCCTTTCCAGTTGCTGCCGTGCATTTTCACTCTTCTGGGCAGCACTCCGCTCCCCAGCTAGCTCAGAATTAAGTGTGTCAACCTTTCAGAGTAGAAGAAGAGAAGGTCATTTGGTGCCATTCAGAGCTTCCACTTAACTGCACACTGAAACACAAATTGCCCCAACAGCATTGCCGACAACCGATTCACCTGCAGTGTGGTCTTTCGGAACCGCTCATTGAGAAGCTCCATGTTGCTCTGCTCTTCCTCGAGCTCTTCCTCCAACTGTGCAATACGAGCTTCCAGCCGGCGCTTCTCATCCAGCAGCGCTGACCTAGAAAGGAAGTATTTGGGTCAAGACATGTTCAGATCTGATACAAAGCTACCAGTTAGTTTGCTTCTGATACTCTAGGCATTGCAAATTGTCATGAGAAGCTTCTGTGTAAGCAATTCTCTTCATAACAACAAGGAATTTTTCTCACGAAGACAGGTCAATACAGAATTTGCAAGCAGACTACTGAGAACTACAGCTGCTGGTGCCTGAAGTTCTACAGATGCACAATTAATTTATCTGATGACTCACTTTCCTGAAGCACTGTTTGCAATCTCATCAGCCAATTCATCCCTTTCTTGCTCAGCATGACGACGGGCTCTTTCAGACGCAGCAAACTCCTGCAAAGGTTTAGGAAACGATTCATTACAGCATTAGGAATCTCAAAACTTCTGCAAACAATTTAGCGTTCTAGTAACTTCTGGGAGATGCTGTGATATTCCTGAGGTCTTTTAATGGATAAGCAGAAGCAACAGCTGTAGAACCTAGCAGGACACATCATCTTGTTATTCCCCCCCCCCTTAATTGACTTCAATGGATTTAGTTCTCCCTGTCCCTGAAGCGTTCCTTGCACAAAGTAAGGATCAGTAACATTCAAGCTCCAAACAGCAGGAGAAAACCATTCTGTCACATACTCTAACAATCACATTCAACGTAAAGTGGGCACTAAAGCTGTCCCTCATAAATCCCAGACTCTGGAGGCAAGGAGGAAGGTCTGGAGAGAGGAAGATTTTCCCTCAGTTGAGGAGGACTGGGTTAGAGACCACCTGGCCAAGCTGGACATCCATAAGTCCATGGGCCCTGACGGGATGCACCCATGAGTGCTGAGAGAGCTGGCAGATGTTATTGCTAGACCATTCTCCATCATCTTTGGAAGGACACGAGGAACAGGAGAGGTGCCTGAGGACTGGAAGAAGGCCGACATCGCTCCAATCTTCAAAAAGGGCAAGAAGGAGGATCCCAGGGAACTACAGGCCAGTTAGTCTCACCTCTGTCCCTGGGAAGGTAATGGAGCGACTTGTTCTTGATGTCATCTCCAAACACATTGAAGAACAAGAAGTCATTGGAAGTGGTCAACACGGATTTACCAATCATGCTTGACCAATCTGATAGCCTTCTATGATGTCATAACTGGTTGGCTGGATGAGGGGAGAGCAGTAGATGTCATCTACCTTGACTTCAGCAAGGCTTTTGACACTGTCTCCCATAACATCCTCATTAGGAAGCTGAGGAAGTGTGGGCTAGATGAGGAGACAGCGAGGTGGATTGAGAGCTGGCTGTGTGACAGAACTCAGAGGGTTGTGATTAATGGAGCAGTGTCAAGTTGGAGGCCTGTGACCAGTGGTGTCCCCCAGGGGTCAATACTCGGCCCGATCTTGTTCAATATATTCATCAATGACCTGGATGAGGGGACAGAGTGTATCCTCAGCAAGTTCGCTGATGATACCAAACTGGGAGGGGTGGCTGACACTCCAGAGGGCCGCGCTGCCATCCAGCGTGACCTGGACAGGCTGGAGTGCTGAGCAGGGAAGAACCTAATGAGGTTCAACAAGAGCAAGTGTAGGGTCCTGCACCTGGGGAGGAAGAATGCTAGGCACCAATATAGGTTAGGGGTGGACCTGCTGGAAAGCAGTTCTGAGGAGAAGGATCTGGGGGTCCTGGTAGATAGTAAGTTATCCATCAGCCAGCAATGTGCCCTTGTCACCAGGAAGGCCAATGGAATCCTGGGCTGCATAGGGAAGAGTGTGGCCAGTAGGTCGAGGGAGGTCATTCTCCCCCTCTACTCGGCACTGGTCAGGCCACAACTGGAATACTGTGTCCAGTTCTGGGCTCCCCAGCTCAAGCGAGATAGGGAACTTCTGGAGAGAGTCCAGCGTAGGGAACAAAGATGACTGGGGGATTGGAGCACCTCCCTTAGGAGGAAAGGCTGAGAGAGCTGGGACTCTTTAGCCTGGAGAAGAGAAGGCTGAGGGGAGACCTTATTCTTGCTTCTAAGTATCTAAAGGGTGGGTTGAAGGAGGATGGAGCCAGACTCTTTTCAGTGGTTCCCAGCGACAGGACGAGGGGCAACAGGCACAAGGTGGAACACGGGAAGTTCCATTCAAACATAAGAAAAAACCTTCTTTACGGTGAGGGTGACAGAGCACTGGAACAGGCTGCCCAGGGAGGTTGTGGAGTCCCCTTCTCTGGAGATTTTCAAGACCCGCCTGGATGCAGTCCCGAGTAATGTGCTCTAGGCATTCCTGCATCAGCAGGGGAGTTGGACTAGATGATCTCTAGAGGTCCCTTCCAACTCTGAAAATTCTGTGATTCCGTAAATAAAGCAGATTTTTTAGGTTCTTACAGAATACATAGCATGAATGCAAGCAAAGTATAGAAAAGAAAAGCTTTAGCAGTATAGTATAAATGGCACTGAATCCCATTATAAAACTGTATTAAGTGGTAGAAACAGCCAGGCATTTGCCAAGAAGGACAATTAAAGGCACTGCAAGTGCAAGACTAACAAGTTTGAAGTCCACAAAACAATGACCTGGAGAAGCTCTGGTAAGTCATAGGTAATCTGTAAAGGCTCAAACAGTAAGTGCAGTGAAACCTGAACGATTGCTTCAAACTTTGGTCTGCAGCTAATACAGGACAAAAAAGAGGCAGACTCTCACATAAGGCAATTCTGCTGATGTTTGACCTTGTGGCAGACCAGGGAGATAATGGGAGATAAGTGATACGTAGCAAGACTCAGAGCTCTTACATGAATTGCCAACAACAAGGGAACACATTCCCGTAAGAGAAAGGGATGAAGACCTAAGGTGGCAGAGGGATAAACCTCCAGAAACTTAAATGGTCCACTGAGGTACTGGAGAGATTGTTAGGTTTTTTATGTATTTCCAATAACCAATTTTAGTACTGACACTGTGCATTGCACCTCCCAGAGACTCTCGAACCACCTGGCAAATTTTACTGAGGACTCAAATCTGTTTAAGCAGTAGTGAAGCTTTCCTGCTACCCAGGCAGAGAAACAAAGTCCAGACTAGTGGAATGATTCCTACAAAGGTACAAGGAGCTCACTAATGACCTAAGGCAGAGGCGAAGAAAAAGTTCTCCTGGCTCCCGTTTCTCTGTTCAATTCACTAGATTGCTTTTTACTTTTTTGACTCTCTGATCTTCACTTTACTCCAGCAAGAAAAACAGATTTCTTGTATTTCAACCTCACCTCTTGGAGCTGGAGTATTTCTGCTTCAAGGCCTTTGAGCTTCTTTTCACTCTCTTTGGACTGTGCAAAGATCTCATCTCTGGATGCACGGGCTTCTTCCAGCTCCCGCTGGTAGTCTTTCATTTGAGCCTGCAGTTGGAAAGCAGGGGAAAGAAAAAGCCATGGTGCATTAGGACAATCACAAGATTTATTAGTAGCTCTGAAGCATTTTGACCGTTAAAAGGTAAGGCCTTCCTCCCAAAGTGGCTTCATTCCACTTCAATGCATTTTCAGTTCTTATTTTCATATTAAAACTTTATTTTCTCATCTTTCCATCACTCAAACCCTTGTCCGAAATATCACCTTATAAGACTTCACCTCATTTATCTGGTATATTTCTTGTAGGAAAATAATAGTGTAGTGTAAATAAAGCTCAATTACATTTG
The DNA here is from genome assembly GCA_013397275.1 of Burhinus bistriatus. NCBI lineage: Eukaryota > Metazoa > Chordata > Aves > Charadriiformes > Burhinidae > Burhinus > Burhinus bistriatus. The sequence goes on from VYXH01009011.1 coordinate 43,373, forward strand.
TCATGACACTTATGGATACATAAAGCTTTTGGAATGACTTGTAAAAAATTTACTTAAATTGACTAAAAAACCCAAAACTTATTAGAAGTATGCAAAGATAAGAAACAATTCTCAGTGCAGAAGTAACACAATGCACCGTTTGCAGACCTAGAAGCATGTACTTAACACAGACCAAGATCTTAATCTTCACAAGTTTGACTTGAGATTACTGTGTTCAGTTTTGGGCGCCACAGTGTAGGAGGGACATTGAGGTGCTGGNTTATGAGATGCTAACCGAGTAAAGTTGGAGAAACTGCATTTAAGTTGTACCTGCATCTTTAGAATACCACCAGTCATGAGAACACTTATTTCAGGTGCTTGTACGAAAGCATACAGAGATCAGGTATGAACTCTCCGGCCATCCTGTCCTCTTGGACTAGAGGAGCAGGGTACTGCTAGGTACCAGCATTTCTCACTTTAACCTCTTCATCCAGGGCTCAGTTCCAGAATTGCCTTCGTTCAGCTGAAGTAGGATTTGAAGTAGCATTGCCAAGGAATAAAGTGGACAGGGCAGAAAGGCAATTTAATTTTCCATATGCTTTATATGGTCTTGCAATGGCCTCATACCCCTGCAGCTTTGGGCCATGGCATTGAAAACCTTTGGCAAAACTGAACTGTACCAGATGTTGAGTATTTTTCTGTGAACGGGAAATAAATCCTTGACACAAGGACTGTTTTTTTTTTTTTCTTGCCAAACTAAAAAGAATGGGCATCTTGGAGCTTTTTAAAAGCAACTAAGAGGCAACTCCTCCTTTTTCTCTGGAGCATTTTTGGTTGAAAGTGCCTTAAAGTTGAACAACTTGAGGAAGCAGCAGTCAGCAAGAACTGAGCTCAAATCAGTAAATTCAGATACAAACAACCATAAATTTTAAAAACACAGCCTAGAAAGCAATACTTACTACATCCTTATGCGAAGTGTTGAAATAAGGAAAAAGATGATTACTGAGTAGAAGTACATGGGGGACAGTCTTAACTCCTTACTGACAAAAGGATGAGAGGAGTTTTGAGCAGGTGGTAAGTTCAGGCCAGATACGCCATGACATATGTCAGCATAGCTGAGTCTGATTCTCCTCTTGCCTTCAAGCTACAAACATATTTAATGAAAAGCAACACCCTTGACAGACTGTCACCAGCAGACAAAGAGCTCAGTTGATTAGCTGTGCCTACCTGGAGCTTACGTAGCTGTTTGATTGCTTCATCGCGAGCCTTGTTTGCAGCTTCTATCTGACCTTCCAGGTCTTTGAGATCCATCTCCATTTTCTTCTTGGCTGCCACAGCAAGAGCCCTCTGTTTGCGCTCATCTTCCAGTTCTGCCTCCAGCTCTCGCACCTATGAAATCAAGGCATTTAACAGGCTCAGTTTCAGGAATGGAGCAAACACGAAATCCTAGCAAAAGAGTTTGGATGAATCCAAAAGGCCTTTGCAGAGCAGAATTAACATTACTCGATTGGAAGAGACTACAGAATGCAAGGTACATGGGACGACACTGCAGATAGCAAAAACAAATCCACAGACTGGAAGCAGAGACCTCTGAACTGACAAAAAAGGAACACAAAAGACAATCACAGCGTTTGAAGCATCTCCATTTCATCTGTTCAGCTACTTAGTGATCAGCTTCTTGCCCAGCACATCTATCCACGTTTAGGTATCACTCCGGGGCAGATGCCACTAATTCTGCTTGAACTACTAAGACGAAAATGAAACGTAGAATCACCTAATTTTCTGAAGAAAAAGATGAAATAATTCTCTTTGAAACAGCTGTGCTGTTAGCATTTATACACCAACAACTTTTTTTCCAAAACAAAGCAGAAAAGCAAAGTAAGTAGCTAGCCAACATGAACTAAGTCAAACTCATATAAAAATAAAACTGAGCCAGAAATGCCACAGGTTACCAACATGAAAGAATATATTTCTTTTTGAATCAAGCCTCCCTCCTCATGCCAGTTCAAGAGCTCTTGTCCAGTGCAAGATAATAGCAATTTTGCATCGCAGTGAACTTCAACAGCCTTCCAGGCCAATGCTTTTGTTTATTTGTAAGAGAGATCTCTATGTTGGTGATCCTCAGTAATTTTACGTTTTTGTTTTCTTCTGATAAATCTTGAAGTATTGGGTGTTTTTTCCTTAAGGCTTTAGAAATGTTAATTTAGAACCATCTTTTCTTACAAGCATGAAATTTTAAAGGCATTTCTTGAGAATTCTGGTAACACAAAGCAGATCTGAAGAGACAAGTCTGGAAGATCTGGAATCTTTGCCATGATTTTCATTTAGGAAACCATTCACTGATTACAGTCTGTCAATTTGTGTTGGCATCCATGGATTTCTTCCTATACACCAAACAGGATGGACTTGAAACACACCCATGCAGCAATAGCCAAATCTTTTGAGGCAAGGTACAGCTGAATTGGAGGACCATCAGTAGCAGACTAACATTAACAGTGACAAGTCCTCAACAAGACCTATTCTATTGTTTGTAAAGATTACTGCTTGGGATTTCTATAGGATGGGATGTTTAAGCAGAGAGTTTTATTTTTCTGGTAGCAACTTATCACCGAAGCCACAGAGCTCTGGCAAAAGATAGTCACACCCTTCCCACTATGAACTACAGTAAAATAGACGTACTTGTTTAACCAGCATCCTCTTTTTCTCTTCATTCTGTTCATCTCTGGCTTGCAGATCTCTCTCAAACTGGGCTTTCATAGCTTGCATGTTCACCTCCAAACGAAGCTTAGCATCTTCCGTGGCCTGCAGTTCATCTTCCAGTTCCTCAAGCTGAGTCCTCATCTCTTCAACCTGTTGCTCTAAAGTTCTCTTTGACTTCTCCAGTTCATGGACCTAAGCCACAAACATCAATCAGACCCCCTCCTTCAGGTATCTCAACATCAGCGGTTATTAACAGCAAAATAAGACATTATATGAACTCAGTACACTACGTTTTGTGATGCTCTGAATTGGACAATGAATCAGAACAGGCAGAGGAGAATCTTTAAGTCTGTATTAGAGAACCCAACAAATATCTATGCACATGACAGGAGTGATGAGCTATCACAGAGAAAAAGTAGTAGTGAGACAAGCTCTTAAATCTAGCACAGGTGCCATTAGTCATTTGGCAAGCAGTTTCTGCTATCCATGTCTTCACATCTTTTAATGAGGTCTGATGTTAATAAAGACCACCCCCTTATTCTAAGCATTAATTCCTCGAGAATTTGGTGTTATAAATCAGCTTCAGAAAGTTCTATTTTTGTGTCAAATATGCTTCTCCAGCCAGGGAGTTTTCCTGTGTTATTCTCTATGCAGTATATAACAAAAAAGGGTGTGGAAACATACTCACGTTTTTGCCCACATCATCTTTAGAGCTCATTAAGTCTTCCATATCTGCACGCAACTGTTTGTTCTGTCTTTCAAATTCTTCCTTAGCTTCCAGGGCTTCTTCCAAAGCCCGAGCCAGAGACAGTGCTTTGGTTTCCTTCTCCCTTGCTTCTGCTTCAGCACGATCTCTTTCCTCTGCATATCTGGCAGAAATGTTCTTTTCTTCTGCCAGCATCTGAACATAAGAAATAATTAATGCATCTCCTAAGTTCTATAATCAGGTCCTTCCTGCCTCAGGTGTTCAGTCAATGAAGTGGTTAATGCTCCAAGTTTAATTGGCCTTCAGAAGCTGTCTAGTCTCTCAAACTTGATCAAAGTGCTAGTAAGAAAACAGTTACAGCTACTCTGGGATGACATGAAGAAAGCAAGCTACTAATCAAGAGTAAAGAACTTTTCTATTATTTTCATCTTTCAGTCTTCATATGCTTTCTTAGTCTATTTTGAAGGATGACAATAATACTTTTAAGTTTTTGTTCCAATACAATTTCTTTCTTGTATCTGAAGAGCTTATTACTTGATCTAACAAGACCTCAAAGCTGGCATTTAGCTCCCTGAAAGTTACTCTTAAAAAAGGCCAAGCTGCTCACAAAAGATTTCTCAATAATCACAGTACTCTAGTCAGAGCCGTCTTTAAACAAGGCTCATTTAGGCAGTAACAATATAAACAAGATGCTATTTAAAAATCATAGAAAGCAGCAAGGTGACAGGAAACTAGACTACCTGATCAAACTTCTTCTGCTTTTTCTCCAAGTTAGAAACAATCTGGCGCTGATGATCTAGATCTACCATCAAGTCATCCAGCTCTTGCTGCAGGCGATTCTTTGTCTTTTCCAGTTTGTCATAAGCCATTGCCTTCTCTTCTAGGCGTTGGCTTAAGGACTCCATGTCCTTCAATAATTTCTTCTTATTTTCCTCCAAGCCTTCAATGGTTCCCAAATCATCATCTACCTTTTTCTTAGCATCAGCCAACTGAAATTTAATAAAGAAAATAATGTTCCTTAGTGCATCATGAGAAGGAAAGAAAGGCATCAGGTTCAAAATACAAAACCAGAAATAGATGTTATTGCTAGCTAAAGTAACACAAAAATTGTGAGCTAGCAGGACACTAAGTAGCAGAAAGTCCTGCTCACTGAAGTTAGTTGTACTAGTCATTACTGAAATGGAGAAAGACCACAGGAAATTTTATTCCGAAATCTGGTCTAACACATGTGCAAATTACATGACATTTTTCCTGAGATGTCTGGGACACCAATTCATCTCACCTGGAATGTGTAGGTTTTACAGAAGTCCTGCCATTTACAACAGCTTACCTGAGACTGCAAGGCGAGCATCTGTTTCTCCAAGTTCTTTCTGGCCTCTTCTTCCTCTTCCTGCTGCTCTTGCAAGTTGTTCTTCTCCTCTTCCAGCTGCCTAATCCTACTGCTCAGGTTGAGTTTCTGGCGGGTTTCTTCCTGAAGCAGCTCCTGTTACGCAAACAGGCACATCCAAAGTTCAGTTTGGTTCACAGTGTGTTAACTGTGGCCTTGGGCTACCACCCTCCATTACTCTATATGGAGTTTCAGGTTTGATTATTTTTCTCACAGCATTTTTGTAAAAGGACATGCTTATAAAGACATCTGTAATTTGGGTTTTCAAAAAGGCGCTGCTCATTCATTTCGGGCACACTTAAACCTTTATAAAGCATATTTCTGATCAGGGAATCCATGCCACTGTCAGTTCTGGAGGTTAATGGATGATACTTTTCCATCTTTAAAGGGACAAGCACAGAAGTCACCTTCAAAATTTATGTTTCTTGTTTCAGACAAGCATATAGAGTCCCTATTTTAAACCATCTGGAAAGAATATATAGCAGCAAATCCTGCCATGGCAGCATGCTTCCAAGTTTTACTGCATTGTTTAAATATAAAGGTCAGTTTAAAGACAGCTGTAATTTGGCAGTGAAAACTTCTGTCATGATGGAAACTGATGGAAGGTGTAAGCACCACCATCCCACCCCCCATCCTGTTCCTCGCAGACCTCTCCAATTGTGATTAACATTATTCAAATAATCACCATCAAGACTTTTATACAGAGAACAAAAAGAGTATATTTAAGTGATGAATACACGCATAAAGCTGCATTGTTTAAGTCAAAACCAAACACTGGCACTTTTAAGAACTTAAGCTGTCAGTAAAAGACAGAGTACTGTCCCTCGCGCCTTTCATATACCCCAAGGGTCTTATGTACATTAACATTCTACTTGGAAAGGCTTTTTTTGACTTAATACTTATCTCCTACAGAGACTAAGAAATAAAAGAGAAGCTGAAAGGCTACAGTCTATCAAGTAGTGAATCTTAGATAATGAAAAATTGGCTCCACGTGTAGCTGAGCAGTCATTATACATTGCACTTCACTAGACTCCAATAGGAAATAGAGCTTCTACCAAAGGGACTTTCCAAACCATGAATGAAAATGTAGTTTCTGTTATGCAGTTCGGATTTCAATGAGGAACAAAGCTTCAGTGCAAAGTTCAAGCTTCACTGCACACACACCTGCGTATCCTGAAGCTGAGATTCCAAACTAGCCGCATCCTTGGCAAACTTAATGCCTTTCTTCTCTGCTTCCTCCAGGAGACTTGAGACATTATCCAACTCGTTCTGCAAAGCAAGCAGTCTAAAGGTAAGAGCACGCAGCTGACTCCCGGCAAAGCTTGCATCTCACTGGGAGCTAGAGCCGCAGAACACAAAACCTCAACAAACTCCAGGTATGGCAAGACAACAATAGATGCCAGTACAGAGATACAACAAGCTAAAAATACTGAAGTTTGGTTAAAAAGTTGAAGTTGGATGTCAATCTTGAACTTCTGGCTATAACATAACGAGAGTCAGACATGCTATTTAGCAGAGCATGTCATTCCAGTATCTGCATTCATACTCAAGTGCCATCTTTAATTATAGCAGCATATATTTTACAGGACCATTAATTCAGGGATTATCAGGGTGGCAGCAGGGTTTAAAGCATCACTGCAAGAGAAAAAGGTTACTGCTAGGTGCCAACTCTTGCTATTTTAGGCTATGGTACTTGTATATACAGTGACAGACTGCCCGAAAGCTTCCCCCGAAAAGAACTGGGCCATTCCCTTTTTGAGACACTTCAGCTTGATTTACCTAAAGTATTTGTTGCTGTGGTTTAAAGGTCAGCCCTGACTGCATTTTGTCCATTTCCCAGAAGAACGGGCCTTTACTCATAATCCCTATCTGTCAAGCTCCCAACTTTGAAGAACAAAAGGAAACTTGTGGCCATCATCAATCAGTATATTTTCGCTCACACCTACAAATGAGCTCAGCCCGATCAGTTCCATATCCAAGCCAGAAACCTGTAAGCCAGCTGTCAGCAGAGTCTCCTACAGGGTTTGGTCTCCAGGATGGGAAGCCATGGACTTAAAAGCCACTATAATTCTCACATAGCCCAAGAAGTTCAGGATTAATGTCATGGCTGTCCAGCTATTCCCACCTGAGGCACGTCACCACTTTAATGCTGTTCAAGTACATGAGTGCAGGACTGAGATCACCTCCCACATCAACTACAGACCTAGTTCCTGTAGACCTAGCTGCATCTTTGAAAGTAATTTGTCCTAGCCATTTCTGCATATGGTTAAGGCTTTTACTTTCTTGCCTATTTTTCAGCAGTTTAGGACTTCCATACAGCCTTACCTGCAGCTTGTTAGCTTTCTCTGCCAGTTCCACCCGCAGTCTTTCTCCTTCTGAGACCTTAGCGGTTAGCTCTTGTACCTGAGAGTCAAGCTTCTTCCTCTTATGTTCAGACTCTGCCTTGACCTGCTGCAGTACCTTCACTTCACAGGCTAGCTCCTTGTTGTCAGACTCTAGGCCTTGCTTGTTTTTTTCAAGATTTGCTTTGAACTAGGAAGAACAAAAGACAAGAAATTCAACACTTTGTTATGTATCAATGAAGTTTTCTGCTAAAAATATTCAGTCCAGCAAATCAGGTTTACAAGTTCAAAGACAAAACAAGTGCTCAGCAAGTTCTAAGTAGGGATGTTTAAAATGCTGCCATGTAACATTCTGTGTATGTTAGCCAAAGACTGAGTTTTTCAAGTTATTCCACCCTCAGATATCACAAGTAACAGTGAGGACCAGAAGATGCTTCTATGAATTCAGCAAGATCTGGGATGTCAGTGCTGTAAAATGACTGTGAGTAGCACTACAAGCAGGAAGGAATGTGCCCACTAACAGATTAGCATGGCTCATCTCACAGAAATAAAAGGAAAGATATCAAATAAAGCTGCCCTGATTTTAGTAGGCAGAGCAGCCTGGAAGTGCATAACAAAGCACTTTTCACCATTGCACTGACATTTGTCAAAAACTTTTTAAAAAAACTAATAATTGGCATAAGGGATGTTTAAGTCCCATTATATCACCAGAAGTGACATCACCTTATCACAGGACCTTTGTTTAAGATTGCAGGGTATTTTTTCATCTTTTCATACTCTTATTGAGGAGATTTAATGAATAAGGAGCAGAAGACATGCTTAAGATCTTCAGGTGAATAATTTCCACCATTTTTTCATTTCAGATGAATAATAATTTTCACCGTCTTTAACTGCTACGTTTCTCACTTAGTATTTTAAATTAAGGAAGCTTGTGATGTATTCCCAACATAAAAAATATTACTACAGTATATGAATGGTTCACGCACACTTTCGAGAAATGACCAAGAATATAATTTCACAAACTAAAGATACTGTTTTTTTCTGGCAGTGTTGGAATAATTCTACTTTTGAAGACGACACTCAAGTTACACTAGCAGGAACCATGCTACCAGGTGTGCCTCCTCCTGCCTGCTCTGGTGGTGGTTACCAGAGAACACAATTCAGCTGTGCAAACTGGCAAGATACTCCACAGATATCTAGCAGTGGAGGTCACAGTACAAGCATGAAGTTAAGAGGGGCTGGAAGAACTTTTACACTACCTGCACTCGTAGTTCGTTATTTGTGAGCGCTGCCTTATCTGGCAGCATTTTGCAGTTCACTCATGCAGAGAACTGCTCTTTGCCAAATAAGCACGTGGACTGCTGGAGAATTCCTACAGAAGTACTACATGATTTATCTCTAGGTGCACCATTTCCAAGCGTAATGAATGCCAAGATGCCAAGACTGTCTAATAGTTACAATATATTCAAACCAGCATGATATATTTGATTCAGTTGCAATTGTTATGCATGTATAGAGGACAACTTAGCTCTGCAGGTATCAGTGGAAGGGACCACACTACTTATGGTACTTATAAAAAGTCCCAAAGCAGAAAAGTGTATTTCTGTAATTCATTGTCTTCTCACCCTTTTGGCCTGTTCAAGTTGTTCAGAAAGCTCTTCCAGAGCAGTAGCATGCCTCTGCCTGATTTCCTGGATCTGTGCTTCATGGTTTTTTGTTTCCTCTTCAATTGCTTTCTTCAGTTCAGCCACCTCCTGCTCACGCTTTGTCCTGGACGGAGCATCAAGGGTTATCAAAATGAACATTTTAGTCTTTTGTAAACTAAAGATTAATTTTAATGGTGCCTTCTTACACAGACATATGATCCTACCTCAGCTCTTGCTGTGCTGCAGTGGTATCCAAGGTATCTTCCAGTTCGGTTTTCAAAGCCTCCAACTCCTCACTTAAATCTCTTTTCTGTTTTTCTGCCTTGTTGCGTGACGCTTTCTCAGATTCAAGATCCTCCTGGAGTTCTGCAATTTGAGCCTGCAACTCTCTTATCACTTTCAGTGCATTGTTTTTCTGAACTGCTTCTTCATCACCTCTGTTAAAAACAGCGGCACAACAGTTAATGATATTTCATAGCTTCAGATCTATTCTCGTAACAGTCTAACATTATTTAAATTATGTATATAAACGATATCTTAACTTTTCCACTAGAATAAAACACACCTTCTAAAACTTTGCAGATAGAAAACCACTACTGTTATTCTCAAGATCCTGACAAGTGTGGTGCCCTAGGTACTACAGATGCAGTCAGAATGATCATGCTTTCAAGTTTACATTCGAGTATTCCAATTTTGTAGATCTCAACACTGTCCCAAAAATGCAGTCTGTAGAATTTTATCTTCCCACAAATATTTGGCTCATTACTCAAAAAAATACAAAAGGTGTTTAGCTTATAACATATGACTGCAAGACTACCACACAAATCTTGATAATGTCTGTCCTACCCAATCACTGAGAGTACTCTATTAAGAAGGCTCACTGAGAATTACATGCTTTTTCCTTCCCGAGGCTGAACTCTGGGAGTCAAAAAGCTTCCAGAGCCCAAACCCTATTATACACTGGTAACACTTCTTTTTTTGCAGCTTTGTAGAGCAAGGATGCTGATAAAACACTGAATTTCATTTTTTGCCATGTCTACGCACAGCACAGGTGTCTAGAGATGCTCTAGCACAAATGTGAACTGGCTTCTGCTTTAACATTCCCAGTTCTGGTATGTTTGCAGTCAACTGAAATTCTGTCTGGGAAAGCAGGTTTCTACCATACTTCTGTAGTCGTAAGCCCCATCGTGCTCTGACCTAGCAAGAGCAGCCTGGAGTTCTTCCTCTTTCTTGGCCAGCTGGATCTTCAGTTCTTCAATCTGGGCTTGCAGCTCAGCTATTTGGTCCTGTAGGTCTGTTGTTTCACCATCAAGTTTTCTTTTAGCTTTTTCTAATTCTTGACGAGTCTTCTCCTCCTTTTTTAAGCGCTCTAAGGAAGCAAAATTATATTTATATGCAATTTTTTCTCTTGTGATTCTCAGAAGGTTTGGGGGCAGGACCATGAGGTGGCAGGAAGGGTGGAAAGTTTAATTTATACCGTGTCAGCTCTTTCTCCAGCCTGCAGCTGGAAGGCTGACCGAGAAAGATGAAATAGCAAAGTAGAACTCTATGATTTAAATAGAAAGTCAAGAAAAAGTCAATGACTGAAGAAAAAAAGTTCGAAATAAGGCACCAGAAACATAACCTCCTCTTGAGGGAAAATAAGGAATGGGATCTAACAGAAGAGCAGTTTGAGCTTCTAGGCCAGATAATCACAGACATCAAGGTTCAAAAATTAAGATCAGCTGCAGTCTGGAAAAAATGATGGCTTACACAGTTTTGGAAGGGCTAGGCTAGACTCCAAAAGGTCTACTGGAAAGTAGTATAGCTTAAAGAAAACTTGGAGAAACAGTTTTTGCAAGTATCTGTGCCACTAACATCCCATTGATATTTATTAAGACTTTGCAACCCTAATAGCTTCCAGTAATTTACTTGTGTAGCCAAGCTACTCCTGCCCTGAGGTATTTCTTTGTGAAAACCATCCAGTTAGCAGTGCCATAGCAATAAAACACATTTAGTTGATCTGCCTGTTGTCCGATTAAGAGTTACTGGCTGCAATGTTTACGGTTAGCTAATGACCAGGTATGTAATATATTTAAGTCACAGGAAGGTGTTGCCAAACCACTGGTGCTTAGCATAGCATTAGCACAATTCTAAATGCATTAGCATAAACATAAGTTATTAGACTTGTTCAATACTTGTGGGTCCTCAGTACAGAGATTTCTCTCACACCTTCCTAAGCCTGCTACTAGATCAGGACATCATCTTCTACATGGAAAGGGAGCCCTGTTTAAGAATCATCTCTTAGAGATCTGGTATTGTGCGGACAATCTAAAGTAACATTGTTTTTCTCTAAGCAGTTCCTCATTCAAAAAACAGCACTTGTCCCCTCTGTGTTTACATTGTATTCCTGGTGAGTGACAGAACAGTGACGTAAGACCCAATTTTGTAATTGAGAAAGTGCATTGTAAACCGAATTAGATTTTTTTTTTCCAAATTTCAGTACCTATCAGTGCCAAGACCCTACCAGAGAGACCTTAACGGCTTCTTGAAACATCTCCAAGAGTAATTATCATTTTACTGTACTTTACTAGCCAAGAAATTGCATGCCTTATATTTAAGCTTTAATTTCCAGTTCTAAGGCCATCAGTCTTGGAATGATAACATAACCAAACATATCTGTCAAGTTATCTTCAGAAACACTAGTCCTGATTTAAGCACGTAACTGCTCAAGCATTATTTTCCAGTAGTAAAGCTTACTTATGTCCATCTTAACGTCTATGAATATGGTTTTTAAAGAAAAGGTACATCAATCACTGACTATCCCCCCATTAGTTCAATACCTTCCTATATAGATAAGATTAAACTTTGGTATTCTTCCCTAAGCACATCAGTTTTAAAATACGTAGCAAGACAGGTCATAATACACGAAGTGAAAAAACATTTCCAAATTAGGGTATAGAGAGCAACTTTACCTTATATTTTGCAACTTTGACTTGGCAGGTTATTAATGTTGCACAATAGATATTTGCAGTCATAAGTAATTCAAAAAAACATAAAATCAAGAAAAGTTACATATAGGACTAGTTTAGCCTGTGACAACACAAGCAAAAAATCAGAAATAAATAGCCAAAGAAATGGAACCATTTTAGATGAACAAAGCATTAGGAAAAGCAAAACAATTCAGATTTGTTTATTCACAAAAATATTAGAAGCCTAATGAACGCCTACTAACATTCTTCCAGAAATACATTGTTCTAATGTGTTACTATAGAAAAGCACAGCAGCTTCCCAAGAGACAGATGTTTTACCTCGTTACTAAGGGATGCAAGCAACAACATGGATTTCTGAGTGTGTCTATAAAAGAAATGGATTCCCAAAAATGAAAACCTAACAAGTTAAACACGAGCAAGACTGATCAGTCAGATGCAACAAGTCTTGCAAGCAACACAAATTTCTTTCAAGATTTAGATAAAAATAACAGCTATTAAGGTATCTACGTATAAGGTTACACTTAACAGACTGGACCTGACACTGCGCACATAGCCACAAGTGATCCATTCCTTGCTAGCCTGACGTCCAAGCTGTTACTAGGCAGATGTAGCAAGAACAAACCTTCCAAATCAGTGATCATCATTTCCTGCTTATTCTTGAGTTTGGCCAAGTTTTTGGCCTTTTCTTCTTCTTCAGCCAGCTGAGAAGTACATTCAGCAATTCGATCCTCCATCAGCTTCTTCTCCTAGTTAGGAGAAAGAGGAGAAAGAATATAAATTCTAGAATACAATCTGAAGAGTCTCTAAGCAGCACAAATAACTGAATATACAAGATCCATATAGAGGTCTCATTCAGCATGTATAATACAGATTTTATTGCAAGTGACTGACCTGCAATATTAAGAATCAACTGGAATAGTATAGAAACATGAACATTTGTTTTCCAAGGAAGTGACACTTAGAATTTAACACACAGGAGGCCTGGTTTTAAGACAGCATTTGCTGTACACTTTTGGAAATCTGTTCGCAGAGAACAACAGTAGCTATGATAAACACTGTTTCCAGCTCTTAGATTTGGAAGACTCATGAAACTGGAAAGAATGCGTGGCAAACACCTCCCTTTGAAGGTCAGTTCAAAAGCAGCTCCAAGTGTCTCAACTTCAACCTGTTCAAACGCCACAAGTCTTCAGACACAAACTTCACAGATAATGAAACAGCAGTCACAAATGTTTTGAGAGCTATCACTTGGCACTACTATTACTTATGTACAGAATCTCCACCGCACACACTGGACTCACCTTCAAAAATTTAGAATTTTGGTCCTCCAACAGTAGGATCTCTTCCTCCATCTTCTTGATCTTAGCTTCAGCTGTCACTTTTTCAAGCTGCAACTTCTGTCGAGCTCCCTCCTCCTCATCAAGCTGTTCCTCTAGGTCCTGAGAACAAAGGCAATCGCATCTGTGCATTTTCCAGGTTACCCATGTGGGTTTTTTTGGTTGTGTGGTTTTGGGGGTTTTCTGGGGTTTTGTTTGGTTGGTAGGTGGGGTTTTTTTGTTTGTTTGGTTGGTTGTTTTTGTTTTTTTTTTTTTTAACTTGGTGAAAAAAATCTATTATTTTGAAAAGCCACCTGCCCTAAACTAACACTAAAAATGCACTTACTTTGTTGGATTCATTTATAGTATCAATGATCTGGTAATGAAATTAAGGGCCATGTGATACACACAGAATTTTTTTATACTCTGTATTTCAGCGTTGGCTGAAATATGCTATCTAGGAAACATACACTCACTTCACCAGTCTTTCACCTTCCTAATTCTGAACATAAAATAAATTTAAAAAAAAAAATCTACTTAATGACAACCAAATCAGATCAGGCTAGCATACTGCAGATTTTCAGCCACACATTAACACACACTTCTTAAACAGCATCAAGAGCTATGAGATATGGGGTTTATTTCCCTTTCAAGTACCTTGAATATTATGAAAGACAGGTAAGTTCTCAGGTATTCCCTTTTTCAAAGTCCCTGTGTATTCAAAAGGAAGCATCTAAACCATCTGATTTTCACAAAAAACCCAAGTAACTCAGAGGAGATGAAGTTGTCTTTGTTTTGTAGAAGTCTAAGAAGGAATACTCTTCATTATATTCACTGGATTTCAATCAAAAAGAAACATTTCTCTTGTAAGTGACATCATCCCATCAGCCTGTTTCTACAAGAAAGCAGGTAAGCCCCATGCAGTCATTCCCTATTTCTGCCCACTCAGAAGTGCTTACTACCTTTAATACTCTGTGTATGCTACAGCTACCAACAGGGCATTTTGACTTCTTTCCTCACCCTCATATGCCTGGAAACCACAAGAAGCTAAACACATTGAACACAGGAAGAGAAGAGAAAAAAATTCAAATTGATTTTATTCCACACATGGTGCTAACGAGCTAAATTCCTCCATGCCACAGAGGTGCTGAGGGAGCTTTCCCATCCCTAATTGTCCTGTTTGCATGCTTTTCTATTTCCAGTTACCAAGAGGCATACCTGAATATGGCCCTGCATTTTCTTTTTCTCATTCTGCAATATTTGGTTTCTTTCCTCTTCCTCCTCCACCCTGGACTCCAAATCATGGAGAATTTCTTCCAACTCTTGTTTTTTGGCAGCCAAGCGAGCCCTCATCTCCTCAGCTTCTGCAAAGAGCTCCGTCTCAGCCTGTAGCTGCTCTGCAAGAATGTTCTTCTCTTCTAGAAGCTGAAAATATACAGAAAAGGTAGTAAAACAGCAAAAATGACATTTCAAAGTTTCTCATGAGACATTGTAAGTATGACAACTACAAAGTTACTTAGAGGCCAAGTTCTGCTCCAATTCTAGACTCCCTGGTCAACATCCAAAAATGAAGACTTTTAGCAGGGGGCTTTATCAGCAGTCCAGAAGACACCAGCTTTCCTAATAGGGCTACAGCAATATTCACTCACTTGTCCCCCCAGTTTAAGGAACAGATCCCACTGTGCCTACCCTATGTGTCCTGTTCCACCAGCAGCAAAAAGATGAGGGAAGTGCCTGTTTCCTGGACTGTTCCATGCACCCATCCCTGCCTAGTGGCACCCCCACCAGTGCCATGGGTAGCTGAGCTGAAGCTGACACTTGGGAGTCACTGGAACACATTACTTCTTGCTGTGTAAATGCTAGAGCAGAATAGAAAAGCTCCAGTTGGAAGGGACCTACAAAAATCTAGTCCAACTGCCTGACTACTTCAGGGCTGACCAAAAGCTAAAGTGTATTATTAAGTGCATTGTCCAAATGCCTCTTAAACACTGACAAGCGTGGGGTATCCACCACCTCTCCAGAAGCCTGTTCCAGTGTTTGACCACACTCTCAGTAAAGAAATGCTTCCTAATATCTAGACTGAAACTCCCCTGACACAGCTTTGAACATTACCACATGTTCAGTCAATGGATATGTGGAACATCTCCCTCTCCACTTCGCTTCCTCAGGAAACTCTAAGAGAATTGCCCCTCCGTCTCCTTTTCTCCAAACTAAGACAAACCCAGTGTCCTTAGATGCTCCTCATAGCCCATGCCTTCCAGCCCTTTCATCAATAGGAACTGATGCTTTGCCATTCTAGATATGCATCCCAGTTCCATCATGTCTCATAACTACCATAGTGATACACACATATCTAGCTTTACTGACACTCCTTTAACTGTTTTTTAAATTGACAATGTTACTTGTCTGTATCAATTTATTTTCAGTTTTGTCCAGTGATGGCCATAATTGCTTCCCACTTGTTAAACAGCACATGTACACCACATAAGTATCGTACCCCGAAAACACATCTGAAAAGGAAAATGACACTGCAACTGAAGTTCTCCTGTAAACTAGGAAAGGCCAAAAAAAAAGTTTAGTTATGTTAACATGATGTTTCTGTATTCTTGGAGGAACAGCTCATGCTATATCTTCCTATTCGAGATTTTTGATGATTGAAGGATTGGAGCACCTCCCTTAGGAGGAAAGGCTGAGAGAGCTGGGACTCTTTAGCCTGGAGAAGAGAAGGCTGAGGGGAGACCNTTCAGGGCTGACCAAAAGCTAAAGTGTATTATTAAGTGCATTGTCCAAATGCCTCTTAAACACTGACAAGCGTGGGGTATCCACCACCTCTCCAGAAGCCTGTTCCAGTGTTTGACCACACTCTCAGTAAAGAAATGCTTCCTAATATCTAGACTGAAACTCCCCTGACACAGCTTTGAACATTACCACATGTTCAGTCAATGGATATGTGGAACATCTCCCTCTCCACTTCGCTTCCTCAGGAAACTCTAAGAGAATTGCCCCTCCGTCTCCTTTTCTCCAAACTAAGACAAACCCAGTGTCCTTAGATGCTCCTCATAGCCCATGCCTTCCAGCCCTTTCATCAATAGGAACTGATGCTTTGCCATTCTAGATATGCATCCCAGTTCCATCATGTCTCATAACTACCATAGTGATACACACATATCTAGCTTTACTGACACTCCTTTAACTGTTTTTTAAATTGACAATGTTACTTGTCTGTATCAATTTATTTTCAGTTTTGTCCAGTGATGGCCATAATTGCTTCCCACTTGTTAAACAGCACATGTACACCACATAAGTATCGTACCCCGAAAACACATCTGAAAAGGAAAATGACACTGCAACTGAAGTTCTCCTGTAAACTAGGAAAGGCCAAAAAAAAAGTTTAGTTATGTTAACATGATGTTTCTGTATTCTTGGAGGAACAGCTCATGCTATATCTTCCTATTCGAGATTTTTGATGATTGAAGGATTGGAGCACCTCCCTTAGGAGGAAAGGCTGAGAGAGCTGGGACTCTTTAGCCTGGAGAAGAGAAGGCTGAGGGGAGACCTTATTCTTGCTTATCAGTATCTGAAGGGTGGGTTGAAGGAGGATAGAGCCAGACACTTTCCAGTGGTTCCCAGTGACAAGATGAGGGGCAACAGGCACAAGTTGGAACATAGGAAGTTCCATTCAAACACAAGAAAAAACTTCTTTACGGTGAGGGTGACAGAGCAGTGGAACAGGCTGCCCAGGGAGGTTGTGGAGTCCCCTTCTCTGGAGATTTTCAAGACCCGCCTGGATGCAGTCCCGAGTAATGTGCTCTAGGCATTCCTGCGTCAGCAGGGGAGTTGGATTAGATGATCTCTAGAGGTCCTTTCCAACTCTGAAAATTCTGTGAAAGGAATTCTCTCCAGATTCACAGTGCTTTTGCTGACAAGCATCTCCCCGACATGGCTCCCTTGCACAGGATATAGTGCAATATACATTCTACGTATCAAAGCTGATCTTGGGCACAAACCTGTTGATGTTTTCTTTCCATTTCCTCAAGTTCTGCCTCCACTTTTGTCTGTTTTTCTTTCACCTTCATTAGCTCCTCGTCCTTGGCTTGAAGTTCTTCTTCTTGACGTGTGACCTGAAGAAGAGGCTTCACCTGCAAAGATTTGAAATGAACAAGTAAGAAACTGCATCTACCTATTTACAAAAGCCAAAGAACGTGACAGAATATAACGAACCTTCGTGAAGACTCTCCACCACTGCCAGTGCCTAAGCTTTAAATATGCAGCGCAATTCCTCTGCAGGATTTTCAGTGCACTCAGTTGCTGTTGTTTCTTTGCAAAGGCCCTTAAGACAGAAAGAGCAAAATGTTTCATGTTAAATACAGCTGAGCATCTGTCCATGTTTTTAATTTTTAGGTTACCCAGCCCTAGAACACTTGCCGACCATAAAAAGGCTTATTTTTAAGTTTCAGTGACTACACTGATTTATGAGTACTCATTCCTTATATGAAGAGGCAGAGCAAGAGCTGCATTCACCATTCTCAGAACGATAATTACAAACGCTATTTGTTCTTACAACACTTAACAGACTTTCTTAAAAAAAAATAAAATCAGGATAGATTAGATGTGGAACTGTTCTTTAGTTTCAAAAAAGTAGCTTTCCAAAGCATCACCAAGAACCTCCAGTGGAGCAGAAAGATTATTTTGCAGCCACTAGCTATACTGTAAACAGCTGCATGTGTCACAAAGGCAAGATTAAGGAAAGTAGCTATTGCTATGGAATGAAGGTACAAATCCTTATTTTTAGGTAAAAATTCACCTATTTACCCTGCATTAACTACAGTTTATCAGGCAATATGCTTTCTTAAAAAAAATCTCTGCCTAAATGGAAGTTTTAATGCACAGCTCCCTACCAAAGAGACTTAGGATGACCATGAGAAGATCAAATCATAAAAGCACACATACTTTCTAGCCAGGTATCCCCTACAGACTGCCTGGAAGAAGATGATGATGTCTGTGATCTTCAGATCTCGTTCTTCTTCTAAGTGTGCCAAGACACCAGCTCGGAAAAAGATCTTGCTCTGTCCAATTCTGTATAAGTTGGGGTCCAGCTCTAAGGCTCTGATCTGAAAGGAGAGGCAAGCACATTGTTTTTACATCAAGGAAAGGACAATTTTTGTTTCAACTTTTCAATGCTTTAACAATATTTAGGTATAAAGACTTACCATACGCTCACAAGCTTGCTTACCATCCATGAAACCTTTCGGAATTGCATTGGGAGTAAGGATCTCATACCTTTAAGTCAAATGAAAAAACACCTTTACATTCAACAATAAGCTACATTATTCTAAAACCATAAAGCTATAGTCACCAAGTGCACAGCTAAGGAGTTTCTCCAGAAAGATTTTCTAGAAGTCCACTTTTGGTTGGTTTCCCTTTCACAGAATCACTCTTTCCCTACTGCCTTTAACATAAACTTGTAGTATTTAACTGCTTCAGGTCCAAGTCACTTCAAGACCTCCCAAATGGTTTTGGACTTTCTTCCAGCTGGGTTGGGTTGGGGGGGCGAGGGGAGCGTCTACAATTATTTAAGAAGGACTTTTATATCTCAAAAACTCAAAAAGAGATTGTTTCTGCTGTTACCTCTGTCTAAATTCCTGGAACACTATCCTGTTTGGAAATCCTTGTCGACAAATCCTTATTCCTTCCAAAACACCGTTGCAACGAAGCTGATCTAGAACCAGATGTGGATCCAATTTTCCAGCCTGGACAAAACAAGTATGATTTTTAGTCTTTTAGTTTGTATTAATAAAAACTGCAGTTTAAGTTTTTCAGGCTACCCTCTACAAAGTCAACTGTCTGAATAAGGGGATGTGTAGGGAATATTGAGAAGATATTTGACCAGTGCGAAAACTTTGTGAAACCTGGCTTCTGATTTCAAAAGGAATACACAGACAGCATGCATGGCTTAAAATGCACGTAAAGACTCTAATAAAGAGAAAAAATTAGAGGAGCGGTCTGCAGTACATACCCTCTTTTCATGATTTGGAATGATGCAGCGAACAAAATTGGGATTAGTGTTTCGGAGCGTTGCCATTAGCTTGGTGAGAGATTCTTTGTACAGCTGGCCAACAGTACGAAACATGCCCTTCTTGGTCTTGTACGCAGAGCCAAAAGCTGTCTCTGTTATTCCAGTGACCTGATCCAGACCCACAATACGATCCACTGGGCAGGACAAGAGAAAATAATTAAGTGGACTTTAATATTTGTCAGGTTTAAAGATAAGCAGAAAGAAGAGCAATAGTGCAGCAGCAGAAGCTTTGTGGAACAAATGACAGAAGATGCCATCAGTAGGCAAGGCAGTCAGCATGTACTAGGGACGCTGTGCAGAAGCAGTGGAACCAAAAGCCACAAACTTATACAGCAGAAGAGTGTAGCTTTAGTAGGTACACACTAAAACATCCAGCTCTTTACTTGCAGTTCTACATGACCAGTAACGCCATTTTCTTTATTTTAAATCAACTTTCATATGACAGAAAGTTGCCTGGAAATTGGCAATTATTTGAATTCTTACAATGCACAGTATTTCTGAGTTGAACATTTGGAACGAGACATCTGTGCATATTTCCTTAAAATGAAGAGTCACTTATGGTAATGACATAGATTAAATCTGAGTTTCGTTGAATATTCAAAAGTGTTTTGAAAGGATAACTACTTACAGAAGAGTTGAAAATAGTGTAATTTCAGTAACAAGAGGGGAAAAAGTATCTGCCAGACCTCTGCTAGTCTGCTGTTTTGAAGAATTCTTCCAACTTTTACATACAACTGCAAAGACCTCCCTAGCCAAAGATGAGTTTCAAGACAAGAAAACTGCACCCCAAAGCACTTCAAGGCTGCCATAAAGCATCAGAATAGAGATTTTTCTTTGATTTTTGAACATTTTGGGTAACGATCGCTGTGGTTTCTTCTTCAGAAGCACAAATTAGAAATCTGATTGCCATCATTAAATCTTTAGGCCAAAAACCATGAACGTGATTTCATGTGCGTGTCAACAATTACTTAAACAGCTTGCTAAAAAAATACACAGGTGGCTTAATATCTTAATAATTATAGTTGACTCCTCTTAGTACTGAGCAAATACACAATGTATATTGGTTCTCCATTAAATCCAAGCTAGCCAGCAAGAAACAGCAACTATATGTAGGCTAAAATTTACATTTTGTGAAGATATCTTCAAATTCATTCAAACCAAAGCATAGGGAATTGTGCTTTACTACCAGAATGAGTTTTGTATATGAGAAATAAGTGACTATATTTTATTTCATACTTATACTTAACTGGCTTTCAAAGTCTATTAAAAAAAGAAAATTGAAAGCAGAAAAATACAGGGCAGCAATTTTGAACAATCACTTGTAACTCTTGCATGCAGTATAGAGCAGAGCCCAGATCCTCCACACAGTTTTGAATGCAAGAATCTAAGCAACCTAAAGTTAGAAGTAGTTGGTATGTTGCTGACAAGATCATATCCCAAATATTTGCTTTGAAGCAGAATTGAGTTCTAAACCAGAAATGGGATAGAGATTACTGGGAAATCAGTCTTACAGAGGATAAATGTAACGGCTTGCAAGTATTAGAAACATGCACCCCCCAGACACCACTGACGACTGGACACCATTCAGCTTTTTGCTTGGCCACGTAAAGTTTTGTAAATATATCTGTTAATTGTGCACTTTTGTTTTGCTCCCTTCTGTCCCCCAACTATAAGATGGTTATATTTCAACTGAAGTTAAATGTAAGCTTTCCCTATAGGTTAAGATCAGTCATTGACCAGCGTGACTGGACAATCGTCCATTGGCTAAAGCCTCTGAACTCAAGCCCTCTAGTAAGTACTTCAGGAAACACCACGAGCTTCCTCAAGTGTGTGATGTATCATGAGTAGTCAAAGATAAACCCAAGTAAAGATCGAAAGGCTGACCTTCACATACACATTTTTCTAAACATGGGGAGAGGAATACAGAAAGGACAAGGAAGAGGTTGGATAAAATATCTAAAGCGTCTTCAAAAACATTCCAAATAAGTGGATTTGTTGATTTCTCAATACCTCAAAAAAACGCGCGCAGCTTCTACAAAGGGAAATATTAAAGTTAAGAAGTTTTTAAATAGAAGAACAATTCTAACAAGTCTGGAAGTTTATTTCACTTACTACCCCCACTAGAACTGCAGCACTCTTTCTGATACTTCAATACATTCTTCAGCTCTCCTCCCCAAAAAATACATCCACATTCTAAAATGTTCCAGAGTTTTGTCAATGTTGGACTGCAGAAAGAAGCTTGATAGCGTTACAAAGCTTATGCATTCTCTCAAAATGCTTGGAGCTACCAGAATTATCACTTAAGAAGCAATTCTGCATCTCAACATGGAACTAGGAAGCAACAAACCTTTTTATCTGCAATGCTTAAATGCAATGCATAAAATATAGATGCTATATGTATGCAGCAGCAACTGAATAGGTATGCACTCGGAGATCATTTGCCTGGTGGAGGTATACCTAAGTTTAGCATGAAATGAAGAGTTCATGCAAGCCTACGAGCAAAAATGGTTTTCCTGTAGATACAACAGCCCTGCCTTTAGTAGGCCTACTGTTTTTATAGCCATTCACCTGGTGGATCATGAAGACCAGTAATATTGTCATAGAAACAGGCTCTCTGAATATTCTGAATCTCTAAGGCAGAGAAACAGCAAAAACAGAAAGACAGAAGAGCAGATACACAAGACACTTCAGTTAGTATGCAGAACAGGTTTATCAATTGCAAACAGACTTAACTGTGCTACAAAAGCAATTAGGCCACAACATATTCCATGCACATTTCAATTATCTGTGGAAGCAGGTTTTGCATATTTGGACCAAAACACTTTTGCTTCTGTGCCTGTACTCAAAAGGAAAGGAGCAGATGCCCAACCAAAAAGTTCTTTAAATGTTCATTAAAACTGCTCTCTGTAGGTGAACCAAGTAAGTATTCTTCAGAATAAGAGGGAAACTCAGTATCAACCTACAGCATCACCTGTATCACAAGCTTAATTTCCTCCTGGAATGAGAAACTACAAGATTTATATACTGTGGCATGTAAATATACTCTAATTAATACACTGTGGTGTTAAAAACTAGAACAGAAAAGTCCTCGGTAAGTATTTATTTGGCTATTTCTGCTTCTTGGGGTATTTTGGTAAAAACGCTGATAAATACTTTAAGCTGATGTGCAGGTAGACTAGCTAAACAGCAGCGTACAGTTAAAATAGCAAAATACCAGATTCGATTTTAATATGCAATATCTAAGCACTAGTATGGCTGTTAATGAATTTTATTTTAGGAGATGCAGATTTCCAGGATATGACTCACCCACTGCACAAGAAACAACTGTGCTGGTGCTCACATAAGACATTTTATTAACAATAAGTACCACTACAGCTGTTTACATTCAGGACTTAACTGCAGCAATTCAAACTAAGAGTATTAGATAAGATTCTACAGATGAAATTTGACACAGGGTAACAAGTAGTAAGTGAGTATCAGTTCAAATAGTGAACATGAGAAGCAGCTACTCAGAAATGGTACATGTGCAAGGGACCATAGGTGCAACCCAGCTTCCGTGTTGTATTTTTGGTGCTAAACAATAGAGAAAATGCTGTAGATATTTACAATGTAGAGGTGGAGGGTGAGGAGGGAACAGGCACACAAAAACCCCACGAACTCATTCAGCAAGGTAAAATAAATTGCTAACAAGTTGTGTACTTGGAGTATGATCTCTTACCATCCTTCCAAAGCTCTGCAACAAATTTGTCAGAAGACTGGTGCAAGAGTGTAGCCACATTGTCATTCAGGGGGTCCATATTCTTCATCAACCACTCATCTGCCTTGTAGTCTACCTGTAGAGAAGCCAAATTGCACATGATCAGGCAGACTACCAGCTTTAAGTTTACCAGCATTAAAAAAAAAAAAANAAAGAGTTTTCAAAATAGTACACTGACGTTTTCCTCCTGTTCTCTTCTTGATGTTTCCCTGCTATGAGTTTGTTGTGCCATGAAAAGTTATTACTTTTTTGGAAGAGTAAGTAGGAGTTTACTTAAAAATTTAGCAATAGGACTTTTTGCTTACTAATAGCTGGTGTATGTTTTCAGCCTAGTGTTATTGCAAAAGTAAGGCTTCACTGTTCACTGTGAAGATGTAAAAACAGCTCCAGAATAGATCCTAATTACTTTATCTAAATTACTAGAGACTAAATTATGGATGTGCTGCAACATGATTTTTTTTTTTTAATTTCACTATAGCAGTTATACTTAAACACTTTGTCAAGAAAACAAGCAAAGCTCTTATCTTGAAAGAACCAATTCTGTGGTTTGCAATTAAACTACAGCTCAGCAGTTGAAAACTCAATGCTACCAGCATGGGTTTCATCCCGACCCAAAAGAGAGCCTTAATATTCCTTAAGTAGACTAGCATGTTTTTGCTTCAAACAAACTGAGTTTTCTATTTTTAAGTGAGGGCTTTGGAAGGAAAGCCACATTTAAATGCTTCCAGCATCCAAAACCAAATCAGATCATCATCTTAGTACTTCTTGCAGTAAAAGCTATTTTACAAACGATTCTAGTTTTGAAGGAAATACACATTCTGACAGAAAATTGAAAAATGCCTTCTGTCAGAGGAAGATACGCAATGCAGTGCCAGTGTCCCAGAAACGCGCCCTCAGCGTGGCAGAAGTAAACCATTCTTCAGAACAATTACTTTCCAGTAGTCAGGCACCAAGCTGTTTTACTTCATTTTGATTGCCTGAAGGTAACCTTTTGTTTCACAACTAATCTACTATTAACTGCAGTGATGATTTCATTATTTATAAGTTACTGTTTTAAATACTGATAAAATAAAATGTATAATTTATTTCAGTTTTCACTACAATTACCTACTTGCCACCACTGATGTTAAAGACTAGATAACAACATGCCATTAGTAGTTTAAATGAAAATTAAAGGATGGCTCTTCATCATTTGTACAGTTTCTTCTAATCCTAGTACCAGGTTTTGCCCTAATATTAAAGTTTTAACTAGTTATGAAACTAATCGCACAGCATGGCCCTATGGAATAGACCCGGTGATCCTGAAGGTCCCACAAAATGCTGACAAGAACTGTATAATTATTTCATGGACCTGTTCACATTGCAACTGAGCTCCATCCCTCAACAGGAGAATAAAGATTGAACTAACACTAAAAACTGAAAGACACCAGCTTACCTATAAAAGGGGATAGACAAATCTTACGTGAACTGAGAAAATAAAAGTGAAGAGGGTACTGACACAGCCCTACTTCAAGCGCTACTATCAACTTGGAAGCAGAGATATTCAGAAGAGATTCCTTTCAATATAAGTCCTGAAAAAACTCGTCTGTAAGACCTGACAATAAAATGAAAGGAAACTGAAATACTTGCTCAATTTAATAGTGCCGGGAAAGATCACAGAACAGTTCATTCTGAGCACACTCACGCAGCATGTGAAGGACAACCAGGGGATCAGGCCCAGCCAGCATGGGTTCATGAAAGGCAGGTCCTCCTGTTTGACCAACCTGATCTCCTTTTACGACCAGGTGACCCGCCTGGTGGATGAAGGAAAGGCTGTGGATGTTGTCTACTTGGACTTTAGTAAGGCCTTTGACACAGTCTCCCACAGCATTCTGCTGGAGAAGCTGGCAGCCCGTGGCTTAGACAGGTGTACTCTTCTCTGGATTAAAAACTGGCTGCACGGCCCAGCCCAGAGAGTTGTGGTGAATGCCGTTAAATCCAGCTGGCAGCAGGTCTCGAGCGGTGTTCCTCAGGGCTCAGTCTTGGGGCTAGCCTTGTTTAATATCTTCATTGATGATCTGGACAAGGGGACTGAGTGTACCCTCAGTAAGTTTGCAGATGACACCAAATTAAGCGGGAGTGTTGATCTGCTTGAGGGTAGGAAGGCTCTGCAGAGAGAT
>VYXH01009012.1:0-56221 GCA_013397275.1 Burhinus bistriatus
AAGTTCCGTGATTCCGTGAAATTCTTCTTGGTGGCTCTGTTGGGGCCACTGGAGTTTCAGGGGAGGGATGGCGGGAGCCAGCAGCCTGCCTACTCCACTGCTGTGAGCCGGTCTCTGGGAACAGGAGGTCCCTTCCAGCGGCACCAGCTCATCCAGGTCAGGCCTGTAATCTCATCACACAAGTGGTGGAGCAGAGCCAGCTCACCTCTGGCTGGCTTTGGTGCCTGCACAGCTTGTGTGTGATGGCCTGCTCCCATGCATGCAAATCCACCCTTGGCACGCCAGCGGCATTCACTATCTATAGGTCTAGATATGAAGAGAGGCCTATAACATGATGCTGAAACCCAACAGGTTGCAGCAGCCCCTCCGCAGTCCCTGGCACAGAGCTGGATGATCCACTTGGTGTCCCTGTCAGGCCTGGGCCAGGAGCACAAAGGGGATCCTTGCTGGACAATACCTCTGTCACATCAAATACATTTTGTGACATCATCTGTCCTTTTTGAAAGTCAGCCCCTGTCAGCACCAGGCAGCTGCCAGTGCTGATGCACAGACCATGAAGTCTTGTTTAAGTTCTTGCTCACTGATAATGTATCTGCAAGAGGCACCCTGGGCGAGGCCAGTTATTTTATTTTTTTCTGTTTAAACAATACCTTTGAAAAACTTTACTGAGCTACACCGTTCTGTCACAAGCAACTGCTCTGACTCTGCTCATGCCTCTCTACATCCTCCTCCCCGCTCACTCCTTCCTTAAAGCCCAGGAAATTGCAATAATTGTGGTTCATTTTAAGTGGTATCAGAAACATTCAGATGTCATTAAATACCCTTCAAGAACATGTGGAAGACATGAACCAAAAGAAGAGCTGTGTCTCTCTGGCTGATGAGGAATGCATGTTCACTAACAACAGAAAGCCACCGCCCCATGAGGGAAAGGCTGATCCATACACTAGCTGATGCAGTTAAATTGTAAGGTTATTTCCTTGCCAGGGCACATTTTCTGTCATTTGCGCTCACAAAAAAAAAACCAATCGTGGTCTATAAATCATCTAAATTTATGTATATGTATGCTGCCATCTATACATCCAAACACCACAACTGCATTATGCCTAATATATGCATGTACATGGACTGAATTAACTTGGTGCAAAAAAATCATGTATCTTCCCAGCAGCCCATCAATTTCTATAAAAAATGGAGCCGACTATAAATGATGACATTTGAGTCCAGCAGTGGCCAACCTGCATCATTTTCAAGTTGTTTTCAACTGACTCTTAGTTTTTTCATCTGCTGTTGTTGAGACTCAACATGTCTTATGCACCCTGAGAGCCTTCCATGTATTCTCTCATCAAATATTTCGTTTTGGGATGTTTTGAAGAGGAAGGTTTACTTCAAACCCCCCTTTCTTTCATTAGAGAACATCCAACAGTACAGATAATATCTTCCATGTGTGAAGGCACGCACAGCATTTCTTCACAGCAGCAGAGCACTGTCTCTTGCACACCGCAGGCCAGATGTTTGCAGAGCAAATACTCAGCATCCTCACAAATCACTGTCGAGGCCTGTAGCAGCCATCCCAGCTACCTTAGTACCAGCAAACACCAGGGTTCAGGGCTTTGCAGTGCTCCTGCTTCAGCCGAAGACAGCTGCTATGGCTCAGGAATGACAACTTTGTTTCCTATTGCAAGAACCAGTGAAAAAAAGGTTTCACAATGAACTGCCCCGTTTGGGCTGTGGATCAAAACATGCAATGAAGGACAAGATTTTCTTCCTTTCCTTTTCCAAAGCTATAATGTGTTATTAAGTACAAAATTACAGGACTGAGTTATATCACTGAAGATTAGTGGCCCACAGGACGTACTGACCAGACATGAGATCAGTCTCCGGGTTTAGGGGTCCAGATGCATGTCTCCCGGCGAGATCCCTCATCTCCACTTTCATAGGTGCCAGGCAGAGATCAAGGCCCCTCTAGCAGCTGAGATATTCAGGCATTTGCCATTAATACTGACCACGCCTCAACCGGACTGAGTACTGCAAGAGTACGGAGCAACTCTCCTTCCTCCTTCGGTCGCCTCAGAGATGAGATGTCAGGGAAGGGGGTCCAAAGGCAGTAGTTGAAGCTGAGCACCTCCAGTCCATGCCCAATCACAGAATGGCAGGGGTTGGAAGAGACCTTCGGAGATCATCTAGTCCAACCCCCCTGCCAAAGCAGGCTCACCTAAAGCAGGTTGGACAGTCGCTCATTTATTCTCAGGTGCTGGTTTCCCATGCATGCCTCCAACACAGGGACAGCAACAATTTTTCCACACTACTAGAAAATCCAGATATTTTAAGTTTTGGGTCTCTTTCTGAAGAACAGATAAATACCCCCAGTATTTGTAGTGGGAGAGAAAGCAATATAGATAAAGACAAGGCTCAGCACAGGAATTGCAGGCTGGGCAGGCCAGAGAAAGCAGCACTGCTTGTGAGGTAAAGAAAGGAAATCCAGAATATTCAGTGTTTTCATTTTTTAATTACCATATTGTAATCTTGAGTGTGGACCAATGAAATGACTGCAGTATGTTATGTAGGCCTTCCAGCTGTGTCAAAAACCACCCACTGGCTGCCTCAGTTTTTCCCCTCAGTCTCAGAAATCCTCCTCCCTACCCCTTTCATCCTTACCTCCACTCTGGCTTGCTCACACCTCAACATTTGGCAGCCAAACATTTTCCATTTCCACCAAAGAGGTGAGCCATTTGCACTGCTGGGGAAAGGCACAGCTTTGCTGCCTTCTCTGTTCTCTTCCAGGCCTGAGGCAGAGGTGCCAAAGGCGTGGGGATGAGCCTGGAGCCAGGAAGACCTGCCTTGTGGTGCACAGCGCAGCAGGAGAGCAAGACCCCAGCTAGAAGCTCCTTCTGATCTCCCCAGGACACAGAGCTGAGGAACACCAGGCACACCAGCCTACTTATCAGTGAACACAGATACGTGGACAGAGCAGATAGCTGGAGAGATTTGTGCATGCATATTTAATAGACAAGTAGCGACTTGTTTTATGGTCCTCCATCATCGTTTACTGTTTGAGAGCTCCAAAAGTTGTCAATGCTCTTAATAGTTTTGTGCTAGGTATGACTTCGGAAAAAGAAATTGGAGCAGGAATGGGCAGAGGGAGGGGAAAAAAGAAGACAGACCACTTGTTTTTTTGATCTAATCCTCGGATCAGACAATCAGGGTGAACACAGGACTGCACCTCTGCTTGGCAAGCTCTGCTTTGGCACTGGACATACAGAAGCATAAAGCATGCTTCATTTTACAAACATAACTTTTTTTTTTTTTCAGATTCTTTCCAAGAATGCTGTAAGGACATGAACTGACTTCTCAATCACTTGTTTTGTGCTCTCCTCATTGAGGGAACAGGCTTGTGGAAAAGGCTGCTGACAACTGTTGTATTGTTGAGCCAAACCTATTTATGCCAAGATAGATTTGTTCACTTCTTCTCCCCTTCCTTCTTCTCCCAATATTTTCCTCTCTCAGACTTCTAATAAGGCAGTAAGGCAGAAAAGCAATGATGCAAATGAACAGAGTCTCAGTGTGACCATATGCACATCACCCCCAATTGCTGGATCCTGCACCACAGTAGTTAATTTTGTGTGTCATATTTTATGTCACACTTATTAGCCTGAAGTGCAGTAATGCACGTTTCCATTCACAAGAGAACCTCTTCTGAATAACAAGGCCATGAATGGGTAATAATATAAGTATATTCCATGTGGCAGGGACTGTGCTAATTAGGCAGACTCGGACATCTCTGTCAAACACTATAAAATGTTACAGAGCTTATATAAATGTTTAATAGTGAAAATGATAACAAACCAAATGGGGATGGCTTGGGGAAAACAGTCATTTGAATAGTTTTCCGAGCGTGAGGGATGAAACAGCCTATGGTTTCTGCAAAAGAGGCTTTTAAGCGAATGTTTTATCTGGTTGACACATTTGACTAAAGGCTTGCCCCGATCTGCAGTCTAGCACACTCTAACAGGTACAGCAGAAATACGGTGAGCTTGGTCTCCTTCTTTTGGTGCTAGCCCTCAGCATCCAGGGGTCACTGGCTCAGCAGTCCCCCTCTCCCAGCACGGCAGAGGGATCAGCAGCCACTATGGTACAGCTGGGTAGCTGGCAATCCTTTACATTATTCCCTGGACACCTGAAGCAAGGTGTTCATTTCTTTTCCCTCATGCCATGAGCTAGCTGCTAGCTTTAGGATACTTCAGTGGGATTCAGTCACAGGATAACGATCTGCATCTTGCACGCAGGCAAAAAGCTAGGAAAAATTCAGTCATTCCCAAGCCTCTTGAACAGTAACACAGAGTTCCGCCTCATGTGCAGCCCCAGCCTGCAGTACAGCAGGGAGGCAGCCGGCTGCCAAAAGTGCCTGGGTGCTGCTGATGGACTGCAGGACACATCCCTCCTCCCCAGGCATTGCTCTGAAACAAAAGCAGCAACTAGGGGAATTAAGAGCAGGACACACAGTGGCAAATCCAGCACGCGCTGACAACTGACTGCAGGAGGGAATGCCCAGAGAAGTAGTATTCACCCTTTCTCTGCTTCGCTTCCTGGCTGTGATATCCCCCCCCAAAACTGCAGCACTGTCCTCAGCCATAACAGGCTAACTGCCTATTTTGATTAATGAAAATATGATGAATGAAAATATTTTAACAAATGAAATGAAAATAGATTTCATTCCAGACAAACTAATTGCAGTGCTCATATGCAAGACTAAATCAATGATAAGGTGATAGCAAACCTATTGTTCACAGACACTTTTCAGGAACATATGATTACTTCATCTTTTTCAAATGGCACATCTGCGATGACCTCAGTGGCAGAGCTCCAACTGACTGCAGTTCTGGTAGAAGTTCAGGTAGAAGTAATCTTGCCCCAAGCAGGGTTTTTTCATTATTGAAGAATTTTTATAATATATTTAGCAATTAAAATGTCTTTAGAAAAACTCCAAAGTCAAAAAATAGCTTTGCACTAAACCAAAAGCAATTACATTGTTCCTAAGTATAATTACATTATTATTATCATACGTAATATATTCGTAGCTCCTTGGGCTGGGGGAAAAGTGTAAGGTCTAAAGATAAACGACAGACAGCAGGCTTTCGTCTGATAGTAGTCCCACTTGCAAAGACCAAAATAATGCTATTAACATCAGCACGGCAGAGAGCAAAGCACATTCTAGCATTCTTGTTGTGAAAAACTTTGCAAATCAAAAGGCTCCCTGGCTATCCGGCAAGTCGTGCCAGTATTCCTCACCTATGGACATGAAGAGCTGCCCCAGCTCAGGGGCGACCAGACAGTTAAGTTTTACCCTGTGACCATTCAACACATACAAACTTCTTTTTACTGCCAACTTCCTTCCTCACAGGTAACTTTAGAGAAGCTTTCCCATGAATCACAGGGTAGGATTGCTAACTGCAGCCACAGCGGGACCAGTTTGGGGGATGGATGCTTGCCCACCACGCTAAGTAAAAAAGGAGGGCGTTAAACACTGCAGCACAGCTCCTGAAGTGCCACATACATTCTTATAGTTTGTTTTTTTAAACACTGAAGGCACATGTAAGTTAGATATAAAATGCAGCTGGATCTGTCCTTAGGGGAGCTGAGACCAGAGAGAGCCTGCCCCATCACCTTGTAGCCCAGGGAACAGACCGCAGCATGGGGAACAGCTCAGGGGCTGCAGCCTTAAAAAGCAGTAAGGAAATAGCGAATTATAGCAGCAAAGGCCCCACTGCGCATCCTAAACCCTGCTGATCACTGAGATCTGTGGTAAGAAAGCATGCTCCATCCTTTCACTTGGAAACCCTACTTTCTTGAGACATGTGAGAGAAGTTAGGCTGGAGAATTAGGTACCCTTCTTGCTCCCCTTTCCCTGTGCTTTTTCAAAGGTGAATCCTGCCCAGGTTTTACTGAACTCCGCTATACAGCTCATGAACTGCAACCCATGCAGGAGGTGGCACAGTAGCTTGCCAACCTGCTCACATCCTGTTCTTCCACCATAAATTGAAATAAATGTATAAATAGAAATTTTTGAAGGATAGACTCAGGAGACACCCCCAGGGTTGGAAAGTAAGATTCAGCTCTCCCGGACAGCACGTATAGGGGGCTAATAGGACCACCTGAATCTCAGGACTAACGATGTATTATGTCTGTGTTTTCCGGCAAAGCAGGCTGCAGTTGGAAATCTGAATCTTGACCATCTTGCTGAAGTCAGCTAAGCAAGCTCTCTGGTGCAGAACTGAGAGGAAACGGGGTATTATCTGGGCAAAAATAAATGGAAGAAATGTCCTTCAACTTGGGCCCCTTCACAAGAACAGTACGTTGCTTCCCTTTGGTACTTAGGCAAGCTGTAAGCCTCCTGCACGTAGCTTTTTATTTAGGCTCAGCATCTCTGAGCTGCTACAAAGCCAAATGGCCATGAATGTTTTTATTTTGCCTTGCCATTTAAGATGCACCACAGCGTCCATGTCTGACTTAGTAGCTGATTTCAGCTAATTTGCATCTTTGTTCAAACACTTATGAATAATTTTGGGAAAATGTTGTTTTTGTGTCTTCAACATAAAGTCATCAAATAAATATAAAGTGAACAAATATTACCACATAGCTAGAATATTTTTCCTTCACTATGTAGTTGCTTCCTTGGCTCATTATAATGTAACTTCTCTTAACTGCATTTAATTTTTTTCCCCTCTATTTTGCTCGTTTTATTTCATGGTACCTTGAGAAAGATACTAACAATGATTTTCCTTCTTGACTTCCTACCTCAAGCACAAAATTGCTACATACAGATTTCTCAGCAGTTCAAAAGAGCATTTCACTTACTAACTCCTCGTCCACCAACAAAATAGTTCACATCTTCCTTTATTTTTATGAGTGACAACTGTTTACTTTTTCTACTGCCTCTGATCCCACTGTACAGAGACCAGAAAGGGCTTACTCAATTCTGGCAATAAAAGGGGCTCTTGAAGTGGTCCTACAGTATAATAATACTCTGTTTGGTGGGTTTAGTAAGCCTTTTTAAAGCCAGACCTATATTTTAACTTATAAATCACCTGTCAACCTCTTTAAAACATCCTAAGGATAAAAAGAACAATTTAGGCTTAGAACAGAATAGGCTTCAGGACTCCAGATCTGTAAATCTGAAGGAGGAAAAGGGAAGGAAAGAAAAGGATCCATCCGTCTCTAAGCACTGTGTGGCAAAGATATTCCATGAGGACATCTAAAATCTATAGCATACAATTAATAATACTTTTCAAAGATGTACCAAGATATACTTAATGACCATTTTTAAAGTACTTCGAAATCTTCAGAATGCAAATTAACTTAAATGCAAGACAGTAAATGAAGCACAGCAAACTGCTCCAAAAGTCCAACCACATGTCATTATGACAGGAACAGAAGAGTACAAGCCACTAAAAATACCAAGGAGAATATTACAAAAAGCAAAGATGGATAAAACTTTAGTCCAGACACTGTAACTTACACTGTCCAGACGCATTAGATCATGAAACCTCTTATGAAAAAAGAGTCTATTTTTACTTTTCTTCTAGCTCCTTTTACCCACATCTTAAGAACATGCCAGCAAACATAGCTGTGTACTCTGTGTTATCAGACCTGCTCTACTAGCAATTAAATCAGCCTACGCACCCTTCATAAAGGAAATCACTTGCAGGGGTACAGTGTGTGCTGGCAGCAAGAAGCAGCAGTAGTGCTGAAAGTACAGTTGGATCCTTGTCACCTCAATGTATTCATTGAATGTGACAGAGCGAAAACTGCCAGCTATGGACTTGTCCCAGAGGAAGACGGGGCCTCCTGATGGTACCATAACACAAATAATTAAGGGACGACAATACCAAAGGCCACATTTTTTTCCCAGTAGGCCAAGACTGGCTTCATGGGCTCGGTCTGTTGCCTTTTTCGTTAAATGAACAGCCTGGCCGGGCACTGGAATAACCTTCAGTTCCTCTTGCTTTCCCACACCCCCCATAAGGCAGTTTCTCAGATCCTTCTGTTGCTTCTATGACCTCCGTTGTGCTGGTGGACAATAGTCCTTTGAGAGAGCAGCGCAGTCTTGGGCAAGGTTGGGGGACTCGCACAGTGACTGGGACCACACGGTGCAGCCCCAGGCTCACAAAATTGTTCTGGGACAAGGGCAGGACAAGAAATGACACAGACAGAAAACTGCTTTTAAAAACCGCTTGTGTTGACAAAAGGCCTGAAGCTTTCATCATGGAGAAGCACTAAATAAGAGGTTTTCTAATGCCAAGCTGTTCACAGAGGTGATCACAAATCACAGAGCTGAAAGCCAAAAGGTGAAAGCCAGATGTCTGCCAGGTCTGAGAGCACCTCAACCTAGTGTTTACTCACTCCTGTATCTATTTAAATGCCACAAGAGCAGCTTCCTTCTGCAGCTTCCCATTCTTTTCTGTGAGCTGCAAACAAAACACACTGGGGAAAGGTGATCGTGGAGGCTCGGGGCAAGATCCAGCAAGATGGGGGAAGATGTCAGAGCAATCCAAGACAGTCATGACAGACCTTGTTGATAGAGCCCATGTGTGGTGACTACAAAAGGCCATACCCTTCTAGAAAGAGGCTGTAATTAGCTCAAAATCTGACAAGTACCAGAGATAAGTGTGAAAAGACATCAGGAAAAGAAAGCACTTTGCTACTGAGAAATGCAACAGTCATAACTCACACACTGTGCAGGCAGTTGGGTACTTTGCCAGAATTCAGCCCATGAAATCAACTTACTGCCAATCTCCATTGTGTTGCTGCCCCTCAAGAGGTGCCAGCTGGAAGCTGAAACAAAGTTTTGCAGATAACGTTATTTGGTTGTTACCAAACTCCAGCTGCTGTTCTATATATTTACTCACTTTATTCAAGGTTAAACCAGCTAATTTCGAGGCCAAAACTCTGCACCAATCGCTTGCCGCGTTTGAGACTGACAGCAGCTAACTGTATGGATGGAAACACAATCAGTTTTAATTTTAACACTACACTAATGGATGACAGCAACAACCTAGGCAAGACAGACTACAGCACGCATAAAGCAGCCCACTGCAGGGAGAGGGAAACATGACTAAGAGTTTCAAAGATGCTATTTTTTCTTCTTGCTTCCCTTCTTGGGGGTGGGAGATCTTCAGTGAAAAGCCAGATCTGCACCTGGGCTCCAGATCAGGTTCAGTTAGATAGAGACTAACTTTTAAAATCTTATTTTAGTGTGGAAAGGGCAGGTAGAATGTCATGAGATCAGTTTGCCTCAGTATTTTTTCCAATTCTAGCTGACCACACGAGTATAAACATATGAAGGTTCAGCAATATCAAAACTCAGTCCACATCTTAATCCTAGCTGGGCATTGCAGCTGAATTTTTAACATTATGTCCCAGTCTAAACTCCTTGTCCAGGATGCTACCCTTGAAAGCTTTGCTTTTTTTGAAGGCTACAGCTATCCCCTTAACTGGTGGGCTGGCAGGGAAATGGGGAAAAATATTCTAATCCTTTCAGGTTTGTCAATGAGTTGATTTTGATCTGGTTTATACTACTGAAAATCTGGAGTAACAGAAGATTATCAGGACAAGCAGCAAAAACGAGTTATCAGATGGAAGTTAAATTCAAGTGCCCTTAACGTAATGTCATCTTTACTTTTTCTTTTAAGACAAACTCTGGCTATTAAAATTCCATTAATTTCTGAATTACTTAGATACAGGGATAGGAAGAAACCTTGAG
The DNA here is from genome assembly GCA_013397275.1 of Burhinus bistriatus. Taxonomy (NCBI): domain Eukaryota; kingdom Metazoa; phylum Chordata; class Aves; order Charadriiformes; family Burhinidae; genus Burhinus; species Burhinus bistriatus. Next base: position 9,758 of record VYXH01009012.1, read on the forward strand.
CTGTCCTAATGTGGCATTAGAGATGCACACAGAAATACTGATTCTGATCTCTTTTAGCAGATGTGAGCTAATCTAAAATGCTCTTCTAATTGAACTCTGCCTGCTGAAATGTCTGGCTAGGATACCAGCAATCAGAAAGCCCTTGCTTAGCAAGTACCAGCCATAAACTAGGAAATTTAATCGGTATCCTTTCCTAACTTTTTTTTTTTTTNTTTTGCCATGAAACATCAGAAATAAAAAGGGGTGCAGTGAAGTCAGCGTACTTGATTAAGAAAGGAAGCCTTTCAGTGTGGGAATTTAGGCTGTGAGGCAACATGGCACACAAACTAGCTATCCCTCAGCCATCCTCAATTTACAAGAACCAAAAGCTGAAGAGCAGATATGCATTATTTTTCTGCTTTAATGTGCAACTCTCAAAGCACATGTGCGCAAGAGAGGACATAAGGCTAGAAGTGAATGAAGGCTATTGTTTTGTGGGTAAGAGAAAGTAAAAAGCAAAAACAGGAAACACAAGACAAGATTCAGGCTAAATTTTTAATAAGGAGCATTTAGAAGCGCCTAGTTTCTTCTGCAAAGCCAGTGAATCTTTAATGCAAAAATTGTTTCGAAAAGGCAATTATCCCAAAAAGAAATTACTCTGCTCTGCAGTGGGACAAAATTTAATAATTAAAGTGCACATTGAGAGATTTTTACTGCTATTTTAAGTACTTTCCTAGTGCAGCCTCAACTATGAAGATTCAATTGTTGCCTCCCTTACATAAGACCAGCAAGCAGTTCAAGCTAAAACCCCCGATCAACCAGGCTGCTCTAGAAATGTGACTGCCTTTAGCAATCACAGGCAAAAGCAGATGCTCCAGGAAGACCAGGGGTATTGTTCTGGAAAGTATCATGCAAAGAAGCAACTTCTAAAAATAAAATACCCCAGGTGGTCTACAGAATGAAGACATTAGCATGATGTATAGCCCAGTTGCCCTGCATTTTCTGACGTCTCCTCAGGGCTTGACTCTTCATCTTTCAGGGGGCAGAGGGCCAGGCTACTAACGCATTTACCTGTGGTGATGGTAATATGATGGTACCTAGGAAGGGACATAGCTTGCTTCATCTGCAATCTCCAAGTAGCAGCAATGAAGCAACCAAGAATCCAACAGCAACATCCTCCCATAGTAGTTTCTCTTATTCCTTTTATATCACTCTCCTGAAAGGGTTAATATGAACATATCCCTTTTATGTCCTCTTCTTCTCCCTTATTAAATTACCTGAGGTCGGATGCCATGGTAACATGCTGGAAAAGGAACTGACATTCATGCATGACAGAAAGATCCAGTGCAAGTCTTACTCACCCAGGAGCAGCATTACACAGACGGGAGGTGCAAAACAGCCACTACCAAACAAATCAATGTCAAGCATCACAGAGCTTTCTCAACGCATCCACATTTCTATTTGTTCTCTCTGTGGCACAGAGCGGGTGAAGCGCTGCTCTAGCTCCCCGTGCTATGCTCTATCTTTGAGAAGGAAATCTAAAAACAAATTGCCGTAGAGATTTGTAACCAGAGTGGAAAGTACTGAATGTATCTCACATGAGACATTTTCAACATAGCATGTGTCTGAAACAAGAAAAACAAGGAGCACAGAGGCAGCCCTGCATATTAACTACTGCAAAGTGCCTCTAGGACAGCAGCAGTTTCCAGACAACACTGGGTAGCGTCTGGCCCCTCAGGCCCCTCAGGATATGGGTGAAGGAGTTTGAATCTATATATCTGTTCATGTAGACAAGGCCAGAAAGACTCCGCAGCTGAGGATCTGCCAGGTCCTCTAAGGGCACGTGAGCTCAAAAAACTAACGGATAACAAAGACACCAGGTAACAAAACTTTAATTTCCCTCTCTGACTTGTGCAGGATACAGTATGCTTCCAAAATTACAGTAGAAATAACTTCCATTATATGCTCCAAGCCTTTTTAAAATGAAAAATGGAGGCAGTGCGCTCTTGCAAATACATACACAATTGACCCAACTGAAAACTACTGCTCACTCAGGTGTGTCCAGGCTTCTTTCCCTTCTCTTTCTTTCCCCTTCTTATCCTTTCCTTCCCCCTTCCCTTTACTAACATGCCCTACAGAAATATCCATTCAAAACTGTGCTGAAAATCAGGGAGGCTTTTGACTTACTCAGGAAAGAGGATACGGGTTTTTGTTGCTGTATTTTGAGAGGATGTTTTTGTGGTGATTATTTTAATTTTGATGGGGGGCATTTCATAGCTGTTCAAGAAAGTGTTGCTCTCCGACTATGGCTGTCCATTCAAACACCGGTCTTCATGCTCAAGAGAGACTTAACCAGCTGTAGTGATGCTCTAGAATTTCTTCTGAGAACTTTGTAAAGATTGTTTGGAGCTCCCAGGCTCTACCAGGATTCTGCTGTCCTCTCCAGACCTGTTTATGAAACTTTAAAATCTTACGTCTACTTGAAATATAACTCAGTGCTTTCAGAAACCAAGGTAACTTCCTATTCTGTAATCTTCTCAGCACAGTTCAGGTTGGGTGAAAAAGGCGGCGGAGGAGGAAAATATGCTTATTTTTAGCTACGTGTGACTGAGATGGTACTGCAGGAGAAATAAGAAAGACACAGCAAGCTGAGAATCGTATTAGAGAGTCATACATCTTCAATGTGGTGATTAAATCCAGGCAAGCAGACTTTTTCCCCCACAAAAGGAGGTGTGGAAGAAGAGAAAGATCAAGAAAAAGAGCAAGAAGCAGATGGATCTGAGCAATTTAAACAGTGGGAGGAAACATGAAAACTGCCACTGAAGGACAGGAGGGAGGTAAAAGGAGAGGCAGACGTCTGCATCTTCAAAGAGACCACAGACAAAGAGGATGGAGCCTAAACAGAGAGGCATTGGCCCTACATGTTCAAAGGGTTACACATGTGAGCAGCACATCCAGTGGTGTTACCCACAGAAGTGGAGGCCTGGCAGACCGGGAGCTCTGGCTGGAAGAGACTGTCTGGGACCTCAAGCAACTGGTTTCTGCTCACTGACAAAGAGGAGGGATCTAGGTTAGGGTGGCTCCAGAGGAGGGTCTGAGGTGATGTAGTGGCTGTCAGCACAAGAGCGAAAGGGGAGGGCTGCTGCTAAGACACATTGCAGTTGCAACACCAGAGACGCTTTGTTTCCCTGACATCCGGTTCTGAAATGGAAAGCATGCGGTCTTCCATCAAAATATTGGAAACAAATGCAGAATAGGAGTGTTAAAAGATAGGGAACTAAAAGCAAACAGTGAAGAAAAGTGTTAGATAGAAGAAGAAAAAATACTGAAGAGCATGACAGTTCAAGAGTATTAACAAAAGACAGAAGCTGTTTGCACAGCAATCACATAGTTTCATACTACTGTCTCACACATAACTCTTATAGTTAAATTGCATTTGGCTTTCCTTTGTTCTGTGCTTTGAATTTATTCCAATCTTCCAAAATATTTTCATCTTATTTATTGAAGTAACCCACAACACCAAGCAAGGGGGAAACTAAGCAGATCTCTGATTAAAATGCAAGGTGTGTACTCCAGGCTGGAAAGCGCCCAAAGGCACAACACTAAGCAGAGGATATTCTTCAGGTAGCGGGAGGCCAGGAAGTGCTGTGACTCAGTCCACAACTGACTCACCATGACTCCCTTGCCTCCTCCTTTACTCTAGAGCAAAGGGCTGAGGGCAGGATATTTGTTTCAGTCTGTATTTTGCCACTGGGAAATTACTGCCCACGCTGCAAGGCGCGAGCTGCTCAGCTGCAACAGGGGAGTGGGAGCTTCTCCCATCCCTGCTTTCCTGGGACCTCTGTGCCACAGGGGAAGGTAATACCTGTATTTCCACATGACTGAGCACCAAGACTCAAAGTACTGCGTCAGGCATGTTCTTCTGTAGCCTTGCTCGCCTGCACAGAAATGTGGGCTGAGTCACAGTTTGGCCATAAACTGCCCACACTTCATATGCTGAAAAATCAGTTGTTCAAAGTTTAAGTTAGTGCAGTCAGTGTGGTCAGCTGAAGAGTGAATTTAGATTGAAGCCATCTGCACAAAGGAAGAGCAGAGGTGAACTGATGTTGTTTTGGACAACTGGTATAACCACAGCTGCTTTGAAGTCAAGGGTTCAACCTCCTGTTGTTTACAGCAGGGTCAGGATTTCATCAGAAAGTTTTTTTAATTAAGGTCTTGGGTTTTTTCTACATACTGACATGGTGCTAACCTTCAGTCCAGGTCAATAAATAACAAAGCAACACTCTCAAAGCAATTATATTAATGGCAAGAAAGAGAGACAAACTCACCGACTGCAGTTCTACTGCTGGGAAGGGTCTAGAAGACTTACTGCCATGGAAACACATCCTTACTGAGAGAGCTCTGGAAAGGCCTACGCTGCACTGAGCTGTAACTCTGAAGAAACCCTGGCAGCACTGACCGAAAAGGACACCCAGCACCTAGATTTGGGTGCTGTCTCTGTCCCTCCTCCATCTGAATGCCAGATCAGCTACTGCAGTGCCAGAGGCAGAGACAGGAATGAGCTGTGCCTTCATGATAGCCATGGCAAGTTAAGACTTGCCACCACGCAGAGCTGCCAGGCTCTGGGAGCTTACTCAGGGAAGAAAGAGGGCTAGGGGTGGCCTTTCAACCACGGCAGATCTCCTTGTGCCTCGCAGTCAGGAGGGAGCATGAGGACTTGCCACTGTTTCTCCTTCCGTTCTGCACCTCAAAACACCTCTCGAGTGGGAAGTCCCATGGCTCACACCCAAAGTATGTCTGTGCAACAGCACTGACAGTGCAGGAAGCCGTATGGGTCTGGTCCAGATGCAGGTCATCTGCAGCTCCTGCTGATCGCTGGGGATGGGGCAATCCTCCCACCCTCCCTGGGACAAGCGCAAAAAGCACTCCCATTAAATGTAGGATGCTAAATTACTCCCATAGCTGGGCCTGCATATTTTCTCTAGCTCTCTGGGTATTGTTTGGCAGCCATCAGATAATTGAGCACAAAGGCTAAGATAACATAATTTGAATAACAGCTAATGAAATGCTCTGCAATTATTTCTGAATGTTTTATCTGTCTTCCCCCTCTCGCATGGTAACTGCAATTGCCTCCCTCTTACAGAAATCCCTAGGCAGGTGACAATACGGCAGAAGCCTACACTTTTCATTTCAGGTTCTCCTTCTCACTTAATGACCTCTTAATCCACCTCCCTTTCCCTCTGCTGGAGCTCATCACCAGCTGCGTCTCTGCACAGAGCCCATTTTCCTCCATGGCAGCCCATTTGCCCCTCTCCCACCTCCATTCAGCACCTGCCCTATACCACCAGTGTGTGGGGCTGATAAGGGAATTTTGCATATGAGCTCCCTGCGAGAAAGGAAAAGGAGAAAGGTTACAAAAAGCGAGCCGCTACTCTCGCCTCATAATCCAAGGCCAGACAGGAGGAGCAAAGCTGGCTCGAGGATTTATGGAAGGATAGGAAGCAACGCAATTTGCTGCCCCAAGGATGAGGATGTTCACAGGAGCTCCTGGTCTCACACCTTCGTTCCCAGCCTTTCCCTCCAAGGCAGCAGCAGCTCCACAAATACTGTGGGTAAAATTACATCCTTTGCTGAAACACCTGCGTGCTCGTGCAAAAACAGCAGTCCCTATCCTGAAACAAAGCTGTGACTTCTAGCTGTACTGGAATTTTTCACCAAATCTGAGCTCAGTGTGATGAAATCCTTGCCCATGGAGATGTCTCAAAAAAAGACAAGATAGTTGGCAAAACATAATTCAGGTGTTGACTTATAACAGCGTCAAAAATTTTTCACCTGCAGCTTTACAGGTTTTCTGGCAAAAGGAGGATTTGACCAGCTGGACAAAGAATTATCAAGAAGCTCAGTGTTTATACTTTTTAATATGGGACCACCTGCCTGTTTTTAGCTGATCTGTTTAAGGTAGTCAAACAGATTGATAGGAGTAAAGTTTAAACAGGCAATACAGGAATCACCAGCACAAGAAACTAATTTCCAGTCTGCCTGGAGGCAGAGCCAGGAGAGGGTGACTTCCAGTGCTGGGAAGGTTGTGTCCTCTCTCCATAAATGCTGCCATAAAAAGGGCAGGAAGAGCACTGCAGGCAAGGCTGATGAAGGCCATGCTGAAAACCACCAAAAGCTGGAGATGTCGCAGGTACAAGCACAGCAAAGGAAAGCTGTCGATCAGGACAGTGTATTAACTGACTTTGTAACTTATTTTTGTTGGATTTTTTGTTCTTGTTTCTTTTTCTTCCAGAATTTACTACTCTCTAGACGGCAAAAGAAGTGCAAAGTGCTGTCTGAGTGGTGGGGGAATGACACAAGGCAGACAGAACTGACAAAAATTTCTGCTATCATCCTTGGAAACACAGAAGAGACTTACTGGAAAAGAAACGTAGCTGAATTTAGATGAGAGAACATGTTTTAAACTGATAGCTCAGAAGTGCTGTTGGAGCATATCTAGAACTCCATATGAAGGAGTAGGGTTTAATTCTGTAATATCCAAACACAATCCCAATAGCAGGCCTCACCATGAAAATCTGCTTCACGGTGTCAGGGCTCTCACTTCAACATGCAGGGAATTTTCTCCCCAGTACTCTCAATTCACATGTCAGCAATTTGGTCACTGGTTTAGCCTATCTTTAGCTATCCAGTCTGTAGAAACAATGTAGAAAGTATGACTAATGCTGTACTATCTAATAGTGTTTTCTGTAAATAGAGAATCCAAATCAGGAAGATGACAATGCATTTCCGTATGACTCTACTGGCTCTTAAGTTCCAATACGATCTACAGTTTATGTGGAGTTGTTAGATCCATCTTTATAGAGGGTTACTGACTGACAGACAGGCCTGGTCTCCAGTAAATTACCCATAGTAAATTAAAATATTGGCAAAGGCTTCATTAGCCCCAAGTTTCCTAGTACTTGAAGCTAACCTGCAGAGGCCAGGACGGGATTTCTGTCCCTCTAAAGAGAATTTAAATCTGCTTAGATAATAAAGTTTATATGTGAGCAAAGGGCCTTCACTGGCTGCAAGAGGATCCCACTGAATTTTGCAGCAAACACAATCAAAATAATGGTATAACATCCCAAGTAATATGAAATGAAATTAAATGGGGCCCATGTGTCTATGGCATTTTGCTACAAAACCTTGAGGGAAAAAAAAAAATCATGGACATATTCACAGCCACCCACCTCAAAAACCAGCTCCATGTTCTCCTCCAAAACCATTCATCTAAATGGCGAGAAAGCTGTGACAGGAGACGATAAACACAGCTCGATGCCACACAGTTTTTCACAAGGACTGCAAAATCAACACATCACAAAAACATCCACATCTGGAAAAAAGACATATCTGTAAGCTTAATGGAGCAATGGGACACGCATCCTGAGGAAGGGAGTTACCCTGGATGGGTATCAGCTGAAAGACAGTTCGACCCGAGGAAAAGAACTAGCCCAGAGAGTTATCAGAAATAAAAACTTCTGGTTTACAGGCAGTTTCCAGAAAGCACTAGCTTATTGCACGGTAATAAATCATGTCTTCTAGAGGCAGGTGTTGAGCATGATAAATGCTCTCAAGATCTCTAAAGCACCCGAACATCTTGGTTTCACTGAACCGTGCTGGAACAACCAGTGAAACCTTGTACCATTACAGGCTGACCTGTTACCTCTGGAGCACATTTGAAAAAAACTGCCAATCTTTAAAAATCATTGTATCCTAACACTTATTTTTCAATGCAAAGCAAAATGTACCAAGTTACAATTTTAAGACAGTTCAGGATCTCAGAAAAAGCAATCTTCCTAGGCCATCATGCTGGTATTATCAGCGTCTCCAACAATCTTTCTGGCCCTCCTCACACCCAGCTCCCAAAGGTAAGTCCTGGTCATACACGGGACACAGCACGTCAAGGATATACATTTAGAAGGTTCAAAGGAAAAGGAAAGAGCTCCTAAAACGAAATAGATATAAAACCTAAAGAATGGATAATAAATGCATAAAAAACTGATGACTGGATAATTGGTTTCATTAAAAGATAAACATCCCCCTCTTCTAATGACATTACTGTTGATATTACTCCATCGATACCATCCAGCTTATCATAACCCTTTTATATGGCTGCGGAGTCATGTCCTGCTTTCCAAAAGAGCCCCTGCCTTATGCCTGCCTAGAAGAAAGATCAAAGAATCTTGTTCATGACCTGAGCTCTTCAGCCATTAGCTAGTACTTTCCAGCATGGCCTGTAAGTGACAGAGACCTACGTGTCATCAGGGAGAACTATAAATTATATCAGAAAGAACAATAAGTATTCAAAAAAAGTGTATGTATATAGAACAAAAGAGAATGAAAAATAGTATATAATACATTTTTCCCCCATATGATAGCACTAGGCAAAAAAAAAGGTTGAAAACCATTTCTTTATTACATTTCCCAGCTTCAAAAGTGATGTGAAAAATCACTCCTCTTCAGAAAAAGAGTCCAAGATATGCAGGACAACGGAATATTTTGGGAGAAGAACCCAGTTAGACTAGTTTGTCTCTATATAATTTTAAAGTCAGAGAAGAATACCTGCAATATCATGAATATATAAAATATTTTAACTACTGGGAAAATGTTAACTGTATTTTCAGGAGACATATTTTCTCTGCTATTATAAAGGGAGGATTACACAGATGTAATATGATATTCCCTTTATAACTGTGATTAATACTCCTTTAATCATAACTGAAAAATTATCTCTAATAAAAACACACACAATTTGCCATTTGTGCATTAAGAAAGCATGTTCATAATCGTAATTTGAACCACACTCCTCCAGAAGGCAGCTTTGTTAAGAGAGGTTAGCCAACCCTAGGCAGGGAAGCAGAACACACCACTCTCACAGCACACATAACCGCCCCAAAACAGTTATGTCCATATTGCCCTGAACTCAAAACCCTGCAAGAAAAGCAAGACAGCACTTGCAGATAGTGTTTTGTTCCAAAGGAGACTGACAGCTGCAAGACCTTGTTATGATCTTAACTGACTGCCCCAATTGAAAATTCCCAACAAGCTTTCACTACACCCTAGATTGACAGCTGCTAAGATGATGGACAGGAAAGCACCAAGTTTTAATATCAGTGCTGCAAAACTGGCTAGTAACTGCCTTTGTTGCTTTGGATGTACAAGAGCCCATAACGTAAGCTATTCCCCTTAAAATCTCGTCTGACCAATACAAACATTTTCTATGCTTTTGTGCAGTAGCAACAGGACTACAATATGAAGTATCTCAGTCTGTATTTTGAAGGGGTTTGCTTGGTTTTAGGTTTTTTTCTATGAGAACACAGGAGAAAGCCTTCCAGCCTTATTCAGCGTTTTTTATGCTAACTGGCCCCAGTGCATGCTTGCAAGTCAAGATTTGCTGCCATGTTTTGGGATGAAGATACTAGCGCAATGAGAATGTAGTAAAAGCGTGGCCACATTATCATCAAATAATAACTTGATCAACACACAAGATAATCTAAAACCTAACTTAGCTCCAGCCACAGTCTTGTGCCACATATTCTGTCTAAGCATTTCAGTGCATCTCCAGCTGCTGAAGGATTAAATAAGCACCTGCAATGGCACATTTGCAAAAATGCCTCAATCAATTTCAGAAGCTTCTGGATTTCCCCTAGCTTCTGGTTCTTGCAGCACTCTAGCACTTTTGGATGTTTTTGGAAGAAACTGGATGTTCTGAGATTTGTACCAGGGCAGTCCCCACTGACCAAAAGCAGCTCCTGCAGGCCCCATGGGTAGTTCCTAGCCACTGCATAATTAAAACAATCCACCTGCTCCAAAGCCATTTCCTCTGCTGCGGAGCGGTACACACACAGATGTGATACTTTCCTATTATAGCACCCCTCTTTGGGGATGGCAGGCGGGCTGTCACAGTCACTGCAGTCATTCTGCCTGTGAAGTCCAGCAAAAAACATTACGCACCAAAAAATTCCAGCAACTCTTTCCCTCGAGTTACAATAAACTTGCTTCCAATTTGTTGTCCAGCCATTGCTAATTTCATTATCATTTCACGCATGGTAATGAGACACATGCTGGTCACATGACCTTCCCCTTCCCTCTGGGGCCTAATGAATATATATCATGCATAATTAAGAAGGGCCTGTTTTGGCATACAAATTCATTAGTGTTTTAATATAAAAATGCACAAAAGGGGAAATTAATGTTTCATGACAACTAAAATAAGCCTTTCTGCTAAAAATGTGACCACACTGAAACCATCCATTTATACGTTTTTATTTTCTAATACAGTCAGCATTTAAAAATCTCCAGACCGCACCACTAAAGACTAGCTGAGTATTTAGAAAATGATGGTGTACTGTTTTTGGCAGATTTCATCCAGATCTCGTAATGTTTTCTAATGCTCTGGCATGACTGACATGAGTTGCTCCTATTAGTGCAGAAATTTCTCCTCCTCCAACAGTTTGCGATCAACATTTGAAATGGAAGCTGTAGCTTCAGTTCGAATGCCACATCAAACAAGCTGATAAGGCTGTCATTTTTTATTTTTAAGGTATAATTAAAGTGCAGCCATATATCACTGTTGTAAGGATCTCTTTCCACAGCATCTAAGAAATCAGCTGTCAATTTAGGCTTCTCAAATTTTTAGGAGAAAAAATGGAAAAGTGAGAAGCCTGGAAAGTTGTTATTTGAAAGTACAGATGGTGACTTTGCTTTTTAACCCCTTCGTGCTTGTTATGAGGATCTCTTAATGTTATAATAAACCGTAGCATCCGCTGCTAGAGCACACACATGCCTGGTAACACTGTTAGCATTCCACCAGCCTAGCACTTTGTCATCAACAGACCTTTTTTGGATATGACCAACCTCCCAGCAAAGGCTCAGGGTGGCCAAAACTCAGTCTGACTTATGACTGGAAAACGAGGAAAATTAGAAAGATTTGGATGCTTTGTGTGAAAATCAGGGGTAAAATCTAAACCTGGTACGTCAACAGATTTTTTCTTTTGTACAGTTGGAATGGAATACCTGTCTCCAGCTTCGCTGGCCTTGAATTCTAGGTATTTTTACATTTTCACAGAAACATAGAATCAGTCAGACTGGAAGGCACCTCAGGCGACCAGCCTCCTGCCCAAGGGTCAACAGTGAATTAAGACCAAGTCGCTCTGAGTCTTCCACTCAAGTCTGGGGGAGCTGCAACGACAGAGATCCACAGCCTCTCTGGAAAATCTGTTCTTGTCTGCACGGTGACTTTTTTCCTCCATACGTCAAGTCAGAAACTTCCCTCCTCCAATTTATGACCATTGTATCCTGTCCTGCTGCGAAGACACTTCCATAAACCACCTGCCTCCACCCTCTCAGTAACCTCCCCGCACGGCCGGGCAGGCTGCCACCATCTCCTCACCAGGCCGACCACTGGCCCCCCGGGCTCCCTCAGCCTTTCCTCAGAGGGCTGGGTCGCACAACGCTGTGGGGAAGGGCAGATTCTTCAGGGATCCTCGCTAGAACGATGACCCAACAGTGGCGTTGTTACGATCAAACCGGTGTTTTAACCCCCAGCCTCTGCGGATCGGGTCGTTTTACCACATTAACATTTAACGCGTACAAAGCTCACGCAGCCCGTGGAGGTAGCGGCGGCCGGCGGAAGAGCCCCGAAAGGCCCAGGCACCCGGGACACGTTTAAAGGAGAGGCGGGTACGTGACTAGCCCGCCCACGGCTAATGGCCGCCCGCCCCACAAGATGGCGCCCTAGGGGCTAGGGGGTTAGAAGGCACCGGCCACAGCCAGGTGGCTCCAGCTTCCAACCCGCTGAACGCTCGCCAGTTTATCAACATCTTTTAGTTAATAGCTTTTCTTCTGCAAGCATTAAGAAATAATTTCTGAAGCAGTAAAAGTTGTGATTAAGTCCTGCTGCCTGAAGGCCCCCTGTTCCCAAGAGGACTCCGGGCCAAGAGCTCACGGCTTTCCAAAGGTCACCTCCAGCTGCCTCTCTCCAAGAGGCTGCTGTTTTCATCGGTCCCCTCAGCAGGGCATTACACAATGCAGGAGGCAATAAAAACTGAATACGCCCAGCCAGAAGCACAGGATTTCAGAAAAGTGGAAGTCCAAGGCTGACTGAGCTGGCAAAAAAGAGTCTATAGTAAGGCTGTGTGTTTCAAGTGCCTTGTTTTGGTGCCCTTGCCAGTCACCTAAAAGTGCTGAAGCACCATAGCGCTTCAGGACAGTACTGTTGAAAGCTTGAGCAATAACAAGTTTTTTAATACAGGTTTATGAAGACATACACTGTTTGTGTACTTTAAAAGAGCTCTCGCAGCCGTTCTTCACAAAATGTGAGTGCTTTTATGCTCTGCAGTAAGAAGATGAAATTTAAGAGGCAGGGTTCAAGTGTGCAGGACTTGTCCTTTGCTACTCCTGTAAAAAACATTACCCAGTTCTGACTGAATTCAAGCCTCATTCAACAAAGGCTCGGCACTTTGAGGCCAGCAGCCAGGTTTTTCCGTGGGCTCCCTGTGCACTGAGCATCCCCAGCTCGCTGACACAGTGGCTGAGCAGGGGCTCGCCCTCCCATGCCCGCTTGCCTCCTGGGGCACTGGAGCCACTAAGCCGCCAGATCATCCCTCTCCTACCGCTACACCACTTGTGTGGCATAGAGGCTGGAAGAAGCGGGCTTCCCGGGATGGACAGAAGACAAAATCTTGGATGGAAGGCATGGCAGTAGAGGAAGGAATTTAGGACAGAGCTGAGGAAGGCTATGACTTCTTCAGATGGGGATAAGAGATCTTTGGGCATGGAGACTGGAAATGGAATCGAACAGTAGAAAAGAAAAGCAGACAATACAAACAGTGGCTGATGTACAGTAAAAGGGTAGGAATCAAGATGGGAACACAGGACTGGCTCTTATGGCCTTGTCCCCTTCCCCATGGTTGTTTGAAAAAGTGCATCGACTCCACATATTCCCACTTACCATAGGCCAGCGCTCTCAAGATCCTAAGAGAGGCTGGGAACAAGTCGTCAATAATGTGAAGATTCAGATGGGTAAAAATTGGAACCAGGACAAAGAACTGCACTGGTACAAGTGGATACTGCTGAGGTTGAGGAGACACAGCCTCTCCTGAAGGCTCTTTCCTCTGGAATAGAAACCAGGACCCCAGAGCTGCCCAGTGTATGAGCTATTGGCACCTCTCTGTGAAACTCACTGCCATCCTGTACCTCCTCCAGCACCTGCACTCATATTAGATGATAATCTGCTATTGCTTTTTCTTACTCACTCAAGCAGTAGAGCCTGTAGTGTGGATCCAAAGATTCAGCCCTGTTGATAAGGAAAGTAATGCAATAACACACGCAGGTTTTTCACCTGCTAATGCTTTGAAGAATATAGGAAAAAAATAGGTGAAAAGTTGAAGAATGCATGGTGGGATCCCTATTTTGATGCAAAGAGGGTGTTGAATAAATTTAGGGAAAGCTGCATCACCTTTTTTTGCTATTAAGAAAGGAGTAAGCATGGATGAGGAGAGACACTGAGTACTCTAAGCAAATTCAACTCACATCTATCTCCCACTAGGAGAATTCCAGCAGAACCATCCAGCTCCAGCCCTCATATATCTAGAAGAAAAACTATGTATGTAACTATGTTATAGTTGTAGCACATAGCATTCATGCCACCTAACTTTGGCCAACTATCCCAAAGGAAGCTGTTCAGATTCCCTTCATGGGCAGTGGAGAAAAATTTTACCTGTTCCTAATTCTTCTCTTCGTGAAAAATAAAATATAAAAAAGTTAAAAGTTCAGATTAATCAATCACTAAATTGTCCCATCAATTGTAAAGGAAAAGAAAATTAATAACTTAAAATGTAGTTGGTCTAGATTAGATGAGAAATATTTTACCACTAACCACTCTGGAACCACTGTATAGTTTCAGTTCCTTTGTTTACTATTTGATTTCCCATCAAGGTCACAACATGAAGCTTGAAAACGTATTTTAAAATGATTGCAGAATTTCTTTAGAATCACACGTTCCCCAGCCACCTGTAAGGTAAAATGCGAGCAGAGAAGATTAAATGAATCCTGTTGGACATACAGAGGAAAAGAAAAAGTTAAAACACGGAAACAACAGGAAAAAGCAGTTCACGGACCGACATCAAAATGTTCAGAGGAAAATTCTGCTACGTACATGTAGCAGAAAATGTATTATATTGTTCTTTCATCAAATTACATAGTATTTGAATGGTAGAGAGGGACTGTGAAAATTAAGATGCTACAGGGAAGGTAAAATCCAGTGACATGTATAATGAAAGAAAAGACAGTCACCACTCTATGAAGTAAATGCAGTAAGTAGAAAAAGAATTAGAAGCCTTTATCAGAATCTTTTAACTCCTTTGCAAGTTCTTGAATATAACCCAACCTCTCAATAGGTGCAAAGGAAGACAAAAGAGTATTTCAGTTGGAAGGGACCTACAACAATCATCTAGTCCAACTGTAAGAGGTCAGGTGTCCAGAGGAGGGCAACTTTTAGACTCTTGCAATTCTAATAATGAGAGTGAAAATCAGCTACCAAATGGGGTTTGTGTCATGGCGGATATGAATCCAGCGGCAGGAACATTCGTTCTTGGAAAGGAAATTATGTTGATCCTATAAATGAAGAAACTGTCAGTGAGCCTGAGCTGATGTTCATACCTGCAGTAGAAAGCCACAAATACCAAAATTAGACCAGAGAACCTTAACAGAAGACAAATTCAAGGTCATCCAAAGCAGAAATAGTAAAGCTAAACCCCATCATCTATTGACAAGCTCACCCACAGCATTTATTTAACTGATAAACACTTAAAAACTATGAAATATACTTTAACGGACTGGCTTGTGAGTTAATGAACCAGCGCATTCCTCTAGATAGAATCAGAACAGCTTGGCTGAGATTCCTAAACCATGATGGCTTTCTTTGGCTCATGTGCCAGATGCCTGTACTCTTCAGCCAGGTATTCTTGCTGTTTCTCGGAACTTTTAAAAGCCCTTGGTCTTTTGCACAGTGACAATTTGAAATTTCCAAAAATCAGCTTTTTCTGATTTCTGATTCTTTGTCACAATAAAAAGTATTTTTTTACCTCTGTTTTGCCTCACTACCTCACGGCCTTGGTCTGCTCAGTGGTTTTTCTCTAATAAAAATGCATAATTTTTTAATAATGTAGGCCTTTACACAATTAGGGAGAGTGATATTACACTGCAGTTCATCTTTCAGGCTGTGGGCCTTGGGCCTAAAAGGACAGTCCATAGTTGCCTGGCCTATGCTTGTCTCCTGGTGGCCTTTACTGCAGGACAAGTCTTGAGAGTGTGAAATTCTGGGTAGATCATCATGGCAGCATCAGCAACCTACCATCACTCTCAAGGTTGTTTGCCTTCCTTTCTGACTTTTTCCAAGGTGCCCTGGACTTAAATGGGAGCCCACAATGCTCGAAGGAGGCGAGCAACAGAAACGAGTCCAGACTGCATCTCCCAGTCAGATGCAGCTTCCTGGAGTCCTTCAGAACCCCTCCTGTACACAGGGATATATAACTGACATGGAGAGGAAGGACTTCAAGAAAATGTATCATAACAAAAAGAGGAAGGCAAATGCCTCCCCATAACCTTAGAGATGTTACCCCTATCGTAACTTCAGTGTTCATGCAGGAACGCTGGACTGCCAGCTTGCTCCTGTGCCAGATGTAGGAAGTCTCTCAGGCTTTCTTTGCAATTTGAACAGTGCTAGCACCAGCCAAGGAGACACTGCCAGATGCAGAAACTTTTAAGGCAAACTAATGGTGTTGGATACTCTCCTGCTCTAATCTCAATTTAAATTAGTAACTAGAGGCAACACACCGGGAGTTTTTCTAGTCTACTTCCTGAAGAAGTAAATCAAATCTCAAATAAAATATTCAACATTTGGAGGCTGAGCACAGAATGTTGCAAGTCTGAGCACAGCCCTTAGTGCGCACTGAGGAAGCACTTTTCCTAAGATGCTGGAAATGTAGGCAGCTCAGTTTGACACCACGTCCAGTTTTATTTGTTTTAGAATATATGATCCTCTGGAGGTATGCAAAATGATCCAGGATGCTGCAGGGTATTTCACCGCTACCTCTCTTCACCCGTCGCTTCTCCTTTTTGATCTATTGCTCTCCACTGCCTGGGGCTTACTTCATATGCTGTACAAGCCACTATCTGATCCATCCTTTCCTATCCTGTTGGCCATGGCCAGCCCATCCCACTACACCCAAACTGCCGATATTGTGACAGGTCCTAAGTCAACGCTTCATAAGCCAGTAGCTTTTATAAGAAGGAGATAGGAACCCCAGCACTGGCAGCAGTGCCAGCCCTGGCCAACAAAGATGTTTTTAAGAATGATATTCTTGGCATCTTGTGGCATCTTTAGCAAAGCTGGCAGTGACAGCTGAAAACCTGCCAGGTAGATTTGCCCAGAAGAAGGAAACGGGATGTGGTAGGGTGTGGTGGTGAAGAGAAGAGAATATTTCGGAGCATATTCGCATTTTCTCACACATATTTCTCACCCCTTAACATTTGGGAAGGGAGGGACATTACTTCAAGGGTCATGCCCCGTTCAAAAAAACAAGACAGCGGTAACAGACCAAAGAGATCCATCAGCCTTGTAAAAACCACCACTTTTTCCAGTCTGACTCGACAGATCAGTGCAATACTTAGGGGGCACAAGTCCTGTCTAAATCAGTACTCTGGTAAGCAAGGACAAAATGAATTTTGTACAAATGAAGGTTCAGACAAAAAGTCTGGGTTTCATATCAAGATCTGCTCACCAGCTGCACAGCTTCCGATACATATTTGTAATACTCTGTGCAAGTAAAGCCGGAAGAACACATACCTACAAGAGTAAAGCTCTATTATATCTAAAAATCACATGGTCAGCTCCAATAAAGACTAAAACCTAAAAGTAAAGTCTAAAGACCCTCACACCATGGCTATTTGCTGAAATCAGTGATGCTCAGGTAAAAATACATTAGTCTTAATGAGACATATCCATAAAACCATTAATTTCAGCTCCTGCTCTCTGTAAAATGTGGAGAACAATTGCTTTCTCTCCTGGATACTGTGAAATACAGTGTTTTAACTTTTGTCAAGTACTTTGTGGTCCTCATGCAGCAAGAAGTGCTGCTTTGGGTCCCATGTTATTCTGCCAGTCAAAGTAGTTGGCTCTCACTGCCAGGGTGGTTAAATTTCTCTGGGGTAAGTGAAAGCAATCACATAAATTAAAATGAAAAACCAGAGACTTATTTCAAATGGGAAAACAAATACAACTTTGTGACAAAGATCAAAACCGTCTTTGTCGGGGGAGGGAGAGCAAACAACAAAGAAAAGCCCCTCTTCACACTGTAATATTCCTCTGCATTCCTTGTTGACAGCTAGTAGATTTACAGAACACCACCTTCTGCAGCTTCTGGTAGACACAGCCACACTGGAGAACTGTCTAGGACTGCTTGACTTCTTGCCCCCAATTTGGACTCAGCACAATTTGCATCCAAGGATAGCCATGTTAGGCATCCTCTTTTTCTGTACCAACTACTATGGCAACAATATACAAAACCAGAGTTTGGTTATTCCGTTTCAGAATAACCCCATCGGGGAACAACCAAGATTACCTCATTGTCTCCAACAAAGGTGATGCCTGCATTTCATAACAGGCAACAACAGTGCCAGCTCGCAGCGCTGTGTCCCTGTGCCTGACTTGCCCCCAATGTACATCGCACAAACAAATAAGGGACATTCAGAGGATTTCACGAAGCCCTTTAGACATTGGTGACTGGGCCACACGACTGCATTTACATGTAAGGCAACTGAATATTTTTTATCTCACACCCCTGGGGGAAAAAAAAAAACTCATTGGAAGTGTCCGTCTGTGTCCAGGAGCTGGCTGTGCAGAGGCTGGGGAGAGCACCTACATGGTGGTGACTAACCTCTCGCCTGGCTGGCAAGGCCATGGCATGCCAGCTCTGACTGCCGCCTTGCAGAGTGCACAGGGTCACTGGCCGCAGTCGAGAGGAGCTAAGCAAGGAAAAAGATGACTCTCTGAGAGGGAGAATGCCTAACAAGAGAGGATGAAATGGAGCAATTAGCTTCTTCCTATGCAATCTTCAGCAGGCTGCCAAACCTTCGCGCGGCAGCACGACAGGCAGACAAAAGCCTTTTTCAGCTGTAACACATTACACAGTCCTGGCCAACAACTGCAGCTATCTCCTAGCGCCTTTTACGGGACTTGCACGCATGTGCTGCTCTGTTTGCAGGCCAAGGGAAAACCAGCCTTAGCACTTACCAAATGTACAGATACAAAATGCTTGTTGCAGTACTGCTGGCACTCAGCATAAGGTTAGCCTGATTTACTTCTGTTGAAACAGAAGCCAGTGTTTCTTCATGCTGAGTCCTGCCATGGTAAAAATAAGGGGCAGTCGGTGTCCTGGAGAGCTTAATTCAGCGATAAAGATGATATTTTGTCCTTGCCCTCTTCCATCATTTCTGGATGCAGGCACTTGAATAAAAGGAAGCCAAAGTACTCTATATTATACCTCATGCGTTTCATTTCCTAGGAACTAAGCAGCAAGTGTTGCTTACGCAGCCTTAAAATGAAAGCGTGTTACAGGAACAGACTGTCTATTTTTGTGTTTATACTGCTCAGGAAAAAAATTTAAAGGATTCACCCAGCAGCAAGACATTTTTTCCCGCAGGACTGCTGGAACATTAGGTTTCTATTCTGTCCATATGCACGCCTGTATTTCTCACAGACACTCATGGGAGCTATGGTTTTCAACTATGAGCAGAGGCAGCGAGGGCAAATTAGCATAGAATTAACATGCCATACTTCAGATCGTAATCCACATGAGGGGAATGACAAACCCACGCTGTCTCTCCAAACCCTGACTAGATCCCTGAGCCTGACTTCATTTAACGACAAGCAGGAACCACATGGGAGAAGCGAGGCTGTGACCAGAGCCAAGGGACAGGGCTCACCTCTAAGTCATGAGGGCTGCTTCTGCCCCACTAGACCCAGTCGCGGCAGAGAGAGGGAAAGCCAACAGTTAGCTATGATGGCATCAGCTGCCCACACTCCGACAAACCTGTGCCATTCCTGAGCCAGGTGACAGGGATGAGGCAGCCTTCTGCGAAGGCAACATACAGCTTAGAGCTTTGTCCTCTTGGGCACCCACTACAACAAACCAGCTGCTGCCGATGTGTTATTGCAGCAGCTCCCACCTGTGTTACATGCAAATACTGCTTGATAATTAATAAGGACATTGTTTGAAGCAGCATTTTGCCAAGATATTGGGCCAAATGATAATGCATTGCCTCATGTACTGCTGCAGTTCAAACCACTAAAGCATTAGTCTCTGCTGCCTGACCTGAAGAGTTACTGGACAATGAGAAACAACTGCTGCATTGTGCCCTTACAGAGATGAACTGTTCCCCATATATACGACATTTGAATGCCTGAGACCAATTGGGATATAAGACATTATAGAAATAGTGGTTATTAATAACAACGGGACGGTATGTAAAATTCAATGACTCATTGTCAGGATGTACCTCACAATACCAGTAAAGTTATAAAATTTAAAAACAATTACATGCTAGCTGAATATATTTGCCTTATTTTGCAATATATCGTATATTAAACTTTCCCTTTTGTGTTTGCATAATAAATCTGAATGGAGCTTTCTATTGCATTCACACTTGGATGATTGCTTTTGGTTATTTTATAGCACATGCTTTGTATGGGGGAAGGAGTGAAATTAAGCTTTTATTACAAAAGTGTAAACCAAAATTAAATGTGAATGTTTGCCTGCTGTAGAAAGGTGATTAACATACTTCATGTTAATTTACAGGCGGCACTTTTTATCACTGACATGTAACCAGTGATGATATTACTGTTACTGTTGTTATTATTTTGGGATGTTTTAGTACTGTCCTGGTTTGACAAGTACCAGAACACAGAACAAAACACGGTTCCTCAGTTTCATTTTGCTGGAGGTACACATGCTTTGGTGAGGCAGCCATCCACGAGTATCCACCATGATTTGCCCACGGAATTCATTAAAGGAGATACCACGGGTGAAACTCTCCTGTTGGCAGAAGGCCAACACAGAGCCTGAGCAGCATGTCAACCTCTTACCAGCTTTATAGGAGAACATGAGTGGGTCTTACACAACTCAGTTGTGGTGGTGGCTCTCAGGGGGAGTGAGTTCCCACCTTCTTATTTCTATTCCCAAATTTTGCAAGCTTTGAGATACAATTCCAGATACAGCTGATTCAGCTGCCAAAATGCCACACAGTGAATGAGAAAACAAAAATTTCAGGTTTTTCACTCTTGCAAAACAGGGGTGAAGAACCTGTTCTTTGCTGAGGGTCAAATAGATCTTTCAAAGCCTTTTAGCAAGCCACATACTAACACACCCCAAAATACACTTCACTCAGGGGAAAAAAACCCCAACATTAAAGCAACACCCTCCCACCTCTCCCAGAGAAAAGCTGTCACAGTAAACTGCAGAATAAAGAAGGTATCAGAAGTAAAACATTATACTTGAAAACACAGAAGTCTTGTACAAACGAGAAAACTGAAGAAGGGCATATACAATTATAATAAGGTTGGGGGAAAAAAGAAGTCTTAAAAAACAACTTAGTAACAGCATAAAAACTGATATAAGCATTTCTAAACATAGCAGGAACAAGGAATGTGAGAGGCAATCTACGGAACCAGAAGAAGATCAAGAAATACAGAAAAACATGAAATTGGTACACTAGAAGCAAAGGTCCATCCAATGAAGGGTCCTGTCTCTGGCAGCCATCAGCATCTGGTAACGTGAAAAGCAGGTTAAGAGAAGGAACAGTATATTTCTTCTCACCTTCTGGCAATCTGCTAGTTAGAGACTCGGTAAAACAAAGCTTGCATCTGCATCTCCCCAGTTTTATACACCTTTTTCATATACCCTAGTCACTTTTTTTTCAAAGCACCAAAGATGAGAAAAAGTATGAAGAGTGTAAGGATTCAGTAACTGTGATTCTTCAAGTAAGAAAAAACAATTGGCTTGTGGGCTGCTGGCAGAGATACAGTCGCAGGCAGGACAGAGGTGAACAAGGGATGATCTCTCTTAGAATGCAAGAGGTAGGGAGCATTAAAAAGAAATAGCACATACATGTTTTAGAAGCAAGGAAAGACAGTATTTTTTCAAGCCATGCACACATTGTAGAACTCACTGCCACAGGATATGCAGATATATAAAGTATAAACGCGTTCAAAAAAGACAAACTCACAAAAGAAAGGCCTGTCAATGACTACTGGTTAGCAAAGGCTCCGTTTCTTCAGAAAGTCCCAAAAGCCATAGATAGGTGAAAGCAAGGAATTTGTGTCCAAGGAGATATGTCTTTATATACCCTGGGTTTACCTTGTTTCTCTAAGCAACTACTGCTGTACTACTGACGCTAGGCTGGAGGGATCCTTGGCCTTTCCCAGCACCCCTAGGTTTACATAGGAGTAAGACGGTCTCATTAAAACACACATAAATGAAATATCACAGGGCTGCAGTGTTATGAAATGAGCTTGTGGATTACAGCGAGGTCTCAGACTCTATTGTCCATACTCCAACTTTCATGCACATATAAATATTAAAATACCAAAACAATGCACTTGAATTTGTAAAATGTAGGCTTATGACCATTCAGAAATGTACCTTTTGTTAGTATGATACTATGTTATCTGACAAAAGTAATTTATTTGCTCATCATGATTTATGCAAGCCCAGTAAAAGCTATCATGCCATTGTTTCCAAAATGGCCCTAATCTCAGTATGCAGTTCTTGGTTTTATACAGATGCTAATTATTAGAACTGCAGGGCAAATCAGCACAACATGACCAAAGAAATAAATTTTGCTGGATACATAATAGAAAAAAACCCCACACCCCGTACTGGTCTGTTCTCCAGAATCACAGTTGCACAACATTAATACTGTACTCATGATCTTAATAGAAAATAATCCCTTGAAAATTAATTGCCACTAGACATTAATAAGCACTTTGCTAATTAAGCCAGTAAGCCAATTAGGCCCAAGGTGAACTTGAGGGCAATCAACTCCATAAACACTGTGAGCTAAGTCTTAGAAGTGCACTTTAATTTTTAAAAAGCCTGGTTTTGGAGACTGGGTGGCTTGTGGGATTGCTCATTACAGAACAAAGCAACTGCCCAAATTCAGCCCAGGTCAGGAGCAGCCAAGAGCCATTATCACCCAGCAGCTTATCTGTGTCTGTGGAGCAGCTGGTGTAGACATCATTTGAGACCTTACCAACTTGTAATTAATAGCTTCTCTAAGTAAACTAAATCAGAAAGCCAGCAAAAAGTAATTCAAAACTGCCTCCTAGCAAAGAGCCTTGTTAAGCTATAAGCTAGGGCATGGTGTAGAGAAAGCAATTTATAGCTGACTCCCTTTGACTCCGGGTAAGCATCAGGCAGCTGGCTATGCTCTTTCTGATGGGCTTTTACAGACCACAGGGCATTTGCAAAACCTGCAGGAGCAAACAGAAATGGCTCAAGCCTGTCTGAGGAGATGCAAATGGTTAGCAGCTCTTCCATCTCCAAAAGCTGATATTGTGTGGCCTTCCTTATTCACCAGCTATGGGTGGAGATGGCACAAGCAAAAATGCAGATACCTCAGAAACCACCGTTTCTGCCTTTCCTTTACAGCTGAGAGGAACAGAACCATTCCTGTGTTTCCATTCCTGCTGAGAAACCTGTTTCTCAGCACACAGCAAACCGGAAAGCTGATGCAGAGCACCTTGCTGAAACGCTTCTCTGTGGGCATGGCTGAAGATCTTACCGCCCCCCCCAACCTCCTCCTGTTGTGGTTTTATTCTATGTCTTTTTACAGGTCTCAGCAAGCTCAAATATTTCAAGCCAAAAGTATCAAACTTTCCTTTCTTCTTAGCTGAAATGAAGGAGATTTGTCCATACAGTTAATTTGGCACAGCAGTAGAGAAAACTCATTCATTTCTCTGATTGCATTTGAAAAAAGACACCGTTAATACTTGCACGTTTGTTGACACTTATAAATCTGCCCTGGGTTTTGCGCAGGTATCATAACATCTTACACATTGGGAACTCTCAGCTCCACTGCCGCATACTTTCTCACTCCTTTTTTAGCAGTATATTTCTGACAATTTGAATTACTACAACATTTCTGACAGCAATGGGGCAGTCCGTTGGCTGGGCTCGGGTCCATTGTACATTCAAATCAAAATGAAGAGGATGGGGAATCACGGTTTCACACCTGGACATCTCCAGAGGATCAGGTGTAGAATCTGGGAAGAACACTGAAGCCATCAAACAGTTGGTATGTGCTGGAGGAATAGTGCCACGCCTTACAGTTTTTCTGGGGCTAACCGTGCCTGAGTTACTTCAGCTTTCCCATCAGAAGCATGAACTGCAAAGCAATGTATCTGAGAAAGTAATACGTATGTAGTTAAAAGGCCTTGAAATTCACAGGATGTAAATGAACAGCCAATTATTCTGTGAATAATGATGAGCTGCTAAGTTGGAACATGTTCAGGTATGTGCGTAAGGCTCTGTAATCATTTTTATTAATTTTTAAGAATGCTGGATCATCTCATCTAAAGCCAAAAACATTAATACTTGCAATAATTAGTGTTCATAACACAGTATATCTTTTGAGTTTTACTGCAGTCATTTGAATCTTTCCTTACAATGACTTTCTAAAAGAGATCACCTTGATGAAGAGGGTTTAGGTTTGTTTTCAGCCTGGTGAAAAATACTTTTCTAGAATAGCGGTCTGGGTTTTGCCTTTGTTTTTCTTGTCTGTCTTTTCTGAGTGGTTTTTTGTCTCTTCCTGCCTTAGTAGAATATGGGAATAATGATGTAGGCTTGACTATGCATATAAATTGAATAATTTGCACTAATGCTCTAAAATGCCACCGGGATGGAATTCAAAGAGCTGTTTGCAAAAACAATTGCTTTTTTTAAAAATTAATTTCTGAAAAATAAATGCAGAAAGTGGCTAGATGGCTCAGGGGATTGAAAATGGTATAGAGAGACTTTCATCTCCCGGTCACTGCTTCAGATCCTACTTAGGCTGAAGAGCAACTGGAAGCTATTACTGTGAGAAAGATATTTTGGGTCTCTGCAAATTTTAACATAATCATCTGTGCTGAGTTTATGATCAAAGTTGGAGTTCACTGGGAAGAATAGCGGAGACTCAATTTTACTACATGTTTTGGAGAAGTGGGGGGTTTTTTAGTAATTTTCTTGGTGAAATATAAATCTATCTTTGTTTTTAAATAGCAATCATTTAATCACAGACATTGTGAAGCAAAACAGCATTCATATCCTTAGCCATAACTATGACTGGTTACTCTTTCTCAGACGTATATACATTTTTTGCTGGTGTTATCAGTGCTGCTGACGTATTTTCATGAAAGTAATCACATGTTTCAAGTTGGTTCTGTAACAGGAGAAGGTAAAAGACATTTAAGCCACTTAAATCAGACTGGAAGAAAAAAGAAATTATGTTTTCAGGATGGAGTCGTGGTTCAACAGTATAAAGAACCTCAGGCAGTTTAACATAAATGCACAATCACTTTACAGTCTTCATCTATTTGTAAAAAGATATTGACAAACACCTTCTTCCTACATAAAATTGCAATATTTGGATACATGTTTCTGTCTGCTGATTTCTGGTCAGGACCAGAACTAGCATTAGAAGCTTTTAAATTATCCACCTGGTTTTAGGAATGATTGATCTGGATTGGGCATCAGGTCTATCCCTCCCACAGAGAGAATCAGATGCTTCAGAGAGGTGCTTCACCAAAAGCAGGAATGCCTGAGAACGGGAGGATGTCCAGGCCACTTTCGTGGGTAGGAATGACAGGCCATCACCTATGGTTTTCCACATGATATGCCTGAGTTTCACAACTAAACCCTGTGCTGATTTCCAAAGCTTACTGTAAGTAGAGTGAAAACACCTACAGGAGCATGCCCTTCAACACTCACTGACGTGTGTAGTAAACAGCTTAAGAATGTGGTTATTTATTTCTGGTAATACCAACAATAACTTAAGAGATTTCCAAACAGAAAAGGAGGAATGAACCCGTGGCCTAAACAACAAACAGATTGAAGATTTAAAGGATGTGATGCTTGAGTGTTCAAGAGCTGCCAGTAGCAGCTTTCTAGTAATGCAGACATAGTGAATGGCTACTCTAATGTCAACACAGAAAATGGTTATAGTGTTAATTTTATTTTAAGCTTGAATAAACCTGTTCCCAGATATTCACATAACTGTGAATGTTCATCTGCTTATTTTCTACAGAGATGACCCGGCAGAGATGCATCATCAGGATTTCAATGAGGCGGCAGCAGGATCAGGCACAGAGGGAACAGGAACTTGAACACATGAAAATACAGAAAACAGGCTGGCCTCCTCGAAAGAGCTGCGATGATTGGGTTGACCTTGAATTAAATGAGATCCAGATCTGAGCAGAGCCAGCATATTCCCAAGCTTTGCTCTGCAGTTGCTGGTCTGTGGAGGTGAATGTCAATGTGCCGCACTGTCCATCCAGCGCTTCACACAAGTAGAGAGGAGGGAAGAGAAAGTGGTAATACTATCATTGTCACCTCTTTATAGAGAGGATAGTAGTCTCTGCTGCTTCTGAGGAGGTGACAGCGATTTACATCAGCTTTATAAGTGACTTAGAAAGCGAGCTCCAGAGCCACAGCTCCTGGCTGCTGAGGACAATGCTGCTAGTGCAGCTGATCTTTCTGCTGTGGGAACAGGAACAAGACACGAACTGTGTCTGCACAGCCATGACTACCCTCTGACCTCCCCCAGACAGAGCGATGCTCTGCTACAAAGGTGGTATAGCAAATACGGAGAGAAACACAACCGGCTCAGGCAGGTAGGAGAGAAGAGCTCAATTAACTTTCCTGAACGTCCTTCACGATTAGGCAGTGAAACACTGCATGTTTAATCATGGTGGAGGATAATAGAGATCAGAAAACCAGGGAGACTGCTCAACTAACTCCAGGCATGCTCTGTTAAATGCTATATGATATAAAAATGGTTTATAGCCCATGCAGCATACTTCCCCTGGATAATGACCATCACACACTGAAATGAAAAGTAATTAGTGTCCCTTAAGGGTTTAAGGAGAATTGTTTTTATAAAGCATTTCCTTCAATCTTTGTATTTAGCCAAAAAAAAAAAAAAACACCCAACAAACAGGAAAGGCATTTTTATGCAGAATGGCATTTGTTTACATTTAACACCTTAAGAGATTAGAGTTGACTTTCAGAGCAGTTATTACAGCTACAAAAAAGTTGCTGTTAAACTCCCTGAATGATACCATTGAGACTGACTGATAGGCCCACGATGCATGAATGCAAAACACATCCTAATCTGTTGGTCCCAGAGCGGTTTCAGAACAGAGGCTGGGGCTCACACTGCAGACTCCCACTTCTGCACTCGCACAGAGAGCATGCGTAACCCTCACCTTGGCAGCCCAACGCAGCTCAGGCGTGGGAGATGGTGTAGTTGTGCGACTGCAGGTTACAGCCTGCCTGTCCAGACTAGCAAGCGGGAACCATCGTGCCTATTCTAGTAGTTATTGATGGCTAGAAAACCAGTACAAGCAAAGCCTTCACTACAATACGCAGAGCACTTGGAGGAGAAGGAGGATACCCAGAGGAATGTACTTGTGGAGTGGATAGCGATCCTTCACATGAGCAAGAGCTGCCCCTTATAATCCTCCTTCCATGGTATCCATACTAGAGGCTGGCACAGAGGAGGCATTTCCCATAGTCACTCTCCAGAACTGGTGGAACTGCAGGGGTACAACACCACATTTCTCAAGGTTACCCCAAATCACAGAAAGAAAAAGGCTAATATTAACAATACCACCAACAATCTGGAGCATGTTAAATCTCACTGGAGTTTCAGAACACTACAATGTGTCCACGTATGCAGAGTGGCTTTTTTTTTTTTTAAAAAAAACCACTGCAATGCTCAGGAATTTCATGTTGACTATTAATGAACTGTTTCCCCCACCAAAGACTTTGATTCAGCCATCTAAACCCAATATTTCATCCTCTGCTTTATTTGGTAATTAATCAGAAGAACTGATTTCCATACTAACATTTAAACGAGCAGCTCAATGCCAAGAACACAATGGCCTACATTTTGCAACTCAAAGAATGGTTGCTGTGCTTTATTTATGAACTATTGGTTTAGCAATGTATAAAAATAACCATCAAAAGCCACAGAGTTTAAACAACTTCAAGAAATTAAGTACAACTTCATAAAAATAAAAGCACTGATAGATTCCTACTCATCATTAAACCTCACATCACCCCTGTAAAACCATGTCCTCAGACAAAGATGAAGAGTTTGAAAAAGTACTGAAATTTCTGTGCCCTCTTTTTAATGTTTTATTAGTTTAGGTTCTACCACAACTTGCAAGATTTATGACCAAATGCTCCAGTGGTGTATAACAGTATGATTTCTTCTTGCTCCACTCTTGCAGAGACAACTTCTAATTGCTATGCTGTACATACTGCCAAAGCACTACAATGAATTGAGCTAGACCCCATCTTGCAAGGCTTTCCTACAATTACAGTAACATTTGCTGATTTTTAAAATTGTTCAACACCCAGAATCTTCTCCAAGCTTAAACCTTAGGAGCTAGCCATGGAATAACGGAAGTTAGCATTTCTATAAATGGCACTAGATTTGCCAGTGTGGGAAACTGTACTTAATCACAAAATATCTCAAGGCAACGGTAATGACATTTGCTTTACAGTAAATAAATGTGCTTCAACTTCATCTAATAGTTCAGTTTACAAGCTTGTTTGATCCTTGAGCTTGCTATTGAGAAAGGCAATACAACAGACATGCAGCCATAAAGGTAGACAGGAGCCCGAGAGTTTACAATCCCTGCCATTCCTCTCCAGGACACGATCAGCTGGTGCCTGAGCTCTTCTCCAGATGCCTGTTGCATCGCTCCTTAGCAAGCACCCTCGACAGAGACTATACAATCTCCCCTTACACGTCTGTTTAACAATGCATAACTATCATTACTGTTTCAAAGATTTTCATCCAACATCTAACTTTCATCTTCCTGTCCGCAATTTTAGTCTATTACCTCTTGTCTTACCAACAGCGTACACAGAGAAATACACGCATGTGTGTTTCCTTTAGAGTTGTCTTTGGGCAGAAATACTAATCGCAGGACTTTGAGACTACATTATTTAATCTTCCTAACACCCCTCTATTCACATTGTTATGATTGAAGAGAACCCATTAGCCAACTGCATACACACATGCACACACGCACAGAAGAAGAAAGAAAGAATTATAAGTACAATATTAAGCAGCATATGGTAAACCCATTTATGTCTTTCTTTCTACGGCAGGTCAGGTACTGAATGGGACTCATTTCCCAGAGTCATTGTTGGCAGTGTGGAGACTACATCAGTGGGTAATGGCTGGAATACTGAGTGCTCTGTGACTAATTGCATATTTGATATTCATGAGATAAATTAATTAGCTGCTTATTCCCAATGAATAGCCTAGATTCAAATAAAGCTGTCAGATGTGAGGTATGGTAGATGTACATGTGTTAAAAATAGCTCCTAAGGTGTGTGTGTGTCTATATATATATATATACATCAGTCTGCTACTACAAAATTTAATTTAGCTTTGCCCTCAGCCAGGAGTTGCCTGGAGACTGGCTAATAACAAAAGCACTCAAGATATTTTTCCTTTTTTATTTTCTTTTCTTTTTGAATAGATATATTTTACCCCTTCAGCCTTCATAGAGAACAGCTATAAAAGCTGTTCAGCATGGCATTTATGCAAAACCTAATCTAAATAATGGATGGCAAAAAAAAAAAAAAAAATGCTGTGGCTTTTACCTAGGGTAGGACTAAAACTGTTCCTGGTTTAAGTCCCGCTGATCTGATTTAGCTGTCTTAGGACAACAATCTAACCTGGATTGTCTCCAGGGCTGCTTCCTTTTAAACTGGGAATAGTCTGGTACTGCCAGAGTGTCAGCCTGAAGTGGATTTAGTTCTCGCAGGCTTCAGAAATGCAGGGCAGCCTCAACCTGCAGAATGCCTCTCCCTCTTCTGCTGCCTTGTGTCTGGGCTGTGGGTTAGAGTCACAGCTCCAGTGACACAAAATGACCGTATCTCCCTGGCCACGGGTAGGTCATGAGTGCATTTTGTTTGTTGTGGTTCTCCTGTCAACCTGAAGTCCTACAGAAACAAGGTTTGTATGGTTACTCTCTCTGCCTGCATGCATTTCTGCTTGTATCCCTTGCCCAGTAACTTCTAAGGCTTTTGCTCAGAATCAGTGAAATCTGACAGAGGAGTACGAGTCTCAAAGTGAACTAAGTTCCCACAATTTTCCCAAAAATAAGTGGCCAGGTAAAGGATGGAGATTTTATTAATATTCTCACCCATGAAAAAAACGCAGCTGCACTAGCATGTTCCTTAGCAAATAACTGGAGAGTACACAGGAAAGACAGGCTGGTCAGTCCCTGCCAACCCAGAAGAAACATTCACAGAGGTTTTACTTTCTCACACTTTCTTGCACTAAGATGTAGAAGCTCAAATATAACTAAGTTTTGTTAGTGCTGGGGCTTGTGTAATTTCTGAAGCGTTCTTGCTGATGAGACTCCACCATTGTTGTCTATATTTGGGTTGCAGTACCTGGAGCTCACATCCAAGGTGAGGGCCTCAGGAGTTGAGATTAGATGCATGAAAAGGACTGGGAATGACATACAGGAAAAGTTTTTGAGATATTAAATAATAGAATTTGTTTCAATTTAAAAGACAAGGGGAAAACGTGTTATTCTCCAAGTGACTTTTCTTGACTTTGTGGACTAAAGCTTGCAGATTATAGAAAGAAGTCCTTTCAAAGTCTTTTTCTCAAAAGAGGAATATTTCATCCTCAAAATGCGTGAGTAGAATACATCAGCACAGGATGAGTACAGGATTTTTCCTCTATAACTGAATTTCTGCACCACTGACATCATTTCACGAAACATTTCAAATTCAGCTGTACTGCTTTTTCCAACCAAAAGTGTTTCTAGAACAGCTTTCCCACAGCCCTACCTGCCTGTGTAACTGATGAGCTTTGTACTACCTCCTGGGACTTCATGTGGCTGCCACAAAGAAGAAAAGTACTGAATGGGGCAGCACACCTGGACTTCAGCTGTGCTGCTTCGTGCTCAGCTAGGAGCATCTGAAAACAGCTGGAAACATTCATAATGCTTAAAAGTACCTCAAAATCCTGACGGTCTAGACACAGGGGAAAAAAAAAAAAAAAAAAAAAAGAAAAAAAAGAAAAAAATTCTCTGCTCTGCCAGCCCCAGTTTCCCTGTTGCTGACATTTTGCAGCAGTCTTCGCAAATCCAATTTGCTGCAAATCCAGCAAACTTCAGGGCGGGGAGAGGGGGGTCTACTGACGTGAATGCTCTTGTAACACCCAGCAACCTGACATGCTTAAATCAGATAACACGTGAAGAACAGAAACTAGCTGCAAGGATTTCCACAATGTGTGTAGATGGCAAGACCTCCTGCGACTGTGTCTTGAAGAAAAGTCTTCTTTCAGCGGAGGAAGTAGTGAGGTAGGTATTAATCTGAAGTACAGTGTCAGGCAATATTGTCTTGGCTAAGTGCTACAAGTCTTTAAAGATTATGGCAAGCATAACTGAAAATAAAGATCATTACCACCATCACGAAAGGAAATCCTCAGCTTTATATTCTGCCTCAAAGCTAACCTCCAGGACGCAAGGAGGATATTGTGTGCCTCATATCAAAGCAAAAATAATCTTGTAGCTATTTATCTTTTGAGAACAATGAAAATGTACAAGAAAGAGGAAGGCAAAGGGATGCCATTTAAAGCTACCCTGACCCAGAGCTTCCAAGTATGAGAGAGGCACTGTAACAGCTTAGACTTGGAGGCTCTGCTTTCATCAGTGGAGTTTGTTTGTTGTTTTTCTTTAAAAAAAAACCAAACATCAATGAGTTTAACTAAATCTTAGATTACATAGATTAATTACTTTCTAAGGCAAGTTTGAAATTATAAACAAATAGTTTTTTCATTACACTTTTATCTGGATAAAACTGCATCAATTACATACCTTGCACTTCAGAAAATAGTTCCCCTTAAGCTGATTATATCTTAAACAGCTTTATCTGTGAAATTCATAGCTGCAAATATATTCATCTGCAGCATTTTCCAGGTGCAGCCAAAGAAAAGAAGAAATTATTGGCTTCTCCCTTCAGTACCAGCTTTTCATTATGAAAAACTTTATATGTAAACAGAAATCAACCTAGCCTTCAAAGAAAAAAGAAAACTAATCCAAACCCAAGGCTTTGTTTTCAAATTGTCTAATGCACAGGTTGCTAAAATCAAAATACTCTTCTATATTCATTGTTTCATAATGACCTTCAGCTTCTTATTTCCTTTATTTTTTAATAGAGGATTAATATGTGTAATATCTTTGTATATATGGTGAATTTATAAAATAATAAGAAAACCACAAAGGCTTGCTCAGAACATTAGATTGTATGACTAAGCACAACAATATAAGAAAGTGCTAAAGTTAAGGCTGAACTCATACTTTAACTGTGCCTTCCTCTCTGTTCAGTACAAGTTACAGGATAATGTTATAATCTGATTTGGACATAGGGACTGCTCAGTGCTCAACATTTTGAGTATTTTACAAATGAGATATTTAAATTTTGGTCTTGGAGATGTAACATGAAAGTTTCATTTCTTACAGCCCTGGCCTTCACAAACATAAATTGTGTGCTATTCTTTGAAATACGGATATTCACTTCTTAACTCAGGGAGGCAGCAGAATGGGTTGAGGTCATTCTAGTTTATGTTTTCATAAGATTCCCAAAGTCCATTCTGGTCACCTCCCCTTCTCTCCTAGCATGGGACCTATAGTGCCTGCCTAGGTAACAGTTGTTCGATATGCAAGGGGAGTCCAACGCTGAAATAACCTCAGATCTTGTCAGGAGTGAAACAAGGACTGGCAGATCTCCACAGAGGTGCCTGGAGTAGGACATCAAATGAAATTCCCTGTTTTATGAGCACTAAACACACAGAAAGAACAAAAGTGAAACCAACTCATCTCCAGGGACCTGAATCATCTATGCAAGGAATGCTTGACTGGGAGCTTTGTGTTTCCTTAAAAGCTAATAATGGTATTAGAAAGTTCTAATAAGTATTTGGGACGGGGGTTCTTAGAAAAGAAATTACTTTTTACCCAAGGATAGTATGCTATTCCCATGGTATGTACTTGTGGTGTCTAAAGACAAAGATAATTTGAGTGTCTTTTACAAAATACTCTCCACTAGCAGCATTTTCTGTTGTTGGTACTCTTTCAGATGCCTTCTGTGAATCGGAACACATGAAACCATTGTGCTTGGTAGAATTGCAGGAATGGACCTGAGGTTTTTCCTCTATGCAGCTACAGTTTGGGCAGTGAGGTCTGTGAGTCAGAGGAGGTCAAATTAGGCTTTGGAAAGAGACACTGGAGGATCACGTTCTGTTCCAGTGCTGCCAGATTTCCTGTGCAGCCACATTTGTACTGTCATCTACTGTCTTCATCTTTATGGATAAACCTGTTACATTACTCTATTGCTTATGTGCAACCTTTCCTGACTGACAGCAAATCAGTAGGCTATCCAGAAATAATAGAAGTCATTGTCTTTGGGAGCACAGTACAGCAACTCTCTAAGTATTGACCAACCTTCCCCCCCCCCNCCCCCCCCCCCCTTCTTCCCTCCCAATATTCTTTCCTTACTTTACTAAATACACTAATAAAAATAATCTAGGCTCTTAGCAAATATATTGCTTTTATTATGCCAGCCAAAGAGATCAGCATCTATTATTCCACTTTGCAGTACCTTCATCTCATGAACAATACATGAATCAGAGACAAAGACTCGTGTGTCTCCATAACGTTACCAAGACATGGTTCACACGTTCAGAAATCTGACATAAGGGGGATTTCACACCTTGCTCAATGCATACTTGGGTTTGCTACTTTTCAGGTGCTAACAGTAAATGCCATGGAGTTCTGTTTAATCAGCTATACCTGCTGTTATCACTGTTGTGATAGCACTTTGGCGATTATCTCTCATTTATCCTGTACTCCCTGGAAAGCTGTGGGACAGCTGCCTTCTGAACGCAGGCTGTGGGGGAATGGTTTTGTGTGCAACATCTCTGATGGAGCTGACCCAAGAGCAGAGCAAACAGGGGGCCTGGATTAGAGGTTTTTTTCTCCCACAAGGTTTTTCTGAAATGGCTCTGCTGAAGGCACACGTCTTGTTATTTGCTAGTTGCAGCTGGACTAAATTCAGAGATAGCATCAGTGGTTCTGAGAGCCATGGGATTTATTCAGGCTCAATTTAGGGAATTGAAGGTGTTTTTTTTACAGTGTTGCTCTCCTTTCATATCACCAAACGGCGTTATTTCCCACTGTATTTAAATTTATCAATCCCTACTATTATTTGAACTACTGCTAAAATTTTGGTGTTGTCCAGCTTGAGGTCTTGGCTAATGAGCCAAGCTCCAAGGTACTCTCACCATACAAGCACATAAATCAGAGTGTTTTCTCCTTTTTTCTTCCTTTTTGCAATCAACCAAAATCATTCTTCCACTAAACAGAGTACACAGAAATACAGAAGGAAGGACAACCAGTGGCCCAAAGAATGAGCAGTTTAGTTATGGTGGACTTAGTGCTCAGCCAGTTCTCCCTGCTGATGTGAATGCAAGCATACTTTCCCTAAGGGATATGCAGGCATTTTACACACATTTTATATTTGTAGATTCACATATATGCACAAAAATAAACCTTACAGATGAAAGGCAGTCACCTGTTGGGTGTAATACAGAAGTTGACAAATGCCACAAGCCTTTTGCTTCTCTGAATGCCCAGGGTGCTCCTGCAGAGATGGAGTTAATGCTCCGTGCCGTCAGTGACAAGGCTATCCCTCTCATCAATGGGACTCTGAAGCAAAACTCTAATCCAAGTATGAAAACCGGATCCAAGCCAAAATACACTGCGACAAATGCAACCTCCATTGAACCCTGTGGACCCTGGCTAAAACCTTAGAAGTATGGATGGTGTTTATCACTGCTCATGTTGGATTTCTTTTCTACCATAGTTCCTTCAATACTTAAAATTACTAATTCAGTGAAATCTGTTCCAGCAGCCTATATGCCCAGCTCAGCTACAGCTTTCAAAACACAGGATTTCTTCATAAACCCCTCCTACAATATCCTGACATGACGCAGAAGAGATGGCCTAGTGATACAGAAGTTAGGATGTGACTTTCATACCTTCCTAGGAGCAACTGCATGAAAGCTGAAAAAGCTTTTCTAGGAAGAACGTGGGATGTGTTACAGGGTACAGGTCTTTTCCTTAGCCCTAAAGAAACTCACAGCACTTTAAAAATATTGCAGATAAATTCATCATGCTTTCATAGCCTCACTGGGACCTAACTCAACTGAGTATGAGTCACTTTTATTTCCAGAAGTGCTTCACAGTACATCAGCATGAGCAGGCTTAGAAAACTGTGAGTCACAACTGACTAACAACTCATAACAGATCAGTGAAACAGCATGACATTGGCAAGGAGCCTTTCGAGAAAACCATTATTAACAAACAGCCATTCACACTTGTTATCTGAGTGATTATATCAGAGAAAAAATAGGGGCTAGTTTAATGGTTTGGGTTTTTTTGTGTAACCAAAGAAGGGTTAAAGGGGCATGTAAGGGGACACTGACACATGCTACACTAAAGCCGATGCCACACACTACCCAGGCTTTGTCTCTCTGATCAGACTATTTTACAAGAAACAATCTGTAGTACCGGGACTGTCAGCTGTGGTCTACCTGTGTTGGCACCCCCTAATCAACCCGTATTAACTACCACAATGCATGTTTGAGTAACCTAGTATAGTGGAAGGTGTCCCTGCCCATGGCAGGGGGGTTGGCACTAGATGATCTTTAAGGTCCCTTCCAACCCAAACCATTCTATGATTCTATGATATGTTAAATAACAGACACACAATGTTACTATCTGGATGCATGTTCACGAGCGTGCCTGTGTTACTCTTCAGCCTGTGATAAATGTTTTAAAAAAACGTCAGTACATGAACCTACACTACCAATTCACAACCTAACAGCCAAGTACAAATATCTGGCCCAGGAGCCTGACAAACAAAGAATTTTGTTGCTGAAATTGCTACTTAGCAGTGCTTACAGTTTCAAAAAACAGCTTTCCTCTTCCTCCTGCTATCCTGGAGTGGTATCCTGGATACCTCAGCTACTTTCCTGCCACTCACAACAGGAAAACAACTGACAAACTGGGAAAGGATGTCTTGACAAGCATCAGTGAGAACGGTAACCACTATGTATTCCTACATGTCCCTTTTAGTTACACATTTCTTGTTTCAAGTATCTGTAAGTTAAACATGCATATTGCATGAGGAAGCCAACATTTTGCATGGACCAGTTGGTCTGATTTTTTAACTTACTTGTCTTAGGCCTATGTCTGCCATTAACTATTAATAACCAAGCATACACCATATAAAAAGTCTAACAAAATAAAATAAATTGTTAAGTCCGCTAATGTAGGGCATCCATCAACTCATGCTAGTCCACTTATATTAAGCTCTTTTTAATAATTATGGACTTTTTTCCATCCTCAGTCTAAAGGAGTATCTTTTTTTTTTTTTTTTCTTCCTGGTAACTGAAAATGTCAATCCAGTTGAAACAACAACAAAAAAATTTGAGATTTTTTTCCAGGAGCCTGACTGAGCTGGCCTGATTGATAGTTCTGATAAAGTGCTATGTGCAACAAGCAGTGCATGTTAAGTTGTTAGCCCCTATTGGTTTCACCTGAGTAATTTTTTAAATTTTTTTTTCCAATAGTCTCTTATCCTTTATCATTATTTTTTTCCTACATGAATAGGATCTGTGTAAGGTTTTAAAACTTGGAGCTATCCACACAGAACGAAAAGACAGAAGAGTACAATGTAGAGCAGTATGTGAAAATATCAGTGCTACTGTCCTTGGGATAAAAAGAAAACAGGAGCAGCAAAAAAATATCTCCTCTCAAAGCTTATAGGAAAACAAACAATTGTATGTGTGTATATATGTACATATATATTAAAAAAACACTCATATACATACACACCCACACACAACATTTCTAATCATTGCATTTCACTTTAAAGTACAGTAAATGAATGCAAACTGCTGTTGTCTCTCACACAGTAGAACAAACAGAACAAACAGAAAATTATCACACAGACTGTAAATGTTGCCTGAACAATAAGAACAAATAAATTTGTCAATAAATTTATTTTTTCTTTTTAATCACATAATGACTGCAACCAGAAATTTTAATGTATTTATTTGAATTTATTTATCAAATCGTTCTCAAGTCAGACACATCTTGGAGTATGGATACTTGGGAACTGTATGCTATGAGAATTTGATTTGCAGAACTAGGATGGTTTTGTTTGTGTTGCGATTGCTTGATCTGTTACTAGGTGAGTTTTGTTCCTTGACTGGAGAACATCGAAACATTTGGAAAGTGGGAAGGGTGGCGGTCAGAAATATATAAGCATATTTAGAATTCATTTTTGCCAGCACATGTGGAAACTGCACAAATCCTGCTTTTAAATTTGCTTTATGTGATCCCCCACACTGGCTAAATTTGATTGGTGAACCAAACATTAAAGGGTCAGAGGAGGATGAGAGCATAAAACTGTCAGTGACTGCTGCTGGGAATCTGGAGTTCAGCATCACTGGAGTCTGGATTGGACTTTAAAAAAATGCATGGAGGTCCCTCCATCAACTTCAGTACGTTTGCGGTCAGATCTTCCTGGAATACAGACATTAGAGATTATTACAAATAATCTTCCTTCGGGCAACTCCACAAATCTGCTATTTACATAAGCAAAACTAGCTCAGTCTTTACCACGTTACCTGCATCAGCAGATTGTCCCTTCCTCCTTATGGAAGGGCTGGCTGACGCAAGTCTGTGATAAATAAAAGCCAGTTAAACCCAATTATATGTTGAAGAAGATAACTGGAACAGGGACAGTAAAAGCTGAAGAAACACTCCTCCAAAAATCAAGAATTCATCGGGAAGGTAATCTGTACTTATGAGAAGTCTGGTAAAACCAAACTGGACGCATGCATCAGCATTTGCAGACTGAAGAGTTATGGTGTCATTTGCCTTTCTGATGAGTATGCATTAAAACTGCAACACCAGACTCAAATTAAAGAAAGCTAGTGTTAAACACCCCCCTGTTGTGCCAATTCACTTTGGTCTCCGATGCAATAGTTTTAACAGAAGCTTAGGAGATATGCGTCTGAGGCTTCTGAAAAAGCAGAGATTTGCAGACTTCCTCCTGTGTGCTTCTTGTACAGCCTCTGGTATGAAAGCACATTGGTCTGTAACTGGTCTAGCCAAGGTGCTAGCACAGTACAAGTTATTATGCTTACTACAGTTCATTTTATTTCAATAATGTAATATAAACAACA
The DNA here is from genome assembly GCA_013397275.1 of Burhinus bistriatus. Taxonomy (NCBI): domain Eukaryota; kingdom Metazoa; phylum Chordata; class Aves; order Charadriiformes; family Burhinidae; genus Burhinus; species Burhinus bistriatus. The sequence goes on from VYXH01009012.1 coordinate 47,390, forward strand.
ATGATAAATAGAAAGGATGTTTCCCAGCTTTTAAGTGCCTTTGAAAATAAAAAACAAATAAAAAAAACCCAAACCAAAAACCACTCACAGCAGCTTCCTACAGAAGTTCAGCTGCACCCTCGTCCCACAGATTCCTGCCCGAGCTCCTAATACTGCAATTTGCATGGGAAGGAGATGTATTTGGAAGTTGTCTGTTGTGTTAATAGATGACAATGTAACCAACATGGTTCTTCTTTCAATAGTTCATATGCAACAGTAGCATACCTTGCTGCCTAAAAGAAAAGGCAGTAGAGTAGAATTCTCATGTGAAAATCTCTTTACTTTTCCATTATAAGAGTGTGTTATTTCTTGTATTACCTCACACAGAATATAGTAGATGGGATCCCTAAATTTTCATCACAGATGAAGTGCTAAGAAGGAGGAGAAAGGAAGAAAAAAAGTGCTATCTTAATGAAAGTATGTTGTTAGAAGAAATCAAGTTCTTTATCTAGACATCATCAGTTAAAGCGATCTCGAGTCAGCTCAAAAGCCACAGCAGAAGGTAGTTTGGTGACCCATTTTTATAGTACAGATGCCAACATCAAAAGCTTCTTCAGCTCCACAAATAGCTAAACTGGTTCCCCTGCCAGCACAGAGGGTAAAGTATTTATATAAACTGAGAAACTCTTGGGACTATTCTTTCCAAACCAAAAATGAGACCCATTTGCATCATAGAGTGGAATAAGTTTGCTTCACAGCACCAGATCTACAGCTGCTCTACAGAGTATGTAAAAACCAGCCCTGGAGCCCCAAGCTCACCTTCTGTTCCCAGAGTATGAGACAAAGGGAACCGGAGGATTTAGAGAAGCACACTGACAGATGCAGTATTTTACTCCTAATACACAAGCACACATGCTATAGCCACAACCCATGTGTACGTGAAGTAAAACAAAACTACTGATTCCAGGCTCTTACCCTTTGCTGTTGTAACAACATTTAAGAAGCTTTCAGAAAGACCAAATACAGAGGGCTGTCTATGTAACAATAAATGTAGATGTTGGGAAACACGCTGGCTATGTTACTAAAACTCCTGCTTACACATTCAAGACTTTGGCCTGGCTCTGCAAGCATTTTTGCTCTTTGAAGTAGGTGCCTAAGAGCAAGTGCAGGCTTATCTTTCATTCATTCACACTACTCAGACACAACATGGTCATGCCTGGACAAGAAAAGACTTTGCTTCCTTCTTAAGGGACTCAGTTACCGAAGGGTGTTGATGCCCGGTGTCACTCTGGGCAACAGAGCTTACCACCTCCTGATGCTCACTGTGCACTCATAACCAAGTCTTTAAAAAGCTCGAGTTGGAATGACATCTTCTGGTTCAGACTGTTATTTAGGAGGAAGAGCTGGTGGCCCAAGTCACACACAGACTTCACAAATTCGTTCCTCAGACACCAGTTAACCCACCTGCCCTTATATCTAGACTCATCCTGAGGATATTGTTCCAGCTCCAGCTTCTCATTGACCTCTGCCCAAAAGCACCACGTGGCAAAAGGAGATTACTCGCACCCCAACCTGCATCAGGGTGGTTGTGGGATGGGCAGCAGGAAGGCTGGAGACCAGGTGGCACACCGTACAATGTGTTTGTGTGCCACTGTGGCAACAGCATCAATGTTATCATGCTGGGGTTTGCTTTGCATGGTATCTGGAAGGAAAAGCGTGAGGATTTACTACTTCTTTTTGAATCAGGAGCAGGGTTGAGACACTGCTGGTTTACCAGCACCTGGACAGGCACGCACCACAACATGGCTGGTAGCAGAAAAGCCTGAGGCTGAAAAGAGGACTGTACTTCCATCATTGCTGGGCTGCCCTGGGGAATTGCATGCTGCAGCAATCTACATACAAATCTTTGGGCAATTAGTTTTTAATGGCATTATGAGTACATTTGACACTACATTAACGCCTTTGAATACAACAACTTGACCCTTCCTTCTGAGTGACTTGCACACTAACACGTATCACAACCAAAGCAATTCATTAGCAAATAAAACAGTATCTAGAATAGCACTTTAGAAGCACAGTAGGGACTCCAGTTGACAGTAAACAAACAATGTGGGGGTTTTTTAAGCACAAATGCACACAAAACCTCTCCACCGGGTAAAGGGAAAGCAGGCCAATCAGCCCAACTGCAGAGTTGGTTGTCAAAACGCACCTACTTGTTTTTCCACAAGTAACCACGTGTAGTTGAGTGGAGGCAGCATGAATTTATGTATTCCACTCCAGGAGGTGTTTTGCAGTCCAGCCAGCCACTGAATCAGAGGTGCCCGAGATGTGCAGGACACAACACTACCAGAGGAGAGTCTGTGGGTGCTGGCATTAGTTTTGAGGCTGAGAGCAGAAACTGCAGCCTGGCTGACTGCAGGACAAGTGGGTCATCTTCTTGCCTCTATCCCGGTCTCCCAGGTCCTCAGGTTGTTGAGGTACCACTCATCACATTTTCCCCACTTCCCACTCTCTTCCTTTCCCTCCTCCCAGCAGTCTCACCTGCACAGGCCATCAGTCGGTGTTTCACACAGCTCTCTTTCCACTCAGGGCCACATCCCCTTTCTAGGGGTGACTCCCATGGCCGGAGTTCCCTACAGCACTCTTCTTGCTCTTCTACCTCTGTCTCAAAAACTAGACCACCTCTGCTCGGGGCAGCCTGCCTTACAGGACTGCGGTTTCTGTTCTCAGCACAGTGGGGAGGATTCAGGTGTTCAGATTTGTGCATTTGCTGCTTTTTATGAGGCCGAGGAATGCTCTTCAGGTTTTTAAAGCCCTATGCCCCAGACAGCTTTTAGTTTGGTTTCCTCCCACCAGCTTTCTTAAGACAGAACTTACAAAGCCAAATTAGAGCCGCTTCTACTATTGTGGTTTTTATTGTGTTTACATCAAAAGATAACTAGACCCCTGGTGAAATTCCCTGACTAACTATTTCCGTGTGGCACCACATTTTCTAGGCTTATTTTAATGGTGTGAATCAAATATTGATTAAAGGGGACAGCCATCTGAAATGAAAACATACAGGTATGTACATATGCACACATGCACCAATATACACTGTATATAAATCAGTAAGTAGGTCTGATGTCAAGAGGTGATTGAGGGTAAGTATTAGTGGTGTGTAGGCTGGATCATACAGGTGTTGTGCAAGGACATCCAGGATTCCTGCAACCTGGACTCCATTGTCTGTTGATGTTAAGGACACCCTATGAAAGTACCTAGACCAGAGCCTACTGTAAAAAATAAGCCTATGAATTAACTTACAACCTCTCCTGTGTTGGCAAGCAAAGGTCATATCATTTGTCTTAAGGCAGTTTAGGTTGAAAAAAGATTGGGCTGAAACCAAAGAGAAGGACAAAGATCACAAATATAAACATAACCCAGGATGAAACAACCAAAGACAGATATCTGGGGACAGAAGACTACCGAAATCCTCTCATCTCAGGTTGCTGCAATCCTCAGACATGGATTTATTCTGTCAGTAAATTTTAAAATATGCAAAAGTGTTTGTAGGATTAGGGCCTTTTATAAACATGAGAAGGAGCTGATCTAATTCCTAATGCAATGCTACCGAGAACCATGGTGCCATCAGGTTGGCACACTGTGCTCAGCATACGATTCATTTAACAATAACCCAACTTAACATATAATCGTATCTGATCACAGTGAGCTAGCTAAGGTTGAAAAAGAATAATTATGTCTTCTGCTATCAATCATCAACTCATAAATTACCACAATTATTGGATTAATTTTGTTCATTGCTCTGAGCCCTGAGAAATATTTTTTCACTTCCTACAGGAAGGGGGAGGGTATAAGCAAGCGGTAAAGCAGGGGAAAAGGAGTTATTAAACTGTACTAGAGCCACAGATTACTGGCTACAAGCAGATCTCTGGATATGGTTTGACTCACACTCTGGAAAGAGATATGCAGCCTGGAAAGACCAGGATGCACAGACAGTCCTCATTCTGCCGTTTGCTATGTTTGGAGCCCTGGATGTGGGAACCTTTAATGTTCAGTTCACATAGTTCCTTGAGATATAGTAGGTATTCCTTAAAATTGCTGATAGAAATGAAAAATACAGAACTGAGGCTGTCTTGCCTGAAACTCTTTCAAAGCCTACAGCCTGACTACTGATCTAGTGTACACCACATACTGCGATGACCACAGAAATGTTTGTTGAGGGTAGGGTATGTTTTGGTAGGGAATGATCACTCTGCAATGCCTGGGCATGAGCGTGTGCCTCAGCACACAGCCAACCATCATGCTTAATAGACATCTTTTCCTACACTTCACCTGCCTACTGCATCACTTCACAGCAAGTAAATGCACAGTCTCATATGAGAGGAGACAAATCATAAAATAATTATATGTAGTGAAAAGGCTTTAAAGAATCATTGCACGATCCGGTAATTAGAGAGGTCATCTCAACATAGGTATAAAAGCAGCTGAATTAACCATAAATCTGCCTTTTCCTACATTTTTAATGCTTAACTGGGATGTTCTTTTAGCAGAGTCTAGATGTAGCATACAGCATTTTGGTTCCTAAATAATAGAGGTGAGGTTACACACAATTCAGGAGAGCTACCTTTCTTGACCAAATGCAAGGTGTAGTTTTAGCATGTATTTTGGGAAAGAAATAGCAGTGCTACCTGACTGTTAAACTTGTCTTTAGAAAAGCCAAGTCAAGAAGTAATACTGAATTCATTTATCATGTCACTTCGTGCAAGGCTCAGCTAGGAATCCAGTCCAGAATCTAAAAGGCCTATCTATAGTCCTATTTTAACAGCTTGATTCCCCCTGATATTCCAAATAGCTTTTTCAAGAGGTTAATCACTCTCAATTTGCAATAAAACACATGTAAGATTAGAGACTCTCTGACATATCCCCGGATCAGGCCCAGTAGAACTGATATTACGCAAAAAAAATGAAGAGAGATCTTATTTTAATGTAAGCATAGACAAAGAAGGCAATTGCTGTATTTATGTAAAGAGGATAAAAGGAAAAATTTCCTGGCAGTAGGAACTATGATAGCTTAACTAGCACACGGCATACACTGAGGGACTAGCATGAACAGAGAAAATCAGAAACTGCTTATAATGGATGCTTTGCATGCCTAGTCATACCTCTGCTACATGAGCATATATCTACACATATTAAAAAGGCAAACAAGATGCAGTAGGGGTGCCAAAAGCTGAGGGAGGTTGTTAAAAGTAACTGTTGCAGACATTTCTGGCACATGGTATTTCTTGGTTTTGCCAAATCAAAATTCTCAAAGGAGAAATGGTGAAGCCTGGATGATACATATCAATAGGTAATTGGGATATTCGCATGGACTCATTTACAGTGGAAACCTCAGTTGCAGAAAAATGTTGAATTTTAAGTCAGGCCATAGTACCAACTTCACAAAGCTTTATTTTTCCTGAGATGCAGAATGAAAGAAAATTAGACCACGAGAGACTTCATATTCCAAGCAATGCACTTACTAGTGGAGCAAAGATTTCTGACTGTTTAAAAAAATAACAAAACAAAACAGAAACCACACAAAACCCACCACCAGCATGTGTCTGAACTGCAGGATATCTACCAGATTTCCACAAGGGAGAAGAGTTCCTGTTGCTATGAGCCAGGTAATAATAGAGGCCATTGCCAAACATGCAGCTCTGGGGTGTGCCGGCCCAGGGGAGAGGCAGCTGCACACTCTGGCAGGTTCGAGGTCTGAGGTTGGGCTCAGAGGAAGAATTCAATGCCAAGGCAGGCTGCTGTTAGCCTAACGGCTTATGCACATTATGGCCAGTTCTTACTGAGAAGAAGCCCGAGGGGCAAAACTGCACGAGCTGTGTGATGCGCAGGGCCAGGAAAGTGCAGATGTACAAAGACGGCAGTAGGAGAGCACAAGAACACAACCCATATACAGCAGCCACCAGTAGGTTTTCTCCTAAAGCACAAAGACTGCACCCTTCTACTCTCCCTGCAGCACAAACTCAAATGCCTTAATGAGGGTGAGCACCCACTCTTGCCAGGCTGCTGGTGGGGAGGCAGGCAGCCAGCTAAGCTTCCTCGAGTGCTACCCCAAGAACCCTCAACAGGGCTGGGCATCACTTAGCTCAGTGGTCCAGGCTCTGCCCCCTCCTGCACAGGGACCAGCCCAGCTGAGCCTCAAGCAGACATCGGGTAGCTGAATACGGGCATGGACTGGTGGAAAGCTACCTGGGTGTGCCATTAAAACTAAGAAGCTGGTAGTGGCTGCAACAAGGGATGGGCTCACTGGAAGCTCGTTCCTTCACTCGCAGGTCTGCAGGGGCAATGCAGGGCTGCTGGGCACAGGGTGGCCGACAGGACAGAGGCTCAGCTGGGCAGCAGGGGTCTGGCATGGACTGCAAACCAAGGCAGATTTATTGCTTGTCAGCAGTTCTGACATTATCCAGTACTTTCTTTGGGAATTCAGGTCTGTCTTTGCAGAGAGAGTCTCTTGTTTGCTTCAGCAAAAGACAGCTTATGTTTTTTATCCACCTTTGTTTATTTACAAAGGAGATCCTGACCATTGGCTTCTCTTCATAGCTGAAAAAAACAACAAGACTTAGACTAACAGACCAACAGGCTTTGGACAAAAAGGGGTAATGGTATTCATTGACAATGGAAATGGATTAAGCTGCATTTTAAAGGGTAGCTGGTGTAACAAGAGACAACGCAGACCGTGAGAGTTTTACAGTTCTGACAGTGTAGAGACTTACAAAGAAAAAACAAAATCAAAGAGGTCTTTCCATATATTATCAGACAGAATAAACATATTAGTACTTCTAATTATAATTGCAAATAAAACAAACATCCCTGGGGAAAGTCCATTACTGTCATTGTTTTTCTGTCTGCACAGAAAAAGATCAATTTTGGGACTGAAGGCAGGGGGAATATGGCTTTCTCTCCTCCAGCTCAACAGCACAGGACTCCACAGGAAGCTGCTGCCTCCCACCAACCCGCCAAGCAGGGATGCTCCAGGCTGGCAATGCAGGGGAAGACCCTGGGGCAGGACTGGAAAAACGAAGTCAGACCAATTTCCCAATCTTCATTAAGATTTACTGCAATGGCATGCAATAGAAAATGGTAACGCACAGATCCTGCTCCTCACTATCCCCACCTTCCCTTCAAGAAAGGAAAAAAAGACAGGATCTCTCAATACCAGCTTTAGTGGAACAGAAGAAGAGTTATCCCTTGCCTGATTCCTCCTTCAAGGGCAGGGGAAATCAAGTGCAAACCCCACATACTTCTCAGTCAGGGTCTTTTTCTCATTACTTCTGTGGAAGATGATAAAGCATGAGGAAGGTGTTACAGGAGACAAAGGACAAACATGCAATCACCATTGGCTTGAAAGAAGTGGAAAAGAATGGAATGGAAAAGGAGTCAAGATAGCAGCAGGAAACAATATAACAGCAAGAGAATGTTACAGCAAGTCCGTGTTTAAACTGCAGCAACATAGAGTCTGGCACCAACGTATTGTATTAATATGCACATGCTTCATGCACATGTCAGGGATTATGCCTCTGCAGAGGTGATGGAGACCAGAGAATCTGATGTGGGAGAGAGGGAGGTGGAGAGAGATGCAGGGGGCTCTGGCATCCGATGGAGCTGCAGAGAGCAGCCTGGGATACTGATGCATGTGCTGAACCAGTTCTGCTTTCAGATTGCACGGCCTGGCAGGCTTGGCTGTTTGGGTGCACTGAAAGTTTAAATAGAACATGACTCGCCAGAGGCAGATTATAGTTAAATATTCTTCTTTTCTTCCTTCCCTCTTCTTGCATAAAACCTTTCCCCCCACCCCCCCTTGAAAAGGGGGGGGGGGTGGGGGGGTGAGGAGGAGGGAGACCTCTNTCCTTCCCTCTTCTTGCATAAAACCTTTCCCCCCACCCCCCCTTGAAAAGGGGGGTGGGGTGGGGGAGTGAGGAGGAGGGAGACCTCTCAACGTGAGCAGCCACACTGTGGAGTTCAAGATTTTACATGGAACAGACTTATTAAAAAGTGTAGCTGTAACATCCATACTCATTCTCCTCTCTGGTAAAGTCTAAACAACAGCTTGATGCAGCTCAGGAGAGCAGAGAAAGGGCCATGCCTCAGAGCCATTTGATCAGCATTTGCTTTGCTTTGTCATAACAGTACAGGGATATACAATGTGCTCCGCATGCTAGATTTTTTTTAGCGTCTCCTAAAATCTGCCTTCTTTCAGATTCTGCACATATACAAATAGCCTATTGAAATTTGAGGGGAATGTAATGTCATATTTGTTATAGTACAGTGCCTTTCTGTATGTCTTTTCTGGGCAAGGATGATAAACTCTGTTTAAAAACAGGGTAACCACGCTTGCCAGTTGAAGGCCCCACTAACAGCCTTAGTCCAAATCACTTTAACTTCTTCTCACCTCTGACCTCCCCTTAGTAAAGGGATGCGGGCCCTCCTTTTACAGCCCTTTGCAAACTATACAAAGCAAGTGCTGTAAAAAAATCTGTAAAGAATCATTGTTACTATTTTGCTTCCTTATTCTTGTCCAGAATACACTGTATGATGCACAAGTCCTATAGTTACTTGAGAAATGAGATACGACCATGAAGATGTAAATGATAAGGCCTGCACAAAGACAAAGCGGGTTTAGGGTTAGAGATGTTTACTCTCGGCTCCAGGGTTAGAGATGTTTACTCTCGGCTCCAATCACCCGCCTGAGGAGAAGGGCAGCATGGGCAATTGGCACAGCACTTTGGGGACATCATGACAAAGAATACACTAGGCAAGTTCTCCACCCCCACCCCCCCCCCCCCCAATTTACCCACC